>CM076258.1:11036833-11266833 GCA_038380765.1 Odontothrips loti
ATACTTAACAATACTAACGATGCTGACCTTACTGAGACACTTATCATGGACCTCATGATCGGCAAATTCATAGATAATACGATACAATGTACCCAAATTAATGAGGGCTAACGATTCGCAATAAGAATAATAATCGCCCACATTTGTCGCTAATACTTAACAATACTAACGATGCTGACCTTGATGAGACACTTTTTGTGGCTGGAAAAACAGGAAATTTCATAGATGCTATGATACACTGTACCAAAATTAATGGGGGCTAAAGATTCGCAATGAGAATAATAATCGCAGACATCTATCGCTAATTCTTAACAATACTAACGATGCTGACCATACTTAGACACTTTTCGTGGCTATAAAAATAGGAAATTTCATAGATAATGCATTACACTGCACCGAAATTAAAGAGGGCTAAAGATTCCCAATTAGGAATAATAATCGCACACCTTTGTCGCTAATACTTAACAGTACTAACGATGCTGACCTTACTGAGACACTTTACATGGACGTTATGATCGGCAATTCATTGATTATACGATACACTGTACCGAAATTGAGGGCGGCAAGCGTATCACAATTGGGAATGGCAATTGTACGCAGTTAACGTTAATACTTAATAATACTAACGATGCTGACATTACTGAGACACTTTCCGTGGACGTAAGGACAAGAAAATTCATTAATGCTAAGGTACGTCTTTTTTTTTTAAAAATACAGTGCATGTGTCAATACTTTCGAATTAAGGGCAATACATAACAATACTGCGTAGAACTAACGTCGCACTATGATTTTGTGGCAGGCTGGTCTGGTGCAGTGCTGCTTCATGCGTCCGTCCGAACCCCGGCGCGCTCTTGTTTGCATGTCGGCGTATTTCGCGGCGGCGGCGGCCCGGCGGACAGCGACGAAAAACGGCGGCTGTCGCCAGAGGCGGCGGCGCGCCGCACGTGCCGTGACGGACGGCGGTGTTCGAACCCGCGACTGTCACCTGCACACGCGCCGCCGTGTGTTCCGTACGACACCGCTTTGCATATTGACGCCGCGGCCGGGCTGTCAATGTCAGCCGGACGAGAGAGAGAGAGAGAGAGAGAGAGAGAGAGAGAGAGAGAGAGAGAGAGAGAGAGAGAGAGAGAGAGAGAGAGAGAGAGAGAGAGAGAGAGAGAGAGAGAGAGAGAGAGAGAGAGAGAGAGAGAGAGAGAGAGAGAGAGAGAGAGAGAGATACATGGTGATAGGGCTCGAGTGCGACAGCGACACACATACAATCACATCACATCACTCAATAGTAACGGGGCGGGACTGGAACTGCCGCGTGGGGCTGAGGCCCCTCGGGGGGCTGGGTGCCCCTCGGGGGGTCAGTGACCACAAGCCAGCAGCAGCCAGGCCTGCTCCCAGCCTGGCGGCGCACACTGCAGGGCATACAGCGCGCTGCAAACCGAGCGAGGCGACGCGTACCCCACCGCCGCTGCCACCACCACCACCACCACTGCTGCTGCTGCTGCACAGATTTTATCGGCTCATATAGCTATGCATGGCATGGGTATGACTCATATCAAACCGGCTCACTCACTCACTCACTCACTCACACACACACACGAAATGAATACAAGTGCCCCATTCCAGGCCAAACGCCCTCCTCCCCGCCCACCGCCCCCTTCCTTCCTTCCTTCCTTATACAGCCCGCCAGCAGCGCGGCCAGGAAGGCGGTGCGCTGCGCGCGGTACTACCGCTACCAAACTGAACGGGGCCCGTCCCGTTCGAGTCGGCCGAGACCAAACGCAGACATGCTGACGGCGGAGTCTATGAGGGTTCGATCAAGGGCCGCACTTAATGTGTAGACTTTGTGAGGGAGAAAGAGGGAGGGAGGGAGAGAGAGAGAGAGAGAGAGAGAGAGAGAGAGAGAGAGAGAGAGAGAGAGAGAGAGAGAGAGAGAGAGAGAGAGAGAGAGAGAGAGAGAGAGGGAGAGAGAGAGAGAGAGGAGGGAGAAAGAGGGAGGGAGAGCAAGAGAGAGAGAGAGAGAGAGAGAGAGAGAGAGAGAGAGAGAGAGAGAGAGAGAGAGAGAGAGAGAGAGAGAGAGAGAGAGAGGGGGGGGGGCAGCACAGGCATGGCAGCAGTAAATGCAGCACGACAATTCGTCCACCACAGACGACGTTTCCCCATCTAGGGACACGACTCACACACACACACGCACACACAAATATCCACTCACAGCCGCGGCGGCGTTCTCAAATAAAAATATCGAAACGCACATAATAACGACAAACAACGCTGCTGCTGCTGCTGCTGCAGTAGCGGCCGTCAGCCTTTATAGACACCACGTGTGAGGCGGGGCGTGTAAACCCTACGACGAACACGTCTATGGCCGCCGGCCGGTGACGATTTGTAATAAATATGGAAATATGAAAAACAGAAGGCAAAGGGGCGCGCCACCGTGAGGGGGCGGGTCGTGAAGTGTTGCACTAAAATAATAACAAAAATAACAATCATCATCATCATATCACCACCATCATCATCATATCACCACCATCATCATCATCATCACTGTCATCGTCATCACCACCATCATCATGATCATCATCATGATTACCATCATCTCTGATGCATCGCGCAGGCTGGACTCATATAAGGTAGGTCACGTGACACACACGCACACACACACACACACACGGTGAAATCGGCCGCAATCACCATAAACACAGTGAACGTGAAAAACAGCTGGCAAGGCAGCGCAAAGATGCCAGGTGCAGCTGCACCATACACCGGCATCTAGTGCAGTTTGGAGGGCCAACCGAGGGGGGGGGGGGGCTTCTAAACGTCTCATGCACTCCACAGCAGCAGCCAGCGGGCGCCAAAGGGCACACATATTACACACATACACACACACACACACTCGCGCTCCATATTTCCTCTCGAATATTTCACACACGCTGCTGGGAGATTTGCGAGTGGCGGCGGTAGCGGCGGCAGTGCACGCACGCGCTCCAACACCAACACCACCACCACCACCACCACCACCACCACCACCCCCGCCCGCCAACATTTTCATCTCCGCGAAAATCAGAACGCACACCGTACCGTTCCCTGCCCGCTGCAATATATAGGGCGTTCAAAAGTAGCCGCGTGGCGCCGCTGCCATAAATATTCCCTCCGCAGAACAGATAAGCAGCGCAGCCACTCGGAGGTCCTGCGGGCCCTGCGGGTCCTGCCGCTCCCAACCTGCTGCTTTGTTAGCGCGCACGTTCAACAAAACTTTTTCCCTCTCGACGCCGCGTTTTTATTATCTTTTCTTTTCTCGGTCAGCGGCGCACGGCGGCGGCCGCTCCGCTTTTGTTGAGACGAGCCCGTCGTGTCGAGCCCCGCGGGTCAGCGGCGGCGGCGGCGGCAGCGGCGGCGGCGTGGCTCCAGAGAGGCGCCGGCGCCTTGACCCGACTGTCTCTCTCGCTCCAACGCACACTGCCGCACTTCACCGGTCGGCGCTAAACGCCAGCGAACGGTACTCGAACCCACGTCACGTCGTGCGAGGGGTCAAGTGGGCCGGCCGCCCGGACCCTCTCCTACCGCCAACCATACCGCAAAAAAAAAGAAGGGGAAAAACAGACCCCGACTGTGATAATGATGTGTAGTGGCAGCACTGCAGCGCAGCTCTGCTTGTTGCAGAGCGACGAGTGTGTTCTGTGGCATGCCATGGGAAAACACGCGTTTGTGGTGGTGGCCAGCGGAAGGGGGCGGGGCGGGGCTGGGGCTCCGACTGCATCGGCGCACGTCTCCGGCATGCATCACGCACCCGTTCACCACCTTCCCCCTCTCTATCTCTCTCTCTCTCTCTCTCCTCTGCACCTCCCTCTCTCTAACTCACTCACCTGCCTCCACGCAGACGATTGTTTCCTACAAACTCCCTTTATGAAAAACTATACGTACGGGGCTGAAAAATAGACCAGTCAATTTACTTGCAGAGGAAGAAAAAAGAAAATGATGGATTCCTGGCTCCCTTCAACGGTTTAAAAAGTAAGTGCAGGTCACTGAATCACGCTAGGAGAAAAAAAATCACATGCAGGTAAAATGAAGTTGACTCCTATTTCATACAAAACTCGCTAAATTGCTTTTTTTGTGGGGTGGTATTTTCTTTGCAACAGCTTGTGATTTATTTTTTTTTTTTCAATCGTAATTTTTTTAAGTACCTGGACCTACCATAGATGGCTATTGGAAAAATGTTAGAATAATTTTTGGTGCCCGCAAAATTTTGCATTGCAAAGGCTCCTGGCTCGGCGGCGGTGGCGGCAGCAGTATGTAACACCTCTTGTGGCCCTCTACGGTGCTCTGCACACTCCAGCGCGGACAATCCATTCATTTCGCCGTGTGCAGAGCGACGAGCGAGCGGCGACTACGCGGCGCTCTGCATTTGAATGGAAGAGTGCTTTTGGCGGGGCTTTGTCGGTGAGGTGGCGGACCGAGGGGGGAGGGCTGGTTACGCACTGATTGGCGTCGCAGGGGCATAACGGATCCGTCGGGACGCCATCACTAGCGCCGCCGACGGCGACGACATCGTAAAGTACCTCTGTGCCTGGCATTTTGAAAAAAAAATTGTCCTGTTCTTTTTCCCGAAGAGATAAACTGAATCAATACTCCTAGACGACTAAAAAAAATTGATCAGGATATGTTTTTGACTACTTCCGACATTTTGGAATTTTTACAAATCCGAGACTAATTTTGGAAAAACATATTTGGACTCCCTTTACTCCCAAACCAAAACTTATCGATCCGAGCGTACTTCATGAAGTGCACCGCAGTCTACCCACCGCGCCTCAGTGCGCCACCAGCCGAAGGGCTCTGGCGGCCGTCCGCGCGCTCCGACACACAACGGCTCGTGGGGCGCCAAATTCGATTACGGCGCCACGCCGCCCGCACACACACACACACACACACACACACACACACACCGCCGTCACGGGCGCTGGACGGGCTGGCTGGACGCCGCGTCGCGATACCCAGCCGAGCGGGACGCCGCGGCCGACATCGGAGGGGCGTGGTCATGACGGTCTCGGGGGGGGGGCGGGGACGCGCGGAAACTCACGTCTGCGCGTGAGCTACATCATCCTGCTGGAGGCTCCAGGCGCTCCAGGCACTCCAGACGGCGGCCGGCTGATCTCTCACCTGCAACAGACGAGGGAAGACAGGGGGGTGAGCACGGATAGGTGTCGATAACAAGCAGCTTATTCGCCCGGCACGACTGCACGGCCGTATTACGTGGGGGAATGATGGGAGAACGCAGGAAAAAAAAAGTATCACCGTACACTGCAAAAATCCGATGTTCTGGCAAAATATTTTCAGGATATTTGGTTTACCGTTTGAAATGGACACTCTCCAATTTCAGTGCGGTCGGTCTGTGTACTTGCCTTATGCGACCGCGGTGGTGTGCCGGGGCAGACCGTGTGCGTGCGTGGCCGTCCCTGCGTGCGTGCGTGCGGCCGGACCTGTGCGTGCTGCACGCACGGTGCACACACGCACTGCAGTGTACGACTGGACACGAGCGACACACACGCCACAGGAGTTCACGGCCCACAGACCTGTCCACTTTATGGTCATATCGTAGGGAGGTGACCACCACCATGAGGCGAGGCACGCCGACCACCACGGGCTGGGACCATGCCACAAATAGGTGCACCTTCCTCAGCTCAGCATACCTGCTATGCCGTGCCCAGTCTGACAGACGGCGCCTGCTGGGTAGGCCACACAGACTCCAGCTCGCACGCGTGTCGTGCGGGCTGGCCTACCCCGGCCCTCGCAGGCGTTAGCGCAACCGCCCGCGCCGGTCGCAGTTAGGGCGGTAAATTCGGGCTGCCGCAAGAGGGAAGCGTGGACATTACCGCACCATCGACCATAGGGTTCGCATAATACTGACCACCACGGGAGCAGCACCGAGCCACCACGGCCGGATGGTCACCACCACGTACAGGAGGGTCAGGGGCCCGCGATTACTTCCGGCCGGGGGCACAATAAAACGGCAATAATTGGGGGCACATGCCGGGCGGGCCGGGCCGGGCCGGGCAGGGCGCCATACCGCACCGTGTGGGACGGCAGAGCGGCCGTCCCCATTAGCACCCCGCGGGACCAGCGGCCAGTGTGCGGCGCGACCCTGCCAACCCTCTCTCTCTCTCTCTCTCTCTCTCTCTCTCTCTCTCTCTCTCTCTCTCTCTCTCTCTCTCTCTCTCTCTCTCTCTCTCTCTCTCTCATGCCGCCGCCACCACCACAGCCACGTTCACCACGGCGTCCTCCAATACCATCGGCGCGGGCGACCCCCGAAAACAGTCCGGCGCGCCACGCGACCCCCAAAACCCCGTGGCGTCGGCGCGTGTCGCACACGGGCCCCGCCCCTGGGTGCCCCTGGGCCCGCCCCTGGGCCCGCCCCTGGACCCGCCCCTGGGCCCGGCCCGCCGGCTGTCCCCGTGTGCACTGGCCCCGCCCCGCCCCTGCCTGTCGAGCGGAAAACACCTTTGTTTCGACTTCTTCAAAGGATGCCCGGCCCGGCCCGGCACCGCACCGGCTCCGCACCATTCACGCAGACACACTCGCGTGGAATAACGACGGGACCCCCAAAAACACAACGAATTTGCATGCCTTTGGGGACAAGGAAGGAGGAAGGTCACCCCGCCGGGAACGGGCCAAAAATTTGCAAAAATAAACACACAATGCGCGCGAAAAACATGAGACGATATTTATTTTCTTCGAGATTTTCGCGCGCCGCCGCCTCGGCAAGGAAATTCCTTATTTTCCGTCGCGACCACCGGCCCGTGTGTGTTTTACATAACCTGCTGCTGGGGCTGGGCTGGGCTGGGCCGGCACTGAGGCAGAGCGGCAGACCCAACGGCCTGGCCTGCTGTGCTGCGCTCGGCTGCCGCCCGCTCCGAATGCCTGGACTGGTTCACCTTGGGGCCCATCGGGGCCTATCAGCGTAGAGCAGCCCGCCTAGCCGCCGTGCCACCCTGCGGGCCTTGTTCACGGCGCACGGGTCTTCAGAGACGCCGTCCGCGGCCCTAAAGGCCCTGTCCATCCGAGGGCATCCCCGGGGGGCCCAGCCCAGCCCAGCTCGGCCCGGGCCAACGGCGTGGTCACCCGAGCCGTCGGAGCGCGGCCTGTCCGCTGGACCGAGAGCTGGGGGCGACACCCGGAGCAGACGCCGACAGCCCCCTCCAGACTGGAGGACGCCCCCCATCGACGCCGAAGGACTCCCGCCCGCCGGCGCCACAGGACCTCCCCGACGGGGTCGCCGACCTCGGCGGCGTCCTCGGCGGCCTCGACGACCACCTCCGCTCACGCACTTTGAGCCACCGGACCTTCCGTAAAACGACGCCGGCGACGGCAATTAGGCGACACTTTGTGCGCGCGCCGGCAGCGCCCGCGGCCCGCCTTGGCGGCAGAGTCGCTGCCTGCGGATAACCGCCGCCCGCCTTATCCACACCGCGCCGTGAGGGTGAATAACTGCCGATAACTCGCCGCAAGGACGGCGCCGCGCTCGTCACACAGCCTTGCGTCACGGCGTCACAGACGGCTCGGACTAGGCGAATACTCGCTGCGACCAGGAGGGAGGAAAGGGAGGGGAGACAGGCGGGGGCGCCACGCTGCGCATAAATCGATTTTCTGCCGTCGCCGCCGCCGCGTCGTGAGAACCCTTTTCTCCCTCGAGTAGCAGCAGAGTAGTAGGAACGCCTGGCCTCGGCACGGGCCCGGCACCACACCGGCACGGCCCCAGGCACGGCCCCAGGCACGGCCCCCTGCCGGGATGGCTGGCGCGGCGCACAACCACTTTTTATCAGATGGAGTGCGAACAACCTTTTACTTCCCATTCGATCACAGAGGAGGAACGGCGGCGGCGGCGGCGGCGGCAGCAGCAGCAGCAGCAGCAGCAGCAGCAGCAGCAGCAGCAGCAGCAGCAGCAGCAGCAGCAGCAGCAGCAGCAGCAGCAGCAGCAGCAGCAGCAGCAGCAGGCGGCACCCACACCGCCACGACCAAGGGTTCCCTGGAAGGCGCCGCCGCCGCCGCCGCCGCAGCGGGAACAGGCCAGGACGGAAGTGGTTGACGTTTCACTCGTGTCCGCTGTCCGCTCGCCGAATCTGTCAGTCCGTCTGTCCGTCTCTCGGGCTATCTCTTTCATCGCTGCGCCCGCCAGTCTGTGTGCACCTACGAGTCCGTCTGTCTGTCTGTCTGTCCGGCTGTCTGCCCGTCTCCGTTGTGCATTGCACTGCCTTCTGCATATCAAACGGCCGCACGGCCTGGCACACTTCTCGGACGGGTGAATTGAATTCAGACCGTCCCGAGAGCAAGACTGCGCAGCGCAGAGTGACGAAGGGGACGTGGGGCCGGAGAAGAGGAAGAGGAGGAGGGAGGGGAAGAGGGAGGGGAGGAGCGAGACAAGGGCTGCAAAGTGAACGGCACATAGGATAATGTAGGGCACGGGCCTGATACCATATTCATTAACTGCCCGCTCGCCCGGTATAAAGCCAGCAGAGGTGATGAGGATTGAAAAGCCCTGGGACACAGAGAGCGAGCGAGAGGAGCGGGACAGGGAGAGAGAGGGGCGATAATCGCGTTGCCGCTTTCGGAACACGTCCAATTAGCACCACGGTTAAAGGGTCAGCCCTATACCCCCCGCAGAGTTGGAAAGTGACCATCAGCGGTGGTATGTGCGTGTGTGGCTGTCCGTGTGACAGGTTGAACGTTCCGAAAGAGTTACTGGCTATGGGGATTTGGCGCGGGGACGCCCCGCCCGAAAGCCGAGGCGAGAGATCTTTTGTCGGTGGAAAACGCCCTCCCCTCCCTCCCCTCCCCTCCCCTCGGTCGTGCAGCGTCGAGAGGCCCCGCCGGCCCTGCCCTGCCCGGCCTCGGGGCTCTGCTGGGCTCCGCTGGGCTCTGCCGCTCTGCCAGTAGGGACGAAACCGTCATCCTTCGGTGACGTAACGGGATTTGCCGGAAACGAGACCGGAATCAGCCCGCAGCCGCCGCAACAAAGCGTTTGTCAGCGCCTTGTACACCAGCAGCATCACCGCCTTCTCCAAATCCTCACTCAAAACTACATAATTATTCGATTTCGTTTGTATATAACGAAATTGTACTGCATCTTCCCGCACACGACGGCCTCTTCGAAACAGGTACCACATCCGACCTACACGACCCCTGTCATATACATCACCAACCCCATTCCAGAGGCCCCAACTACAAGAGCCACAACCTCCACCACCACCACCACCACCACCGCTGCCCCGCTGTCGGGCCTTGCATACATACTGCCAACACTGCCGGGAACATCACACGCGCGCCCATTAGTGCAAATACATACACGCCCAATCCGTAATAAGAGAAAGCCAAGCAGGACATTGCTGCTGCCGCCGCATCCCTTCTCTTTGTGGGTCCTCTCTCGCGAGGCGTGTTCGACACGGTGGTGGCGGAGCTGGCGGAGCGCATGCGCAATGCTCAGGGACTCCCCGGGGGCAAGGCGCTGCCGATAACGTTTTGCACATTATGCGCAGGTTCGTCTTATGTGCAGCACTACTGCAGAGAGAGAGAGAGAGAGAGAGAGAGAGAGAGAGAGAGAGAGAGAGAGAGAGAGAGAGAGAGAGAGAGAGAGAGAGAGAGAGAGAGAGAGAGAGAGAGAGAGAGAGAGAGGAGAGGCCAGAGAAGAGGAGAGAGAGAGAGAGAGAGAGAGAGAGAGAGAGAGAGAGAAAGGTTGGCTTGGATTGGGAAAAAAGCCAAGGTGGCCACGCAAAAGGTCATCCTAGAATGGCGTGGCGCGGCCGCCACCGACCGCCTCTGCGCAGCGTGTGTGTACACACACACACACACACACACACACACACACACACACACACACACACACACACACCGTAATTACAAACCGACATCGAGAAAAGAAAACACTGTATGGGGGGAAAACGCTTTTTACTGCATATACGAGAAAGCCCTACAGGTTGGACCAGTCCTACGCGCAGGTTGTATAGCACGTATGACGTTGCACACTGGCGGGACAGTTGCGATGACACCTTATGCAAGGCTCGACTCACGCAGTGCCAGGGGACATCATACCTGCGCCAGCACACCGCCAGGCCATGAAGTGATGCCACACACCTGGCCTGGCGCCTGCGGGGTAGGCAAGCACGACTACTAGCGCGCACGCGTGTCGTGCGGGCCGGCCTACCCCGGCAGTCGCAGGCGCTTCGGCGGCGTGACCCGTGGGGTATTCACGGGAAACGCGAACTTCAGCCGCCCACCGTGAATGCACACTCGACGCGCTCCATCCAGTCGTCGAGAGTCAGTTTCAGAAGAATTTGTCGCTGCTGCTGCACATTTGTCCCGCCCGGTCCGAGTCGTCAGGCCAACGCTAACGACGTGAACCCCGCCTCTCTCTCTCTCTCTCTCTCTCTCTCTCTCTCTCTCTAGCCGAGATGTTCTCAGCGCAAACGCACAGAGCAACATTAGAGCTGCCGGAAGAAAGAAAGAATAAAGAAGTGCGGTACGAAAACACGACCGTGTGGGCTGGGCCCGGGTCGGATGAGGAGCGTCGATTTCCCTGGCAAAAGACGCGCGGAGCGCATTAGAGGGAGAGAGAGAGAGAGAGAGAGAGAGAGAGAGAGAGAGAGAGAGAGAGAGAGAGAGAGAGAGAGAGAGAGAGAGAGAGAGAGAGAGAGAGAGACCAGCAGTGGCGGCTGCGGCGCGCTAAAACGGAGACCGTTCGCGTCCGAAAAGAAGTAAGAGACAAAAAAACAAAGCCCGCGCCGCGGGAAAAGAAAAGGAGGGAGAGAGAGCAATCGTATCCCCGGCGGGGCTGCCGCCCAGATGCGTGGGTTAGTCCGCGGAGGCGCCTCACCGGCTGCCGGCCTCCGGGCCTCCGGGCCTCCGGGCCTCCGGTGCCTCCGGTGCCTCCGGTGCCTCCGGTATGGTCCCGTTGCAGCGCGCGGCGAACAATGGGAAACAGAGATGACACTGCACTGCAAAGCAGGTGCCAAAGCCTCTCTCTCCCATCCCTCTCGCTCTCCCTCTCTCCTGTCGTCTCACAAGTGATTACTAAACTGGAAAGCAAGAGAGACAGAGACAGAGAGGGGGAGGAGCTGCGAATAGTGTGTCGCGTGTGACAAAGTGCAGCGCAGAGCGTGCCTGTCTGAAAATAACCGCCGACAGACCAGTAGTGTATAGGGGGAGACGGGCAAAAAACAAAAACCAAAAAAAAAGGAGATAGAGAGAAAGAGAAGATTCTGGTACGGCGAGGAACGGACTCTCTGCGTGATAGTAATAGTGCTGGCGTGGTGTGCATCGCGAAAACGACAACAAGCATAACGGGTACAGCAGAAGTGGGGAAAACGCTCGACAACTCCTTGACAAAAACGTACCTGCTGCGGCAATAGTACATTTATTTTTGTACCTAAAAAAATAAGGCTTACAAAAAATGACGTGGAAAAATGGTAAAAAAAAGTGGAAAAAATGCATATTTTGATACACTTACTGGCGCTAACCCCGGCATTTTCATCAAAAATTCTAGAATTTAGAAAAATCGGTAATCCTCTTTTTTTTTCTCAACAGTGTACACACGTTACACACGTAACGCACATATGGTTGTATCGTGTGCGATTGAAATGTAATGACGGTCACGGACATGACTCGCGCAATGGCACCTCGTTCCCGCACGTCCGTACGCACGACCGCGGTCATTGACATGCAGTCAGCGACGGGGAAGGGGAGGAGGAGGAGGATGATAAGAAGACGAAGAAGGAGAAGAGAGCCAGTAAAAAACAGAAAGGGAAATAGATGACCGACGCGTGCCGTCAGAAATAAATAAGATCGTGCACCGCCGTTCCGCATTCCGACCCATATTGCTATGGTCGTGTGTGTGTGTGTGTATATATATATATATATATATATATATATATATATATATATATATATATATATATATATAGTATATAAGCCCCGCCAAAGCAGCGCAGCGTCGTCGCCTAGACGCTGAGACGGCGTCTGCTAGAACACAAACACACAGACGCCGTGTACCATACTCATACTTCTTATTAAAACCTTGAAGACGTGTCTCGCTGCGGGAAAGTGAAGTACAGTACTACAACATCATGACAGCCGCCTAGCCGGTGAAGGGACCGAGTCATGAATGAGAAACGCGCACACACACACACACACACACACACACACAAACACACACACACAACCACACACACACACGAGGCCTCCTCGTCTATATAGCATAGCGTTTCCAGGACGAACGCCAATCTCGCCCATTCCAGGTAAGGGGAGTCAGGATAAACAAACGAGCCACCCTTCACTTACTGCATCCTCGGTGCACGTACGTACGGCGCTGTGTACAGTAAGTACAGTAAATGCGCAAGCTTTGACACGGGCAAACTGCCCATAAAGATCAGCTCAGCAGAGAGGGCCTTTCACCCGACGCGAAGGCTTATCTAGTTTCTAAAGGGAGATCCAGGTGTACAACAAGACCTAGACAAATTCAAGGAATGGTGTTCACCACCATAGCCGCGGTGAAACTCGAGCAGGCTCCACCTCAATCAGAAAACTTCACGATCCTCAATTGAAATTCCAGTCGCCCGGTAAAATTTTGCAAATTTAAAAATTGTTCCTTACCCTTGGATGTCCGACGTAGGTTTTCTGGAAATTAGTGTCACTGTCGGAAAAATAAGGTCAAATTCACTAAGAAAATCATCATGACCAAAATTTAGTTTTTTTTTTTTCTCGACCAAGATCAGCGACTGATCCAAGGCTCATTCTGGTCACATCGACTTTTATTTTCTAAGTAAATTCGATTCTTATTTTCAGTGTGAGTGTATGATTCCGCATTGCGGGGCGACGGTCGTGTACACAGGTATGCAGCATGTGCGTGTGTGTGTGCACCACATCTCCCACAGTCACTACATGGCACTGCTAGCACTACACGGCCGCCCCTTGGCTCGCACTTTCCCCGCTCCAGTAGGTCGGGGGCCCGCTGCCAGTGCCGCATGGCCCCTGCCGGGCCCCCGCCAGCAGCCCCCGCTGGGCCACACAGGGATGCGGATGCACCTGCAGCACGGCACTGCCATATCTGACCACGCCGATCTGCGTGTCGTAGGCTATACGAGTCTCTTTCCTGTCGCTCCTCCACTTTGGCGGTGGTTTCCGCCCGTGCCGTGGCGTGGCGCTGCGGTCGCGCGCTTATTTCGGCCTGCAAGCATGACGCCGGTGCGGAGTAATTACCCGAGTACTGATGAGTGTGCGGGGCGGGCCGGTGTATGAGTTCCCCGCCCAAAATCAACTCCAAAAATAAAACTACAAAAGCTCAAAATCTTGTATCAACCAACAGAAGGGACATACTGTAATCATTTAATACAGAAAAAAAGTTCCATTGGCAAAAAAAAGTGTGTGGTGCAAAATTTCTCGCAATAATTTTATTACAGAACGTTTATACAAATTTGACAAAAATTAAAAAGAATGTGTTACAGGGTGAGCAAAGCAGTCGACAAACTTTGCCAAATCTAAGAAACCAGAGAGAAAGGGTAACATGCAGAAGAAATAAAATATCAAAACCAAAAAAAGGACAATTTTTGTTCTCCCCCTCCCCTAATCCTTTATCCCTTCCCTTTCCACGTACTGGCAGCGGCCGATAACATCGAGAGAGTCCCATCGCTTCTGCCGCGCCCTGTGACCCCCGACATCACACCGCCACGATCTGACTGCCGGGGAGGAGGGGGAGAGAGAGAGAGAGAAAGAGACGAGAGAAAAGAGGGGAAAAGGAACATAACGAAAAGTGGTCGCACGACTCCCTCTCTATACTTTTCATTATATACTTCGCTCCTCCTGAGTCAGTGGGAACGCAAGCAGACGCGTCTTCTGACATGAGGCCGATATAAGGTGAACACACACCACCGTGACGACACGAGAGCGAGCGAGAGAGAGAGAAACCTTTCAGGACTAATGTCCTGGCCAAAAGGACCCTCACTTACGCCCTTCTGACGTCGCCAGGTCTGGCTGAGTGGTGGTAGTACTTTCTTTGGCCAATTCCGGGCCGTGATTCGCCACTTCGCCGTCGTCGTCCTTTTCCTTTTCTTTCCGCGCGGCGGCGGCCAAAACCCCCCAAGGTGTGACTCACGCTGCATCAACTTTCTTTCACTCATTCATTCATTCGTGCATTCATTCATTACCGCAGAGCATTTAGCTCGGCCGTGTCCCAGGAAGGAAGTCAGCGGCACTGCCCCCCCCCCCCAAAAAAAAAAAAGAAAGAAAAGAAGTGCCAACTGTAAAGATTACAGTCGAAAAAAAATCAATCGTGGTATCCCGAAAAATTTAGTGACTTTTCGAAAAACAGGAAAATAGGATTTTGTGATTTTCGTCGGCTCTAAAAAATGACAGTACAAAAGTTTGACAAAATCTGACCACCAACCTTTACAACGCGGTATTCGAACCGCAAACTCCAAGCTCCGGTTTAAAAAAAATAAAAATCTCTCCCGTGCGAGTTTTATGACGGTAAGGGGAAAGGGATGCGACCTGTATGTACAGCCCAGGAAGGATAAAAGAGGAGCCACCAGAGCGAATGGAGATGGATATACGTGCAATTGGCTACCTCAGCCCTTTGTGTTGATGTAGCTCCAGGTGCCTGGGGCCATTACCCCCACCACCACGGCCGCAGCACAGCAGCAGCAGCAGCAGCAGCAGCAGCAGCAACAACACCGCGCGGTAAATATAAGACCGCCTCGGGCGACGCGGGTTCGCGCATGTCGGAGTAACACGGCACGAGGCCCGGACAACGAGCCGTTCGAACGTGGCCGCGGGTTCAAATCTCCGCGACAACCACTTTTATTTTTATTTCCTCCCATTTCATCTTTTACTTTTTATTTCAGTCGCAGTACTACACGGGTGTGTGTGTGTGTGTGTGTGTGTGTGTGTGTGCGGTGTCGAGCAGCGACCGGGTCAAAAAACCAAGACGTCTCCTTCACGGTCGCGGGCGCCGTGGGCGGAGAAGTGATTTCTCGATTTGTCGAGCCAAAAACGTCACCGAGTCGTGTCGCTCTTGGCCGTCGTCTCGTACAAGAAGCACGTAGGTGGGCTGGCGGGCATTCCGTGGAGCGGGCCGGGCAGCGGTACGGAGCCATGGCTGTGTTCGCAGTAAGTCAGGTGAAAGTCCTCAGAGACGCCATCATGATTCTGGAAGTATGCCGCCCCGCCGCGGCACAGCCATGGGCACAGCCATGGGCAAAGCGCGGTGTACAACTGCCAACAATTCACCTTCCCTCCTCCCCATCACTTTGGTGACACTGCGACGTGCGCGGTGGCGCCCGGTTGCAGTACTTGCAGTACTTGCAGTACTTGCAGTACTTGTGCACACCCTCCCGAGTGCACCGAGACCAACGCCCAGCACAACTGCGAGCGGCACCAGCGCGCTTTTCTGCCGAGGGCGGCGAGGCGCGGCGCGGCCCGCCAAGATGCAAATGCGCGCGCGGAAACCGGTATTTGAACACGCGACTCCAGGTTGACGCACTCTTTGCAACCCACCGTAACTTGAAATATTGGCTACTAAAATGAAAGTAGATAAAATTTTAAAAAAAAATTGTTTTAGAAAATTTAAATAAATTTAGAACAAATAGTTCTCGTTAAGCCCGCACTAAGATATGACGGCCTGAAATGCATCTCCCGGGAAAATTCAGGTTCGCTTATGGGAGTGTAGGAAGGGACGGGTGCTGCGCGAGGCCTCAGCTGGAGCCGTGCTGGAGCCGTGCTGGAGCCGTGCTGGAGCCGTGCTGGACGCGAGGCAGCGCAGCGTTGCCGATGTGCCGCTGACCCCCCCCCCCCCCCCCCAAGATGATCTCAGGTGAGAAGAGGGGGGGGGGGGCAGCGAGAGGGCCGTTCGAACTTAGGCCCGGTGTGGGCGCTCTGGTGCTCTGCTGCTCTGCCCGTGTCGTCCTACAACGGTTAGGGATGGACCGTCGTGCCCGTGTGCGTGCCCAGGGCCCAGGCCGGGCCGTGCACGTGCACGAACATAGAGCAGTACGTGTGCACGCACTCCTCACAAGGCCATCATCATCAGGGGGTCGGACTAGAGAGAGATTCCGTGCACATTCTTCCAACACATTATCTATACACCACCGTGCCCCTCTGCTTTTGTCTTCGACGGGTGAGGAGAGAGGGAGAGGAGAGAGGGAGAGGAGAGAGGGAGAGGAGAGAGGGAGAGGAGAGAGGGAGAGAGAGAGAGAGGAGAGGAGAGAGGGAGAGGAGAGAGGGAGAGGAAAGGGGGAGAGGAGAGAGGGAGAGGAGGGCCCATCCCGCGCGCTCGGCACCGGCCCTGCGTACAGATCTCCGCAAACATTCGAACAGCCACACAGCGGACGCCGCCCCGCTGCTACCGAAAAGGTGATCGGACAACGATACGGACGCGGGTTCAAGTACCGCCGCCAACCGAGGCCTCCCCGAGCCTCTCATTTTATTTCATCTCCATGCACCAACTTCTCATCCTCTCCTTTTCCCTCTCTTTTATTCCTTATTTTCTTTCTCTCTCCCTCTCCCCGCACGGAGGACGAGGAGGGGAGCCAGATCCTATCCACCGTGTGGACGGGACAGACAGACAGACACACAGACAGACAGACGAACCCCGGACGAACCCCCCGGCGGGGCGGATCGCTTCGAATCACCATCAAACCCCATCATATCGAGCACAGCAGAGCAGACCAGAGGCGCCGCCAACAACAGCGAGAGGAGTAAGAGAATGGTAATTATTTTGTGACGCGTCGAGATAGCGGCCGATTCCTGACGCGGCACGGGACGGGACGGGCCGGCAACTCCCTACGGCTCGGTCGATCAACTCAGCAGCTCGGCATCTCCCATCAGTGATCAACTCACACACAACCGAGTCCGGGTCGACCACGCCCACACACACACACACACACACACACACACACACACACACCCTGAAGGGCAGGGCAGGCCATCTAAGGGGGGGCGTGAGGGCACCCCACGAGGTATGTCACGTACGGGGGGTCATCTCTAAATTACGTATCGCCCCCTCGGCCACTGTCTCACTCCCGGTCGTGCTTTGAGGACCCGTTCTGTCTCACTCGCTCCCTCATCGGACGTTATCACGTGTTTTGTGGACGGTCCCCCGCTCTGTCTCACTCCTTATCCCCCGCAAGTCGTCGCCTCTCTCTCTCTCTCTCTCTCTCTCTCTCTCTCTCTCTCTCTCTCTCTCTCTCTCTCTCTCTCTCTCTCTCTCTCTCTCGGACGACTGCTGACGACGACGAAGACACGCCTTTTGGCTTCACTGAATTCTAAACAGGCACGTGCAGAAAGAGACTGCTCAGCGTGTCGTTGGCCCGGCGTGGCGCAGCGTGGCGTGGCGCGGCGTGGCGTGGCGTGGCGTGGCGCGGCGTGGCCCCGGCGTGTCACAATCCGCGAGCCAAGCACGCCCAGCGCCGACACCACCAGACCAGAAGTGTCCGTCCGTCCCGTCCGCCTCAGAAGCCCACGTCGCCACAGCTGAGGAACTTTGCTGGCGCAAGTCAGTGTCGTCTATATTGCAGCCGTCCGCGCAATTCCCAGTAAAGGAAACAGAAGCAGAAGAAAACGCAGAAAAAAATGCCCGCATTTCACACACGTCAGCGTGACAGCGAAAGGCCCCGAAAACATCGAAAAATGCGGCCCGAGTAAACCCCGTGTGGGTAGGCAGTCCCGTGGCGCAGGGGTGGTGTCGGGTTGCCTACCCAGCAGCGGCCGTAAGGGGCCGTGTCCTGGACCAGGGCTCCGTACTCAAATTAATTTCTTTCTCAACCTTTTGAATTAAGTTTTCCCGTTACTATTATTTTTTGGAGTTCTGATTTGGTGAATTTGTTTGAACTTTCTGAGTCTGAATCTCTGAGTCACTTCGCTCGCTCTCCTCCAAGTCACCTGAAGAGTGTCAGTGCACTTTTGTCTTTGACGACTTTTCCTTTCGAACGTCTGCTGCAGGGCCGGTGGCGTCACCACGGACCGACCGCTCCCATCCCATGCATGAGAGTGTGTGCCTAGCCATGCAAAGAGGTAAAGAGGTCCTTCTCCTCTCCTCTCCTCCTCCCACGCGTTCCCACCGCGCCCGCCGACCAAAAGCTGCCCCCACTGTTCACCCCATTGTGCTCTCTGCGTGCAGAGACTGCATGCAGTTGTGTGTGCAGAAAAACACACACAAATGTGTGTGGCGCAACGGGCACATTACCGCATCCATGGGTTCCTCGCTGTCCTGCCGCATACTGCCTTCGAGCGACCATTCATTACGTAATATTATAAAATTAGTGCAGTCCACCTCCCGCTCCGCCCACACACCTACACTACTGGCTGCATCCACTTCTGTTACTTGGCTTCGGCTGCGCTGGGAGGGGACGAATGGGCTAACCAAGGCCGCAGCCACAGCCGCTCTGCACATGGCAAGGTCCGCGCGCAGCCAGCGCACACAGTAATCGTGTGCGTTGCGGCCCGTAAAGACCTTCCACACATTCTCTTCCAGCTGGAGCTCTCCAGCGGCGGAGCACTGGAGGCTGAGACTTCTCCAGCAGCACACCGCCTCGGGCGGCTGATTCTCCAGGCAGGGCGCGCGCGGAATGCCATGCTGATTATATATCGAGTAGCCTCCTGCCGGGTATCTCCCAGCGCCACGGCCACAAAGTAATACGCTGCCTTCCAACGCACCAGCGGTCCGTAAAAAAAAAAAAAAAAAAAAAAAAAAAAACTTCACACGTTGTTGCAGACCGAAGTGCGGAGGGGAAAAAAGACACTTTGAGATGATAGAAATTTCATCCACGCTGCTGCTGCTGCTGCTGCTGCTGCTGCTGTTGTTGAAAAATAACGACGACATTTTTCCCTCGACGTGCACAGCGCGCAATGACAGTGCACCGCCGCCGACCTGCAGAGCCAGCGGTGGTGTCCTGCCTCGGAGAGAGAGGGAGAGAGAGAACGAGAAGAAGAAACGAATAAAAAGAGACGAACACGAGGAAATAAAAGCAGCAGGACTGCACGCCCACGCGCCCACGCCCCTGTTCTTCTTTTTCCATCCCCCCCCCCTCCCCGCGCCACGCCCCGCCAGGCCCCACGCCGTCCAGCCAAGGTCAGGGACCTACCGGGGGCTCTGCGGTGCACGTGCACCGCTCTCCCCGTGGGGCACAACGCAGTCACGGCGACCGCCGCCGCCGCTGCCGCTGCTGCACACCCGACAAAAATACGATACCAGTTCGCGTAGACTCTCACGAAACTCAAGAAGAAAAAAAAAGATGAAAAATCTGAAAGAATCTTCTGAACTTTCCAAATGGTTTTGCAGGAAAATTTATTTCGGCACAAAAAAAAATAACCTTGTGTGCACTTCTCCAAGGTTCCCACTTTCAATTAAAAATATTTTGTTTTCCAATTTTATACTTTTCTGTGGAGGGTCCAGAAGTTGTTATAAGGTCCCGGGAAAATGCGTAGGTAAAGTAGATGATTTCGATCGAACCATTCCAACAAAGCGAGGCAAAGGGTTACACTCCAACACTCAGGCTCACGCACACGCACACACGCACACACACACACACACACACACACACACACAGACAAACACACACACAGTAGTAGAAGTGGCATTGGAGTTGTGACGCCCCGTCCCTCCACACCTGTCGCCTGCTGCTTGAGGGCGGAGGAGGGGGAGTGAGTGGGAAGGAAAGAGACGAACAGAGAGGGAGCGGCGGCGCGGGAACCTCTGGAGGAGGAGGGGGAGGAGGATGAGGAGGAGGAGGGAGAAGGGGAGGAGGGAGAGGGGAAGGAGGCGGTAAGACCCGTCCAGTTTCCGAGCCACCTGTTGAATACCGATGGCCCATCTCCGTACGTATTCCTCGGGAATACGCCGCTTCTCAGGAAGAAAGACGGAGAGGGAGAGGGAGAGGGAGAGAGAGGGAGAGCGAGAGAGAGAGAGAGACGAAGACGAGTATAAATCGACTTTATCCGAGACTCTGTGGCCGGGATCCGAGCAGCCGGGGCCCCACGATCCCGGAGGCCCGGACCGACAGCGGCACAGCCATGGGCACAGCCATGGGCACAGCCATGGGCACAGCCATGGGCACAGCGCGCGCGCCCGATTTGAATCTTGCCGCCAGTTTCGCAGCGCGGTCCCAGCCAATGGCAGGCCAGGGCTGTGCCGTGCACCACATGTCATGCAGCCGCTGGACATTCCAGGCGGCTGTCCGGCCCAATGCTAGTTCCGGCTCCAGAATCCCATGTCGACCACTACTGCACCAACACACACACACACACACACACACACACACACACACACATACATACACACACACACGCACACACACACGAGCTGGACACGATTTCCTCCTCCCACGTAGTATATGTATATGGGGCTCCACCGGGAATTCATTTACTGTCGAAGGACTACAGGAAGGGTTTGGATTGTCCAGGAGCTTTATCAAGACGAGTTATGTCCCAACATGCTGCACTTCTCCAGCCAGTGGAGGAAAGACCACTTCTTCAGAGCGGAGTATGTATCGGAGGCGTAGAAGACCGCTCCAGAGCCCTGGAGACCAACTTCTCCATCACCGGGAGAAAGAATCTCCAGCCCCCGGAAACCATACTTCTCCAGAGCCCGCTTTTCCAGCCCTGGAGTCCGCTCCTCCAGGCCCGCATGGGTTACGTCGGGCCCGCTCTACATTCCACAGGACTCCAGCCGCGCGGCTGCGGCGGGCGCACCGCGGCTGGAGAGAGAATGCCTCGCGGTGAAAATTACAAAATTGCTGGCATCCCGCGTCCGTATGACGTTCGCTTGCCCAGTTACACGACAGCGGCAAAGGGTAGTACCTCACTCAAAAAAAAAATGTACACCCTCAGAAAAAGTATTAAAGGATATCATAGGGAAAAGAAAAAAAAAAAAAATCAGAAAATTATTTATTTATTTTTAAATCAAATTTCGATTTTACTACACTTGCATCACGACCTCTCTACAGCGGCCGTCAGTGAACAACTCCCGCGGCCCGCCGCCTCGATCAGAGACACCTCCAGAAACACCCCGACAAACGCATTCAAATCAAAGCCGAATACGAGCCATAAATAAGGCAAGTTTCTCACAGAGTAGTCGTTAGGCCCGCAGCGACGCGACGGCCAGCGGGGCGACGGACAAAAGCAGCGCACCACAAGATGAGGGGCACAAAAGGGAATAAAAAGATGACGGCCGGGAATCAAGGAACGAAGGGTGGGGCACCCACGGAAAAATACGAGGTACGTAAGAGAAGGGGTCCAGCCGGCCTAGCCATAGCCTCGCCAGCGCCCTACAGGGCCCGTTACTCCGTACTTAAGCCCCCGAGGCCCGCCCCAACCGACCCGCTTTTATTTACGGCGCGTAGGGCTTCAACGTTAATCCTTATTTCGATTCAAACGTTTTCCCGCGCAAGCGTCGTGGAGGTGGGCGGAGGGAGGGGGAGCCACAATCCTTTCGCGCCAAAACCGGGCACCGAAAAAGCAAGCAAAGAAACGGTGGTCAGCGTCCGGGCGTGTCGGCTTGCCACGCGCCCGGGGGCGGCGGGGGCCTCGGGGGCCCACCGCACCGCCGCTACCTGCGCCGGGCTCAGGTTAGCCGGCCGCGACTTTACGCGCCGCGCGCCGCCGGGGCCGATGTCCTCTCGCTCGCTCCAGCGGTGGCGGGGAGAGAGAGGACCGGCTCGGTCTGTTAGGCCCCGGCCCGGCTCGGCTCGGCCCGGGCCCCGGGGCTCGGCTCGGCTCGGCTGTGTGCTCGGCTCGGCTCCCGGCCGGCATCAGAGCTCACAGCTCTTCCAGCAGCCGGGGCCCCGAGCCGAGCCGCTACAACTGCCACGCGCTAAACGCGGCGTCCGCTGCCTATGCATGCCACACTTCCAGCCTACTCCACAGAAAAAAAAAATACTTTAAAAAATTAGCTCTCGAAAAAAAAATAACAGCGTCCTAAATCCGCCAACAATTTTGCCAGAGGGTACACCGTACCCCCTGCGAAGCCCGGCCCGTACATGTACTCCAGGTGCTTGTAACGCGGTTGATGCGAAAACTGGAACGGGATCCCCGGGCAGATCATTAATTCGGCTTACACTAGAGCGGCCGGGGCTCTAGCCAGGGCGGAGCGCACCGTCCGCGAGCACCGATCGTATTTCTCTCGAAAGGCTTTTCATACGCCCCGCCAGGTTAGCACTTACTACCTCTGCTACACTTTGCCCGCCGTAAACCGTTACGATAAAATTTCGCCGTGGCGCGCGAAAGCCGAGCGGCGAGCGACAAAGGGAGAGCGGAAGGCGCTCTCGAAATACCTGTCCGAGTGACATGAGGACTGAACGTCCCCCGCGGACCCACGACTGCGAAGCACCGTGCCGAGTCTCACCTGAAACACAGACAAAAAAAAATTGTTGAACAAAACCTCTCATTTTAAAGTTAAAAGATACCAGAAGTGCAGCAGGGATAAGGGCGGTCGGCCAAAGCCGGAAGAATTTCCGCGCCCGCCTTCGTCGTCACGCTTTGGGGACCAAGAGATTTGGCGCTGGGTGCCCCGCGATGAGCCGGCATAGCCGGCTGCTAGCGTCACCGAAAGCGTTAGCGTTACCCAAGGAGCCAGTGTTCCCCATCGTGACGTAACTCACCGTTCCGTTGGCCCACCACAAACTTCGTGCACATTTTCCATGAATTTTCCATATCACTTTCCAGGCAAGAATTTCCAAAATTTCCAGGATTTTTTTAAAAATTCGGTTGCCCCTAAAATTTCTAAAAATATTTCAGAACAGGGATTGATAGTTTTTCCTTCAATTTTTCTCATGACCACCCAAGATATCCATGACCATATGACCAACTCTCTTTGGTCCAATAGCGCCAGTGGGCCTGGCAACGCATAGCGGCCGGCACACGCCGCAGCCACGGCGCAGCCACGGCGCAGCCACGGCGCAGCCACGGCGCAACAGGTAAGGGGCGCTACCTGCTGGCAGCCACTGGCAGCGCCGCAGGGACGGGCCCGCCGGGACGGGACGAGCCTCTGGCGGCAAAACTCACCTAACGGTGCCGGGTGCGGCCGGGAGAGGTCGGGGAGAACAAGAGAGGGGCCGGCCGAAAACCACGTAACTCTTTGGACCGAGTTACGCCACTTACGGCCGACCCCCCAAGGGAAGATGACGCGGAGCAAAACTGTATTCGTATCCCGAAACACGAGAACAATGAGGACCCACACTCGTATATTAGGCTTACGGAGGGCAGCCGGCGGTGATGATGATGAAAGGTTAAATTAAAATGGCCCGCGCCGTGACTTTGATATTTCGTTTTGAAGAGCGCGCCAAAAACAAGAACATCAGCAGCAGCAGCAGCAGCAGCAGCAGCAGCAGCAGCAGCAGCAGCAGCAGCAGCAGCAGCAGCAGCAGGGCGGCGGCGGCACCATGACATGTGCGGCTACGCATTCAAGACACCGCGCTACCCATCAGAAGGGGAGGGGGCGTCTGTTTGTGGTACCAACACATCAGCAGGGGGTGCAGCGAGGTAGGTGTGCCTCGGGGGCAAGGGGAGAGAGGGAGAGAGGGAGAGAGGGAGAGAGAGAGAGAGAGAGAGAGAGAGAGAGAGAGAGAGAGAGAGAGAGAGAGACAGAGAGAGGGCACGGGACGGGATACCCGACTTCACGCTGCGCTGCTCCAGGCTGACCCGACACGCACAGGTACTCCGACACCCACGTAACTTTCTCATGCAGCGTCTGCTGCGCGCTCTGCCGGTTATACACAGAAGGGGGCGGGTCAAGCAGGCGGGGAAGGGGGGGGGGAGATTTTCGGCAGCCAACGTCCATCCTCCACTCGTTAACGTCAAACGTCAGGTCCGCCACTGACTTGCCACAGTACTAAAGGGAACAGGGTGGGTGCTAACGTGACCAAGTTATTTCCTGGAGGAAAAGACTCTCCAGGGTGACAGCCGCACGTAATAAAATTATTATCAAAACTGAGAATCCTCTCGCCATATCACGGCGTAAAAAAATTTAAGACCTGCCAAAAGGGAAGGCTCATATTTTTATCAAGCTTTTCACAACTGAAACGTCATGGGACAATTTTCGTTACGAAAATGTTGCAGAGCCATTTGAACCGAAGTGCCGACGCAAATCCAGCACCCAATAAAACGCACATGAGCGCTGAGGCTGGTATTCGAACCCGCTCCGCTTGCATGTCGGCGAGCGATTGCAGAACGGACGCAACACGGCTGCGGCGTGCGGCTGTGCTGCAAGTGTGAACTGCACACGTCGGCTGGGGCCCGGCGGGGGCTGCGGGGGCTGCGGGGGCCCCGGGGGGGGGGGGGGGGGCACCGAGCGACATTCCCCCGTGATGACAGCGCACTTACAAAAGGCAGAAAACAATTTGACGACAATTACCCTGCCGGCCCAAGTGACGTCAGCGGCGTCAGCCCATCAAAATGTCACGTCAGCGTCACGGCACCGCCGCGGGGGACATCAAATTTACAAATCAAAAAAGAAAATGTGTCAAGTTTTTTTCAGTTTTTTTTTTTTTTTTGGGGGGGGGGGGGGGGGGGCAATCGTGTCAAAATCAAGTACGGTCCCTTCGTGTCACCTCCGCTAACGTCACGCTTACACAATCATTGCGCCAAAAGGCAGCACAGACTAGAAAATGGGTGAAAACGCGCGCGCGCGAGGACAATCGGAAAGAGATTATAATTAACTCTAACCGCACGGGTTTTAAAGGGGTTTTGTCGCGAGGCGATAGGGTGAGGAGAGAAGGGGAGAGAGAGAGAGAGAGAGAGAGAGAGAGAGAGAGAGAGAGAGAGAGGAGGCAGCGTAGCGGTTCAACGGCGGTGACGGACTTGCGGTACTGAGTACCCGCGCCGCCGCTACCCGGCTCGATGCTCACCTCGGACCATTTGTTGTTGTTGTTCTGTTCCCATCTTTCTTCTTTTATGCTATTATTTTTGCTGTTGTTGTTTAATTCATCTAGGCTGGTGCTTGCTAGAGCTCCGCCCAAAGCGTACGGTAAGCCGAGAGCCGGCCCTGTTATGTACGTTCGCGTGCACCGTTACAGAAATGGCATCGAACTACTATTTACCGAGAATCAATGGGCGACTCCTCGAAACCACCGAAGTCGATAAAAATAAAACGACGGAATTGTTTTTTGTTTTCTTCTCTCTGGCCGGGTAATACGTCCACACACTCACAGAGGGTTTATTGTATATACTTCGTAAAACCTCACCCGTTCCGAGCACTCGCTGTACCACCACTATCTTTACCTTCCAACGCAGTATACGGAGTACCCATCACACGTCTCCAGGAGAAGGAAAAAGAAACTACTGACACGTCAGTAGTATTGGGACCCGGCAACACCCGCTAGGCATGCGAATTGCATTAGAAGTTTCCGTTGCGCGCACCATTCCGTTTTAGGCCATGCATACGTCACGAAAGCTTCCGGGGGGCGGGGCAGAAGACCAAGAGAGTGCATCTCTAAAAGGGCGAACAAAATTAAAAAGTCGACACCATAAACACACACACACACACACATATCCAGCAGCATATGAGCGAGAGTGTGAGCGAGCTTCATAAGGGATCGAGGTGTATTAAACATTTTCTCTGTCGGTAGAAAACGACTTTCACAACATCGTGCTAATGTGTCGAGGCGGCCTCCGTCCAGTCCCAAACTAACGAAGCTCTCCTGCTGCAGCTCAGAATCCCCGCTGCAGTCCACACAGTTTCCTGGACGTAACATGCAGCAATGACTATCAACGCAGGTAGTACACTGTCGGAAACACACATTCCACCGGAAAGTCCCAGCCAGTTGTGCAAATTTTGCAAAAGTGCACGTGGATCTTTTTTTTTCTTGTCAGGTTGGCAGGATCGAACTCGGCGCGGTCGGCTCGGTCACACTTTCCCCTAGGTTGGCATCGCCGGAGCGGAGCAGCAGCTCTTCGACGAGGTGTTTTGCTGATCTCAAACCCTAATGTGCAACTCATTCCTTTTCCATTCCGAGAGGAGTCAGGAGAGGGGACGAGGGTGAGGGAGGAGGGAGGAGGGGGGAGGAGGGGGGGGAGGGGGGGCAGAACCCCGCGAGGGAAGGGAAAGTAAGTGGTGATCATGGCAACATGACAGAACAGCTTGTCAGTGCAAACGAACCTCAGCCAGGAGGTTCGCCAAGGCGGCAGAGCCCAGCAGAGCCCTTCGCAATCATCCCAACAGGAAGATAATGATGGGGAAGCGCAGAACCATTCCGGGTCAAAAGTTCAAATCTACTCATGCATCCATTCATTATTGCGTCTCTAGAAATCCACCCCGAAACTCGACAGTACACTGAATGAAAGAGCCGTGATCATCATTCGGTGCAAAATCATCACTTTTCCAGGATCACTAACATGTACGACAATACCAAAATATCGACATGACGTTTGTTGCTCATCTTTTGAAACCAATGAACAACCATCAGTGATGATCATCAAAGTTTCATTTACAGTATATCAAACTTGTTTTGTTCTTGATGATTCCTTCAGAGCCATCGTGAGCTGCCGGCCTAAAGTTACTACGAGATAATAATACATCAGAATACATCCAACATATTATTAATCACGAAAAACCCTAACCAGACGCGCACGCGCGCTAGACTGAATTTTTAGAGCCGAACAATTCTTTTCCATGTCAGCGGCGGATATAAAGCGTTTACACCTGCCAACCTGCCATAGCTGTTGATGCAAACAAAAGGCTTCGAGAGTTTTTGTTTAATCCTCTGTCCATGAAACTGCTTCTCCTGCTGCTGCCGCCGCCTGCAAGGCAGTCCGACGGACGGAAGCCATCGCGACTGCTGCTGCTGTTGTTGTTGGCGAGTTTCTCATTTCTCAGCCGATTGTGTACTCTGTCCTTCCTCCTCCCACACACGCGGGGAGAAAGGGTTCACCTACTCTCTCCCTCCCTCCCTCCCTCTCTCTCTCCCTCTCGGAAATGACAGCAGCGCGTTAAATTCCATTCAAGGATAGGTTTCGAACACTGCTGGTCCAGATCAAATATATAACCCATACCATAAATCTCAAACGTCGACGCACGTAGTTTGTGGCACAATTTTTCCCTCCCTTTGCCACTTTTTTCCCCAATTTCTTTCGCTCAAATGGCAGGGGGGGGGGCCTAGCAACAAACGCAAAGCAGATCGAAAAGAGGCACAAACACCTCTGCGTGCCACGAATGCCACGCCCCGCCACGCCCCGCCACGCTCGGCCAAGCACGAGTAAAGCGATTCCGACGAATATCAATCGAGCTGAATATGACTCAGGCATCCACTCATAATTAACAACGTTTCTTCTGTGTTGAAAACGTTGAAAGCATTGTTTCAGACTTTGCTTTAGCCTTCCTGACCGTTTCCTTATTTCCCTCTGTGATTTTCATGAGCAAAGCCATTCCGCACTCGCACCTCCTCGCAGCAAGCAGGGAGCGTTGTGGCGAGGCGCCGGATCAACGCCGCAGGGATTTCTTGCTGCGAAAATTATTCCATTTTCCAGGTTTCTTCACGGCGGAGGCGGGACGGGGCGAAGCGTGGGATCGAAAAGGAAAGAAAGTATAAGGGAAGAGAAATATAACGAGGAAACAATGAGAGGACGGGGAGGAGTGGTCTGCGTCAGGTTAATAAGGAAGACTACTGTACATTTACGCGTATTTCCAAGAGATTTAAACTTTTCTTAACCTCGCCCCCCCCCCCTCCTCCTTTTTAAATCATGTTCACCTTTTCACCGCATGACCGACTCATATCATTATATTTTTCCGTGTACAACTAACGCCCTTTCCATTTTTGTACTGCATTTAAGATGCGCAACTATTTCGATGCAAATATTTTCATTTCACGAAGCATAGTGGCCGAGCGAGTGCCACCGCCTGCTGCTCAGGCCCCGCAAGGAATTCCCTCTTTCCCTAATAATTTTCCCCCGCTGCCCCCCCCCCCCCCCACCCCCAATCCCCTTCCACCCCTTTCCCCCCGCTGTCTGGGAATTCAATATCAGCGGACGGGATGACAAGACGCGGTACAATATGCAAAATATGACGCAGGAACTATACATAGCCAAGGGCCTGACCGCTTTCTCTCTCCGTCTCTCTCTCTCTCTCTCTCTCTCTCTTCTGCTTCTGTCCCTCTCGCACCCGAGCAGAGCACGGCCGGGCCGCGCTCGGATCACACTGTGCTAGCGATGCATCGGTACTACACCACACTTACCGCACAGGGCGAGTAGCACACGTATCCTTCTCATTACAAACGTCAAAATTCATTATCAGATTCTTGAGTCGTGCCGACCGCATCACCTCCCACCTGCACCCTGCTCGATGCAAATGCATCCCGCTGCCCGTCAAAAAAGGAAAAGGGAGCTCAGAGCAGGAGGTCCTGGAGGTCGTAGACGAGGTCCTGGAGGAGATCCTGGAGAAGGTCCTGGGGGTCCTAGGGGAGGCCCTGGAGGTCTCAAGGAGATTCCGGAGGTGCCGGAGACCGCGCTGCAGCCCAATGACAAATAACGTCCCGGTGCTTATACACAGTTCCCGGGCGCATCTGCATACAATGCCGGGCCGGGCTGTGGTGCACCTAATGTGCCGCCCCGTGCTCAGAAATATATCATCGACGGGGTCCGTGACGCGGACTGATATTAAGTTTCACTCGATTTCAATCACTGAAACATCGCAAACAATTCGCCAACGGTTTCAAAAAATAATGTTTTCTGGATCATTTTTATAAAATTTTAATAAGAACAGCAGAGGCGGGAAAGGCCGGCGCCTCCTGCAGCATCCGACGAGCAGCGGAGATAAGGTCCCGCTGCTTCTCGGAATGACGAAATATAATAATGACAATAATTTCGGGTGGGAAGTCAGTGGCGGCGGCAGCAGCAGCAGCACGCCATTGGTGCACCCTGAGGGCGCGGCCCGGTCCAGATGCGATTTGATTGGCGGAGGGAACGGGAGCGCTTGTTCCCAGAGCACAGCTACACGCCTTTTCACTATAGAGTGACGATAGTAAAAATTGCAACAACTTTGTTTTGGTTTTATAAATCATTTTTGAAGTCAAAATCCGTTCAGATCTAATGCGGTTGTAATTTATGCTAATCGATCGGCTAGAGGTTAGGCCAAATCGCAGCCGTACATCGGGTCGCCATTACGGCCGGCCAGCGTAATCACTTTTTACCGTATACGCATCCAGTCCGGGCGACTCGGGAACCGTTCCCCCTGGCAGGGAACCGATCATAAACCAGGGAGCAGCGCGCCGGCCATCACAAGGCGGCGCAGGCGGAGCCCAGCGCGAGGCGAGAGGGCGGTGCATTTGCATCGCGGCGACTCGCGCGTTATTCGCAGCAGGCCGGCGGACGACCGTTCCACTATTTACACTCGCGGGCAGCTTTTCGGTCCGGGGTGAAAAATGGAGAGCAAATAAAATATAATTTGCCGCCAAATTTTCCTCGATCCCAATCGAGTATTTGAACCCGGGACCTCTCATCCAAGGCGTGCGCGGAGTCGTCGACACCGCCGTGGTGACACGACGGCAGCCGGTGTGGCCCCGGGGGTCCTGTTAGTCCGCCTAACCGGGCGATAAGCCGGAGGCCCGGAGGCGGCCGTGAGTGCGAGAGAGACGGAGACACGCAGTCCGTCCTCCTCCCTCTGCAGGGCATGATCCCGGCCGGTGTCAATGCACCTGCAGGTCCTCCGGTGCCTTCGGCTGCTCCGGCCCACAAGGCCACGGAGGGCCACGGAGGGGAATGGATCCAATGCGCTCTTTGATAGAGTCGGGGGCGGGGAGGTGGGGGGCGGGGGAGGGGGCGGGGGAGGGGGCTAATTCTATCACCGTCGTCGTCGCCATTCCACCGGCGCGCTGCTGCAGGTGCGGGCGGAGGCACGCGGCGGCGCATTCACGCCGTCCGTGACGCGTCAAAGGAGGCCAGGATCACGTACACAGCCAGAAATAGCAGGCCGCCTGCACTGAAAACGGATAAAAATGTCGCCGGTACTAATATTCGTGTTAGAACTCGAGAAAACCGAAAACATTACGGTTCTCTGACACTTCCCAGTCCTCGGCCATTTCACCCCTCAAAAAAAAAAGTCTAAAAAAAACGGGACTTGAACCCGCGTTGACAGGAAGAGGCCGGTTGATTGCTCGGCCGTGGTGCACCGACGAGGCACGTCCGGCGGCGCCCATTTACCGCCCACTAAAGACGCGTCGACGTCGTCCTGGCGGCCACCGCCGGCCACCGGCCGCTCCCTCTACGGCGCAGGTAGCGCTCTTGAGGACGGGGCGGAGCCGAAGGCAGGCCGAAGCAGCCGGCAGGTTGGCAGTTAGGCCGTGTGCTGACCTGGGCCAACTAGCCTGCGGGGGGTTGGTGGCGAGTCCGCGGCGGGGCCGGGGGGGGGGGGGGGGCGGGGGGCCCGGGGGGCCGCGGGCTACTCGTGGGGCGGGGCCACCACCACCATGCGGGCCAACTTCGTCGTGATGGTCAGACCGCCGCCACCGCGCCGCCCGGCAGGCGTACGCGCCAGAATCGTGAGAAACGGCAGGAAAGGGGGAAGACGGAATTGGGGGGGGGGGGGAGGGGGAGGGGGGAGGACGACAGCGCCAATTCATTACGAGTTCCCACACATCCGTCCACAAAAGGCCGCTGCTCGGTCTACGCGCCGCGCCACCTGTCTGCCTGCGTGCGTGGGCGCGCGCGTGTGTGTGCGTGTGTGCGCGTGTGTGCGTGTGTGTGCGTGCGTGTGTGTGTGCGTGTGTGTGTGTGTCAGTCACACAGCGGCGGTGTGGGCGCGGCCGCCACCGCGACGAACCGCATAGTACTGCCGAACGTTAGCGGAATGGCGCATCCATGTCCTGCACACACACACACGAGAGAGAGAGAGAGAGAGAGAGAGAGAGAGAGAGAGAGAGAGAGAGAGAGAGAGAGAGAGAGAGAGAGAGAGAGAGAGAGAGAGAGAGAGAGAGAGAGAGAGAGAGAGAGAGAGAGAGAGAGAGAGAGAGAGAGAGAGAGAGAGAGAGAGAGGTGTATCGTTGGCATCGGGGCGCTAATCGGCACAGCCACGCCGGCCTCCTAGCAGGGCGTTGGACGCACCGGCGTCGTTCTGTAAACACCGGCCCTCCTCTCCGTCGACCTGACGGGCCCCTCTGAGGCCGCCGCCGGCCACCAGCAGGACGCGGGTGCATCGCATCTCCTCTGTCCGAGGCCGTGCTACTGCTGCTGCCGCTGCTGCTGCGCTCTCCGGTCGCGCCGTGGTCCTCTCCTCCGGCCCCAGACAGACATTGTTCCCACGGGACGGTGGCCGGTGGCGAACGCATCAGGAGGTGAGGCAGTGTCGAGTTTCACAGACTTTACATAACGACGTCGGAAGAGAAGCGGGTATTTTTTGAAAACAAGCGCGCGAAACAAGTTGGGAGGGAGAAAATTGAAAATTTATCACATTTGTCGCCAGGCGGGAATTTATTCAGCGAGGTGTCCTCGAATTTAAATCAGAATTTGTGAATTTTTAGAGGGAACTGTCACTGCCTGAATTATTTTAGATCTAGAATCGGGGCGATTTATCCGGAGCTGACTTGCTAACAACTTTTATTTTCCGGTGCCAATTTCCCACAAGGCGGCGCTGGCTGCTGCAGTTCGCGGACTGCGACGGCGGAAAACGGTATACGTGACGGCCGGGTTGAGCCGGGTCAGGTTCGCGGCCGTTAGGATCCAGCGCCCTGGACGCGGCACGGTGGGCTCGTGTTTCCGCTGAGATAGTCTGTGCTGTTCCCGGACACGGTTGGCACCACTGCCACGCGCGCACTACGCCGTCATCTCGCGCAGCGGCGTTGGGTTGGCCGGACTGCGGCGTGCTCTGTGCGCCCGCCGCTCCGCTCCGCGCCCACGCCCGCGGGGCCCAAGCACCAAGGCGACCAGCCCAGCCCGGCCCGGGCAGCGCCGACAACGGCACCGGACTATCCGCCATCTTGTTACCTACATCTCCCAGATAAAGGAGCCGAGGATGGGGACCGGGGAGAGAAATAAGGCGGGTAAAAAAGGTAACAACCGTCCTCTCTGTGTCCGCTGCCCGGCTCGGACAGGCTAGCCGGCCGGCCGGTCCCCCCTCCCCCCCCCCCCCCCCCCCCGGCCCCCGCGGCCCTGCCCCGAGCAGAGGCTCCACTCGATTAGGAAAAAAATAACAAAAGGTAAGATATAAAACAGTGTGGAGCCAAGTGCAGTGCCAGGTGCGGGGCCCGGGGCTCCGGTGTGTTGGGCAGACGGACCCCCCCCCCCCCCCTCCTTCTACGACTCACCTGCCCGAACCCCTTCTGGTACCTGCCCCTTCCCCCCCCCTCTCTCTCTCTCTCTTCCCTTCCCAGCCCAGGTCTCTCCTCCTCCTCTTTCGCCTCATCCTTTTGTTACCAACGATAAAGGCGAAAACTGTCGAGGAGAGATACAGACAGAGAGAAAGAAAGATGATAATAAATAAAACGGCCAAGGTGAGATAAGCCGATATGTGTCGGTAATCCACTTGCACGCTGATAATGACTCGGACACACAAAAGTGCAGGGTGTGAAACGTCGGAGAGAGAGAGAGAGAGAGAGAGAGAGAGAGAGAGAGAGAGAGAGAGAGAGAGAGAGAGAGAGAGAGAGAGAGAGAGAGAGAGAGAGAGAGAGAGAGAGAGAGAGAGAGAGAGAGAGAGAGAGAGAGAGAGAGAGAGACGTGACGGTCTGGAGCGCGCCCGCTAGGTACTACCTGAGCAGCGAACGAGCATTGGCTCCCGAATCAGGAAAAAAATAATTCTGGAAATATACTGGAAATGTAAACATCGCGAACAAGAATGTCGGACAGACGCCGCCTGCCCTGGCCACAGGTCAAGGAGAAGTGTGCGTCGCAAACTTGTACATATTTTTATTTTAAATAATTATTTCCGCAGTCAGTGGCATTCCAAGTTATTCGTGGGGGAAACCCGTCAGAAAAACAAAATCTGTGCCGCGGGGTTAGTTATGGCATTTTTTTATTATTATTTTTTGGGGGGGCTGGATCTCAGCCGATATGGCCAGAGCTTTAGTAAGTTATGTCTTGTCGGCCGCTGTGGAAGCGGCGGCGGCGAAAATATCCAGTTGGTTGCGGGAGAGATCCTGGTTCGGGGACGGTGTGGTAGCGGTAGCTGTGGTAGCTGCAGTGGCCTCACCTTGTAAGGATGCGAAGACGAGCAGAAGCACTCCAAGACGCTCCATCGTAGACCGTAGCACACACAAATTCCACAAGTGGGTTGGACTGGACGTTCGCACACTCACAGATTCACAATTCACTTGTCTGTTTCGGCGCTCTTGTTGCAGAGCGGAGAACAGAGCAGCACTTCACACGCGACAGAGAGATAAAATTAAAAAAAAGAAACTTTTCAAATAAAATCACTCCGCTCGGTTTTCACTCTGGACTTTCCAATGATATTTTCCCCTGCCTTCACGCACGGCACTGGCGCACTATCTTCTTTATTTTCTCCTCCGCCCGGCGCAGATAAGGGCTCAAACACGGCGAAAATGTGCTATCAGCCAAGCCTCACGCTCTACAGGTGCATAGCCGGCACACACAACGGGACCGAACACCGAACCGGAGCAACTTGGGAATCCCGACTCCCGCCGACACCGACACGACCGAGCTTCGAAGGCGACTGAGTTGGCGCCGCCGGCTCGGCTCGGCTCGGGCGCGCTCGGCTTGTGCGCCGCGCTCATGCCGCGCTCAACTGTCTGCGGGAGCTGCGGCCGGCCGCCACCAGGAGCGCCACCAGTCGGGGGCCGTGGGCGAGGCGCCCAAGCTCCAGCACCAGCGCGCACCTCGTCGTGGGTCTGTCAAGTTAGGAAACGCGCGTATGGTTTGGCAAAGCAAGCAGACCCGGCGATGTAAATAATTTGGTGAAATGAGCCCTGGTATTCGGTGGTCTGCTCTGTGGGGCGACAGTGGCTAGAGTACTGGGAACGCGCTGCTCACCGATATCGTGCCTCGGTAGCCGCATGGGTAAGTGGATCAGCTGGCGACCGACGGGTCTGGGTTCAATTCTTGCCGGTCGCTCAACTTTTTCTTGTGACACAGCTTGGCGGACAGTGGCTAAAATATACTTACGAACGTGGCGTTAGTATGGCTGTCCAAGCGACCGTGCGGGCTAAGGCGCCGCCGGCACAAACCCCCGGTCCCGAGGGTCTAGGGTTCAATTCCCTAGATTCGAGGGTCCCGCCCGGGGGGGCGTTCTGTGCCTCTGGAGAAATCCAGGGGGGAGACTCGGGGGATGTGCAGAGCTTCTAGGGTTCGAAGCTTCTGTTTTCCTCTCTCTGAATCTGGCAGGTGCGGACATGCCGCTACTCGGTACGTAGCGAGTAGAGTACAGCGGCTTCGGCCGTGTACGAAGGGAACCTATGTCCTCCAAATCTTCGCAGGGGCGGACTCCCACGATGAGTGGGGCCAAACCAGACTGCGGTTGAAGGGCACTACAGTATTATGGAGTCCCGGAGGCCGTGGTTAGCGGAGGGGGCCTCGCGCAGTAGCGCGGGCTAGGGGTTGCCGGGAGATCCGTCCGGCGCAAGCCGGGTAGCGGGTTCTAGTGCTGTGTCCCGGGGCCAACTAGCAGCCGTAAAGCACCGGTTCCCGTAAGATCACCGAAGTTGAAGGCAGGGGTCCTGGCGGAAGCCGGGACGACATAGGTTTTGTCCCCTAAGGTCAAACATGCCATGAGCCCGTTATTTTTGAAACCTTAAATCGCACGCACGAGTTTGCATTTCTGGCGTACGCTGAGAAACGTAATTTGTTTCAGGCCAAAAGCATTCCGACTCCGACCCGAAACCGGGTCAGGACAGGAACGTGTGGCGATGATTTTACCTCTGGGTTTTCGCGTTAAGCACGGGCCGAGCCCGCCCTGGCGTGGGTTCCCGGCCGGGACGTTTTCTGGAACGTTTAGCATCGTGAGAACGGTTTGGCAGGTGTGTCAAGTGGTGACAAGCGGTGGGGCGCCAAGTGCGGCACGGGATGGAATGCAACGGGAAGGCATCGGTGCAGTGCTAACTGGAGCCGCCCTGCATTCCGGCCGAGTCGGTTCGTAAGAATGAAACTAATATGACCCCGGAAAAATAGCAAAATATTTGGAGGTTCGTAGAGAGCTGTGTAGGCAGACCCCTGGACCCAAATATTACGGGGTCCACCGAAAACTTTCCCGCTTGCATAATGTTTTAATTCAAGCAGCAGGCGGCCGGTGGCCGGTGGCCGGTGGCGGTGTCCGAGCTGGCGGTGGTCATTTCGTAGTCAGCCAGGGGTGACGGGAGGCCGGCCCTGGCCGCGCCGCCTTCCGTGTACTCGGCACCCTCCACGACGGCCACCTGCCCGTCCCCCGCGGGCCCTGGTCCTCCCCCTGCCGTCGCGCTCCGCTGACTCCCCCGCCATGCCGCCGGCCGCCGTCGCCGTGAACCTGGCTGCGTCTAGGCACTCTCTTTACCCCGCAAAGCCACAACAAATGAAGCACTAGACAAGGCTGGGGTGGCGGCAGTGGTGGCAGTGGCGGCAGTGGCGGCAGTGGCGGCAGTGGCGGCAGTGGCGGCAGTGGCGGCAGTGGCGGCAGTGGCGGCAGTGGCGGCAGCCGTATAATTCTTGTCATAGCAGAGCGCGGCTGCCTGTCACACCGCGCGGTCGGCGTCCGGTATGCTCTCGTTGTCTCACTCGGTCGCGTTGGCCTGTCCCGGCCGGCGCCCTCCCTCTCCCTCGCTCTCGCACGACTGGCCCCTGGCCAAAACGCGTCGCGCGTCGCAACCCACGCATGACAAGGTGCACCATAGCGGGCGCCGCACAAGCTGAGAGCGAGAGCATCTCCGTCAGCGGCGGGTGTCGGCACGCCTGGGGCCGGGGGTCGAACCCGGGGCCGGGCTGCAGCGAGAGATCGATGGTTCGGATCGACAGATCGAGGTAACTGGGGCGACATGGAAGGCCGTGGCCTGACCGCGACCCCCCGCCTGGTTCCGGCCCTGTGCGGGGGTTGGTACCGCTGCTGCAGACGTGCGCGCCGACCCTCGGCCGATTGCATCTAATTTATTACGGTGGCCGCAGCGATAGACTCGCGTGTGCGGAGGGGTGTTGTGGTGGGGGCTGTGACGGCTACCCCTGGCGGCGCTGACGGCGGCCTCGGCGGCGTCGGCGGCCACCCCTCAGGACGCTGCTGACCAGGACGCTACGCCAGCGCCGCTTGCTCTCCGCTTCGTGCCCCTCCACCGCCTTGTAAAAGCCGGGATGGAATTCGAAATGGAAAAGGGGAGGCAGTGCTGGGTGTCGTGGGGGGGCGGCCGTGAGCCGCGAGCCCCACGGAGGTGCGCGCCCCCGCCGCCCCCGCGCCCCCTCCCCTCGCGGGGCCCACTGGGGGGGCTGGAAACAAGGTTGCGGAATGCATTTATACAGACAGCCGGGCACGGCCGGGTGAAGGGGGCGAGGCGCCGCGGCCCCTTCGCGGTGAAGCGGAGGGTGCGAGAAACGGGTGGGAAATTCAAATGCAGCCCATGACAGCGTCGAAATTCAGCAAGATTAAGAATACCACGTACTTCAGATGTTTGCCCCGCGAAAAAATATTCTCGGGGGGTTGGAAAGATTCGTTGCGCCACCAGTCAGAAGTTTTGCATCAGCATGGGCCCCAGGTTCGCCATCCCCTGCTGGCGCGTGCACGGCGAGTGGCAAGTACTGATAGGAGCGGCTGAGCTCAAACAGCGGAGGTTACGCGCCCTGTTCTGCCCTGCGAAGCTCCGCAGCTCCGCGGCCTGGCGCCGCCGACACACCGCCGCCATCTTTGAGGACGCGCCAGAGTCAATCCATCAAAAGTTTGACAAAATTGGCAAGCGTGCGGCGCATCGTGGAGGGCGGAGCGGCGCGGGGAGGGGAGGGGCCGTGGGGCCGTGCAGGGCTGCCACCCTACCACTTACGGGCCTCGCCGGCTAATGAAATTCGAGTCCTTCTGCAGCTTCCACTCACTTTAGAATGGCGAAAGGGAGGGAGGGGGGAGGGAGGGCATGTGTCGTCGATGACTCCCACGGCGGCACTGCGGAGAGCGTCACATGTTATCGCTCTGAGAGAGTACTCTCACTGCGGAGAGAGTCACCCGTCCTCTCCTCGGACCTAGGAGGAGAGAGTACTCTCACTGCGGAGAGAGCGTCACACGTTCTCTCCTCGGAACCAGCAGCAGCTCAGGAGGAGCCTGCTAGGCGCTGATAGGCAACCCATTTGGCATCCAAGTAATGAGGATGCCGGGTGCTGGGGTCCAACGTACCAGCCAAAAAAACAAAAACAAAAAAAAGGTAGAGTCCCATGAAGACTCTGCACAGGTCTACAGCTAATCAGGGACTGTCCATAATTAATGCCGACAGTGAGGGAGTGGGGGGCACCGTGTCTATACAGCAAGCGGAGGTTAGGTTAGGTTAGGTTAGGCTGTAGAAACTGGGTGGCCCTCCACGGCACCTGCGCAAACGAAAATTATGGACGGACCCTAATTCATTTTTTCGCCAGGGTGCTTCGGCATCCAGGCGGCGAGGCAGGCGTTAATCGAATCGGGAAATAACCAGCTCTCGTTTAATTCAATTTCAAAATTTCCCGCCAGCTAACGGCGACGCACCCCCGCCCACTACCGCCCCCTACCGCTATTTTCCCCTCCAAAACGGCTTAGACGGGTAACGAGTTTCGAAACGCGCGGACCAATCAGAAGACTGCTCAGCCCGCCTCGTCATAAGGAGGGGAGAAAAGAGGGATGGACTCTGTGGGCAGAGAGAGGACTGCGGCGTTGTGTATTTCTTTGGAAGTGTGGGAAACATTTTTCTCGTCGAGTTTTCGACGCCCGTTTCCGTGCTCAGCATGTCCGCGTGCGTGCGGCACGTGTGTGTTAATGTGAGTGCGTATTAACCCTGCGACACGGCAAAGCTCTATGCCGCAGCAGCGGCAGCAGCGGCAGCAGCGGGACCTGGTCGCCAACTTCTGCACGCACGCAACGAAACAACCCCCTCGTTTGTCCTGTCGGGTTGGTACCCCTGCGTGCTCCGTTTCTGCTGGCCCCGGCCTCCAGGGGCCCCAGACGGCCATCTTGTCCGCGTCGGCGCCCTCCGGCTATCACCGCGCGCCCCCGCCCTTCTCATTGCACGCCGCTGGTTTTCCCGCCAAAACGAATCAGAGGGCTGTGCCGCGCCCAGCCCTCCCTGACGATGGGGCGGGCGGGGGTCGGATAAGAAACGGCGCCGAAATTTGAAAAGTCCAAGCGTGGCGTCGTAGGTCGGCCCCGGAGCAATGAGAGGGCAGATGGATAGAAAGATTCCGGCCGATGTCATCTGGGGGATGTCGTCGGGATGTCGGGGGTGTGTGCGTGGGGACGGACGACGGGGGAGCCGGGAGGCCGGCGTCGGCCAGGCCGGCAATAAACGACCCCTCATCCGCCGGCCGCCGGCCGCCGCCAGCCGCCCAGTCCAAACTTGACCCTCGAGTCGCAGAACCAACTGCCCAACTGCCCGCCCTCCGCCCGAAATCGCCCCGAAATGCGTCCAATAAGTAAGAGAATGACGTTCCGGGGTGAATTCGGGGCGTAAAAGTCGCAGAGCCGCGGTGTATGGTTGGCAGGGGGTGTCAGAGAGGTTGCAGGCAACCCGAGGGGGAAACAACGGGGACGGGGCTGAACAAACATGCGGTGTTCGACAGTATGTGGACACACATGTCGGTCCAAACCAATGTTCGGCCCGTTACCATTATGTCTTTTTTCGTTGATTTCGGAACAAGCAAAAAATTTAGTTGCAAGCACTAACATTTCCTTGGATCAGCAAAACAAAATTTGTTGTTGGAGCAAAACGCTATTTTTCTGCCTTCTGCTAACGCTCCGAATTTTTTGCTCACCTAACGATATGTTAGTGCTGTCTCAACTAAATACTGCTTGCCTCGAAATCAACGAATAAATTACTACAGTAGCAGCTGGAGCAAAGTAATCTTTTTCTTTTTCTTTTCGTGTTACCAGACGTTCGGAATGATTCGCAGACTGGCTATGCTTCTGCCGAGCCGGCGTGCCGCGAGTCTCAGCCTACGGTCCTACGGTGCGCCGTGGGCTCGCCGCGTTTAAAATTATCGTTGATTTCCCTGGAGAGGCCCCGGCCGGCCCCGGCCCCGCCCGGCCCCGCTGCCCTTGCCGGGCCGCGGCCTCTGGTCTGGTCTGGCAGGTCACGCACAGGTTACACCGTAGCAACACCCACCAGCCACCGGAGGGGATCCGTGATCCATCTTCTACAGCACTACACCGCCGAGAATGAATGAGTACTGTGATCATCGCCCGGTGATGAACGGAAAGGGACTTATGGGACTTATGGATGTGACGGAAACTAAGAAGTAAATTTTTATTCTGTTGTTCATTTTTCGCGCGCATTAAATGTCTGTGTCTACCCCGCATATGCGCCCGGCGCGGTTTCCACGACGAGAAGCCGAGGCAGTTGGTAATGCCTTTTCTCCCGCCAAAAGTTTGGCCGGACAGAAGGGAGGGAAAGCGAGATAGCATCGGTATGATATCGAAGATCGCTGCCCAAACTTTTCATACTGCTCCATTCCCTCGGCACTGCCGCGCTGAGCAGCGGAGGCGACGACACGGACGGGGTGATGGGGTAACCGGGGTAACGGGGTGGGGTAACAGCAGCACTCGCCGCGCGATCATTACGACGTCATCAATGACGTCATGCGTGCTCCGGAAGAGCCTCATTCGTCAGTCATTACGGGTATCGGCGCGTCCACACGCGTACTAACAGCTCCCCCAGCGCCGCGCCCACTTAGTGCTCATCGACAACCCTTTCCCTCCCTCTCTCTCTCTCTCTCTCTCTCTCTCTCTCTCTCTCTCTCTCTCTCTCTCTCTCTCTCTCTCTCTCTCTCTCTCTCTCTCTCTCTCTCTCTCTCTCTCTCTCTCAGCGGGGATGGGGGCGGCGTGTCTCTCTCGCACTCATCTGAGACGCGCGCAGAGCAGGAAGAAATATTTTTCATAGCGACGCTGCGGGTCGCCGCAGCTGAACAAGCACACGTTCGTCACTCCCGAGGTGCACACATGGGGTCGTCCTGGGCAGAGGCCGCGGGCCTCACATTACCATACGTGGCTGGATAGACGTCGGGAGCTCTCGAGCGCGGGGCCTCGACCAACACGAACACAGTGACAGTCATGGGACCGGGGGTGAGGCAGCCGCGCGGGCTGTTTGAATAGGCCGTCCCCGGACCCCCCGCGTAGTGCACCGACACATACGCTAATCGTTTTGTGGGTAATGCAATCACGGACTGTAATTGGGGGGAGTGGACCTGCGATAGATTCTGCCGCTGCCGCCGCGCGGCGGGGTGTCAAGTGCCGCGGCGGGGGGCGGCGGGGGGCGGCCGGCCGGGGGCAGCAGGTCAAGTGTGCCGACGCGCCGCCGCCACCGCCGGACGCCGTGAGCACGATGAGGTTTGTCGTCGCCGGCAGCGTTTATATTCAAATTTTTCGCGGGCGAACAATGTTATGGGTGTCGACGGGGGTGCGTTGTCGCGCGCGCTCCCACCCCGTCGTCCTCTTCTATCTCTGTCCGTCTGTCTGTCTCTGTCTGTCTCTGTCTCCCCCCCCCCCCACACACACACACGACGCAGTGATGCCCCGTGCGAAAGCAACAACAAACTCATTTTGCTGTCGACATATAGCGATAAGAAACCGGACTTCCGGTATCTGATTCTGGACTCTAGAGGTTCCGGGGGGGTGCGCGCGCGCGCGCGCGCGTGTGTGTGTGTGTGTGTGTCCATCCACCCTCCACCACCGCCGCCTTGATGAAGAGGACGTGCTGCGCTGCAGAGCTGCGGGCAGCTACGACGACCGCATATCACAGCCGTCGCACCTTTCAAAAATTTCACACAATATAAAATGTTCTTTTTTTGGGTGGTATTCTGTTTGGGCCAGCCCATGGGACTTCTTTCATTCGAGCCCCGGGGACTGTGTGGGCCCTGGCTGACCGCCTCATTGGGGGCGCACGAGCCCCGGGGAACGTTCCCCGGAGCAACTGAGGCTGTTCCAGTACTTCTCTCGACCTCCCCTATCGGTCCAGATAAATTTATTCAAAAATTGAAACACAAAAATTTACCGGGAAAAAAAACAGGTAAGGCAGCTTTACCAATTTTTCAAATTTTGACAAAATATTAAAAATGAGTTTTTTTCGGTGGTAGGCTGTTGGGACCAGCCCCTATAGGACTTCTTTCGTTCGAGCCCCGGGGACTGTGTGGGCCCTGGCTGACCGCCTCATTGGGGGCGCATGAGCCCCGGAGAACGTTCCTGAACGTTCCCGAACGTTCCTGAACGTTATTTGGCCTGGGGACTGTGTGCCCTCTGCCGACGCCGACCGCCTCAATGGGGGCACACCAGCCCTAGGGACTGTGGACTGTGTGCCCCCCCCCCCCCCCCCCCCGGGGGGATATGTTGTCCCTAGGACTGGTGGGCCGGGTGCACATCCAGAGGGGGGGGGACTGTACAATTTATTCCGGCACTTAGGGCTGCGCTTGAAATTATTCAACCTTCAGTGAAATATCTCCTCTGCGGTCAAACCTAATGAATTTTTCGGTTCAATATTTCAACTTTTGATTGAAAAAAAAATGAAATCCTTTGCATCTGTGGTCTCGTCCGTCAGCCAGGCTCTCTCTGGTCGTGTCGCAGCAGGCAGAGAGGGAACCGCTGGAAAAATCCGCCGGCCGCTTTTTGCGACACGACCCGAACAGGAGGTCAGAGAGTCTTAATTTGATTACCGGAGCTCGTCGCGTCGTCGCGCGCTGTGCGCCTGTGTTAGGTGTGCATTAGCCAACCAACGCAATGAGGGGAGGGTCACGAGCCAGCGGCCTGGAGAGGGGGAGGGGAAGGGGGTGGGGGCGGAGGGTTAGCCTGCAAGTCCGACATGATGGCGGAAATGACTGGAATGTTTGTATTTTTAGTTGTTGTTGTTGTCTTTTGCCTCCGTCGCGCGGTGGCGCTGGTCACAGTGTTACGGTCGCGGGATGAACTGGGACGTGTAATCGATTGACAGTTGTTTCGAGTGCGCCCCGCCGGGGGCTCGGGTTAGGTCGGGCTCCGGCCGCCAGGGCGCGCTGAGGGTGCTGTTCAGTTACCACCTGACACCTATAACCGAGGTTAGCGATAGGGATAGTGTACCCCCGACACATGGTCCCTACGGATAGAGTACCCCCGGCACATGGCACTAGGGATAGTGTACCCCCGGCACATGGTCCCTAGGGATAGTGTACCCCCGGCATATGGTCCCTAGGGAAAGTGTACCCCCGGCACATGGTCCCTAGGGATAGTGTACCCCCGGCATATGGTCCCTGGGGATGGTGTACCCCCCCCCCCGCACATGGTCCCTAGGGATAGTGTACCGGGGCCACTGCCTGCTTGGCGCACGGCATCACAGCCACACCGGAACTGGCAGAACACAGAGCGGAAGTAACTACGGATGTGGCCGCAGGCTCATGTTGCCGTGGTCACTGGTCACGTGGGCCGTCCTAGCCAATGGCGGGGCAGCGCGGCGAGGCGCGGCGTGGTTGGTGAGGCAGTGCGGGGAGCAGCGCGGAAGCAGCCTGCCAAAATGTTTGACGGGCGTTGGCTGTCGACGGCCCCCCGCGGCGCCTAATGGCTCCCGAGTCACTCCCGAGCCCCTTCCTGCTTGTCTTTCGTCTCATCAATCAGCCCCGGGGACGCGGGAACTTTGAGGCGGGCGCGGGGATGCTGCCGTCCTCGAGCGCTCCGCTGAGGATACCCTCGAGGACGGGGTAGGCAAGGGCTCGTCCATACATTACGTACCACCATCCCTTTGGCTGAGACGTCTGTGAAAGCACTCCTGTCGCGCTCGAGCGCGGGGTGTCGACTTTATGTTCGGTGTTACGTAAGTTGTGAACGACCCCGGGTGGTGGAGCGAACCTCCGACCCGCACGGAACCCCTGCTGCTGCTGCTGCTGCCGGCGACACGACTAAGCGACTTTGCAAAACTTAATATTTATTCTCGTGCTGTGCAAGAGCTGGAAGCAGAAACAGCACCTAATGAATGTAGCGATGTAACTGCAGAGCCGCGGGCACGCGTGCGCGCGTGCGTGTGTGTGTTCGTGTGCTCACGGGTGCGGACGACACTTGGTCATGGTATGCTCTAGAGCACGGATTTAGCACAGCCGAAGCAACGTGTGCGCCTGCAAGTTTCTTCCGCATTTCTAGACGTTAGCCAGCAGTTTTTTTTGTTTCCGGTTGTCCTTTCATCGATATCACTACTATCTTGGTCGGGCAGCCGCAGTAGATCAAGTACGCAGTGCAGCACCATAAGAGAAGGGCAGCACCAGCATGGAGTATCTCCGCGCGCCTCCAGCGTAGTGCCGCTGCCGGCTGCCGCAGGAGGGGCTGCCTACCCTCCCGGCGCTCCCGAGCCAACGTCTCCTCCCCGCCCCGCGACCCCAACATCCGAACTCTGTCGATTCAATTTAGCCTCAATGTGTATCGCCTGATTCCACCCGAGAAGGCTCCAACCGCCGTGAAATTTTCCATGAGAACGAAAATTTGAGAATTGGCTTTCGATCACACGGTTATGCGACAACCCCGCTCTCTGCATCCTGGGGCGACGTTCTAGAAAAACCTAGGCGGCCACTGTGTTTTATGTTGTTTTTTGGTGAAAATAAATGGATGAGGATAGAAAATAACTAAATGCCCCAAAGTCCTAGCAGTGTGGTACTGACTCCATGCACCGGCTGCAACAGACCTCGATTCACCTCCCCCCCCTTCTCCGAGGAGTAAAAATCTCGGCGTCTAACTGCCAAACACTTGTCTCAGCGATCAGAACTTTTCAAGCTCAAATAGTGTCATATTACACATTTTGCCAAGTGTCAAATGCTGTAACTAATGTTATATTCGTGCCTATGGTGTTTTGAGTAGGTAAAACGGGTAAAATAAAAAACAAAATGGTCGTTCTTACAAACATATAAATTAAATATATTTATTGCAAATGTTCTGATATATGTATTCTATTGAGGAGCTATACAAATCACTACTTACAGCTTTATACAAAAGTTAATGCACTACATCAACTCTTTTTTTCTCATGTTCAAATTTACAAAATAAAAGATATATTTCCTCACATCAATAGAAAATTGCATTCTAGGGATGAGAGAAATAATAAAACATATTGCAGGTCCTATGTTAGGTCCTGGGTACATCTGACACCACTAGGTAAAGCCAAGCATTTTGTTTCACAACACTATATACAACTTTGCTTAATGAAAAACAAAGAAGAAAAATATTGCTGTGTAATAAATATATTATCTAATAGCTGATGGAAATATTAGTAAACTGAAAGCTTTTAACAAACATGCAGCCTGTAAGCAAATCTTGACTCATAATGAGATGATAGATTGCAGTGGATTACAAAATTAAAGACCCCAAAACCCCCAAAAATAAAAATAAGATCACAGAAGATAAAATTATTATTTCCATAAAATAAAAAAACACCCAGTTAGGGTTACATCAGGAAACATAGATAAAATACACAATGAAAATCTGGTCATTTGTTAAAAGCTGTTATAACATCATCTATGTAATATAATAGTTTAAGAGCAATAATAACTTAGAGACAGCAGGTTTCTGGTGAATTCACATCATATTATTGAGATTCACTTTTTTCCACCTAAAAATGATAGCTGCCTTTCATTCTCCATGATGAGCCTTTGAATAGATCGAATGGCAGCAGAATAGCGATTATCATTAGATTCTTGAACAATACCGACAGATGCAGCTATACTGGCAATTTGGGAGAGGATGATTCTTTCTGGACCAGTGAATTCAAGGTATGATAGCTGAAGCAGCTCATCAATAGATGCTCTCTCCTTTGGGTTTCGTACAAGACACATTTTTAATGCCTGAATCAGAGCTGATGGGCAGCCTTCAATAGGGGGATTTGGAAACTGAATTTTATGACCAGAGTTAACAATAGCAGACATCTTTTGAAATTGTCCAGTGATGTGTTGAAATGGTGTGCTGCCATAAACTAGATTATATAAAATACAACCCAGTGACCACACATCAGATTTGTAACTTATTTTAAATGCTTGAGAATCAGAACTTGTGGATGACAAAGCTTCAGGACTGATATAGTTATAGGTTCCAGTCAAGCTGTCCTTCACTACGCTAGTCATATCTTCCAGAACAGAGGATGCAATGCCAAAATCAATTAGCTTCAAGCGTCCGGAAACCAGCAGGAAATTAGCAGGTTTCAAATCAGAGTGAATGGTTCCTCTCTTATGAATAAAATTGACTGCATTCAACATCTCCGTCCAATAATAAACAATCATGGCAGCAGAAATTTTCTTAGATTTAGTCACATCTTTGATGAGCTTAGATAAATCTGTGTCACCTTTTTCCATTACAACAAACAGCATGTTCTTTTCTTTCAGATGCTCATGATCAAACATACGAATGACACAGTCTCCATCCTGAAGATCCGCTAGCAGTTTAATTTCATTGAGGTAACCCTCACAAATAGACGGGTCAGTGTCAGCAAGATTGACACACTTGACGGCTTTCAGCTGTGAGTTATCAGGATCTATTACTTGAAAAACTTTACTAGAACCTCCTCGTCCAAGGAGACTTAAAATGGTGTATGGATGTCCATTTACAACAATTTGTCTGGAGCCTGTTGTACTAGGCTTCTGCTCAGGAACTGCTGGTTTCTTGGATTCAGTTGGAGGTGCTGGCTGAGGAGGAGCTTCAACTGGGGGAGGAGGTTTAGCTGATTCAGACATCTCCAATGGCGAAGATTGAGAGGGTGGACTTTTAGCATTTGGTTCACAAGCCGACGGCAGAACAGCAGATTTTTGAACTATTGATGGCATTGACTTACACCTGACTTGCTCTTCCTCTGCAGTTGGCAGACGATCGTTTTGAGGGTACCCGAATTTGGAACGGGGTAAAAATGTGCTGGAGGTTGAAGCATCCACAGATGGACCAGACAACTGACCATTCAAAGCTGCAGAACTTGGATGAGGAGCAGTTGATTGAGAAACCAGAGGAATTGGAGCAGATGTGAACAGAGTTGAGCGGATAGGTGTCTGTCTGACTGTGACAACTGGGGCACTTTTGAATGGAGTCATGTTTTCAGAACTTTTAAATGGAGTCAGGTCTCCAAGTTTCCTTGCAACATTTGACTCTTGTGGCACTTCTATGGCAGTTTGTGCCTGTTGGGGTTGGTGCATTTGCTGTTTGGCATGTTGGCCAGCAATGGCAGCAGGATGAAGATTGTGGACACTATAAGGATGCTGTCTATTTTGATTGATGGAATTACTATGGCTTGCATTTGATTTACATAGAGGGGTGCGGAAACCATCATTGTCATAACTTGAAAGATTTGTCTTCACTGCGCTTCCTGGCAAAGGCCTCTCCAAACCATTTGCAGGATTGGTCTGGTGCAGACTGGTTGACACTGGTCCAGCCAGGGGAGCGCTGGCACCATCCAGAACATCCACAGGTAGAGCTGACAGTGGACAGCGGCTTGGAGCGGGGGTGGAAGCTGAAGGTGGCTCTGGACCTTTCCGAGGAGTGTAGAAATTCTCTTTGTCCGTGCTGATCGGTGCCTTAGCACTAAAATGGTTAGCAAATGAAGATTTCATGGGTGTGGCTTCACTGATCATGATGCTTGGGATTTTCCGTACATCATTTTGAGAGGAGGCATGTCTACTGTCCATTCCAGATACGTTCCATTCCCTGCTGGAATTTAGAGTTTCAGGAATGGTGTTATTGTTTGGCGCCCATTCTTGAATTTCATTATTGGAGGACAAACATCCATGGGATCGGCGGTCATACTTAGCCAGATCATTGAACACCTGAGAAAACTCGGGCATTGTCCCAATTCGGATAGGCTCAATCCCAGCTCCTCTTCCCCTGCAACAGGATCAGACAGTGGATCAGACAAAAGTGTAAACAATGAAACTCATACATATCCACACTATACAAATGTTGTTCAAGCTTTCAATTACTCACAAGCGCTTCCTTGCAGTTGTAGGGACCTCACGTGGCTCATCTTTAATAGTTTTTGAATAGCCCCCATACATTTTGAAAACCTGAAACGTTTTGAAAATATTAAAGAAGATGTCTAACAATGCCCAAGACATTGGATTTGCAAAAAAATATGTAAACAAACTGAAGATGATGTTTGGAAATTGGTGACAATGCAATACACATTTCAGAACACATTTTATAATTAACTGAGCCTTTCATTTTAAGTTAGCAGTTGATAGAGGAAGAGAAAATATTGTTTATTTACCACAAACGCAGAACAGAACAGGCCAATGAAAAAGTTGTACAATTCTCCACAGACGTATTTTGAAAGCAATCATAAACATTGCATTTTTTTAAAGCAATGTAGGCAGGTCCAGACGGGTCTATCGGCAGAAAGCCGTTACACTGGAAGCCCAGCAGAACAAGGCAGGTCCCAAACAAAGCTCCATTTGGTACTTAGTACGAAACCAAGCGAGGGAATTCTTACCCCAAGTAGCAGCTTCTGAATTTGTGTCTCTATCCGTCAGCGAGACACAAACACAGGCACTGGGGGCCGAACAGACGAAAATTAGGCAAAGAAACAACAGTCAAAAAGTTCCTACACACAAAATGCTTTGAATTACAACAAATGACAGACGGTATGGGGGGTGACCTGAGAATAATCAGTATACTTCGTCTACCGTCACCTTGCCAAAAGCTCTTCGCGGGGCACGGCCCGGCTGATTCACGAGCAGCCCAGCCGGACTCTCGGAGCTCGGAGAGGCCGTGCCGCCGTACCGGAGTACAAGGAGATGTGGGGTACTGAATGAGTACAGGATGGGTGTTGCAGAAGAAAAAGCCTTCTCCTTTTCGTCACTGGTCGCCACGGTCGTCACACCCGTCACAAGTCCTCTGTATCTACGCCTTTACTGCTTATTCTCAGCCGGCCTACACAAACAACTTAGGATGATTTTATTTGCCAACGTGAAAAACACGACAAAAAATTTCCGACTTTTAAATCTGTAAAGGAAGGTGGCAACTCTGAAAACAGCTGTGTCTAATGTTTGAAAATAAAACGAAAAGACTCACTGGGATCTGTATTATTCACAATAGTTACTTCATAGGAAAAGAAATATTTACTTTAAAACATTGGCTACAGAAAGGACTATACAATGGCGCATTTAGATGGTGGGTGTACGGACGCCATCATTGTTTTGGTTTTGGTGTTTGGTGGTTATCTTTGAATGGTAAGGGGTAAGGTGAGTTCAACACCGTTTAATGTTTGGCTGTTGTTGTTTTGTGTTGGTAATAGGATCAGTTTTAAACACAGACGACTTTTTCTATTTTTGTGTAAGTGTTATTAATCGAGTCCACAATGCATGTCAAATGCACACAGAATTCCCCGCCTCTTCAGTCAGCTGCTTGTCTGAATTTCGTCTGTCGCATTTGTATAATACTCCTTTTTCGTCCTGTTATCATGCCGTTGATGAATGAAAGTCCACTCAAACCTGTGTCCCACTGTCGTAAACGGGATCGTTCTTCAAAGTACTCGCCCTTTGTTTATTGACAATGTTCAGAGATATTTTGTCCATCAATAATTGAAATGAATCGTTGGTTTAGTAGTTCATGTGGGGATTGTTATGCGAATATAATTATTCCTGCACCTTTTAATTGTGTAATTAAGGGTTGTGTTGTTATAAAATATTTTTCAGGTAAAATGGAGGGGCTGAATACAGCTCTTCCTAAGTTATTGGACCTTGCGGCGAATTTCAATGTGGATATTAGAGCGGTAAGCACAATCTCTGTTGTGAAATGTTTTCCCTGTTTTCCTTGCAAGGCATGAGCCAAAAATTTTATTTTAATGAGCAATCATTGTTTCAGATTTTAATTCAGTATGCTGAAAAACTGAAGACGGAGGATTGTAGCTTTCCAGAGGCTGCTCTCCTCATTCAGCAATGTTCGGAAATATACGGGAGGAAGGTGGACTACCTTCACTCACTAGTGGTAGAGCTTAGTGAGACCATGAACTCGTCAGTTTTGCACTAAGAGTTATATTCATGTTCATTTGGATTGCTTGGAGAGGTTTTTAAATTTTACAATCACCTTATCACCTTAATTTACAGACGGATGTACCAATCTGGAGGAAGCAAAGAAGATGCAGACGTTTCTCCCAGAAAAGAGCCTAGCCACAGAAAAAGAAGAACTGCTGCGCCAATGACAATGGAAGACTTCACTTTACAAAGTATCAAATTAGGTAAAGATTTATTGATTATGTTTGATGTTGTGAACACATGAAAACCCTTATCCTGCTCTATTAAGAAATAGATTGTAACCCCTTTCCTTCCCATTAAATTAGTTTTCTGCGTGAACTTTTATTTTGTTCTAGTAAAACTTATGTATGTCTGTTATATTTGACTTTTCAGATAAACCGCAAGTTATAAAAAAGACGAAAAAGAAGAAAAAACATTGTGTAGAACCGATTTGTGTTACTTTATTAGTGAAAAATTTAGAAAGCCAGAAGTCATTTCATATTTATGAAGATGAATTTAATAATATTGGTATCAAAAACCAGTTCAGGTGAAATGTCTTCCCACCCTTGTGTGCCATTTTCTTATCTTCCCTGGTATTTCAACCAATTTTTCTCCCTCAGAATCAATTGGCACTTGCAGTCAAGTTGCAGGCTAGAAGAAAATTTGGTTAGAACAGAGGACCAAAATTTATGGACCAACCAAAGTAAGCTATCATACACTATATGTTCACATTTTGTATTATTTAGAATAGGGTTGGAAATGTTTTATTAGCTTATGTGTCTTCAGTTTTATTCTCTCTTGTTTCTGAGATATTGTAAATTCCTCTTATTACAGCAGATCATATTCCAGAGAGTGAAGAAGTGAATTGTGGTGGTTCAGAGCACTACGATGAAGGTGGCTTTGATGAACCAGAGATAGAAGTGCTTTCAGGAGCCAAACCTACTGCGGGGGAAGTTGCTGAACAAATGATTGAACAGTGAGTTTCTGGGATGACTTACTATTCTGCACTGCTGGTGTACTACACCCTCTGAAAATATTTACATTCTTACAGGGAGCCTGACCAACTTTTAGGATTTGCCCCCCTTGAGAATAAACATGATGGATTGCAGAAGCCCAAAAAGTGCTTGACTTCAAACTTCAAGCTTCCATTTGAACTCACAAAGAAGGTGTTTAACCATTCTCAAAAAAACCTGCCTACATACACCCATACAATGTGTATGGGTGTATGTTTTTAATATTATTATATTATTATTTTGTACGTGTGTGTTACAGTATTATTATCCTATTTTGTGTTTGTGCAGGGTGCTGCTGCTGCTAAACCAGAGTCAAATTATACGCACTTTCTATTCTCTAACATGCTTAAAAGGGCTCTGAAAATGAAAAGTGCTTTGCCCCTGCCTCCTGTGTTCAAAGAGAAAAATGCTGATAAAAAGCTAATTGCAAAGCATATATATTTTATGAAAAAGCGTTTTGGTTTAGGTATGATGACAACCACACAGGTTCTTCTATACAGTGTCTATGTGGTTTATGTTTGTCAGGAATAATACTTTTTTTTTTTTTTTTTTTTTAAAATTTTTCCAGAGAAGAGGGTAATTGTAAGCAGGTCCCTCCTGGAAGAACAGGAAGGTATGAAAGTGATTCAGTTACATCCAATCTTTATTGTCTTTGATGATCATTGCAGTGTTTCATTTGCCCTTCTTTTCTTTGTTTCTTAGATTTTTTGGGCTTTGAAGAGGTCAATTTGGAGGATGTGCCAGGTAATGTTTTGTCTACTATAATTCTCTATGACTCTTTGCTCTGTGAAATTATTATTATTATTATTATTATTTTTTGCTATCAAATAGATGTCCTAACGGCCATTGGCCTTGAGGATCCGAATCCTATCCCTGACTGTGATATTCAGGGTAGTTGTGATGATGGGCAGGAAATCTTTGTGACCGAAGACCCTCCAATTGACTACAATGCAAAGAGGAAGGTAACTCATTCTATACTTTCTTTTTGTTTAAATTGACAATTACTGCATTCCTCCTGTTTAGGCCCAATTTCACTCCACTGCTTTAATGTGTCAGTACAACATTGAAGTAGCCTCTGATTTGTCAGTTATACAGTGCGATGATTTTTGGTGAGATTGGGCCTGCAGAGGTAAATGTAGGACTTTGGGAAGGATGACTAAATCCCAAAACAATCGTATCTTAAAATGGCTCATAAACAAAGTTGCACTTCTTATTATTCACCTCGGCTTTAAACAATTTCCTTTTCAGATTACAACTGATGAAAGTGCTGCTGTAACAAATTGGAGAGAACAAATTCAGGAAAGATTAAGGGAAGATGAATCAAAACGGAATTTTGATGTGCACGAGTATGGCTCCGACATTTTAAACAAGTTTCAAAGTGTGGGAGAAAAGCTTTCATTTGGTCAGGTAGTTGCTGGTTTAGATGCTAGTGAGGTCAGCAGATATTTTCTCTCCACCTTAATGCTGGTGAGTTGCACACTATTTTGAAAAATGTATATTAGTATTGCTGTACACAAGTCATACACTGTCCGATCCTTTAGGCAAATACTTCAAACCTGTTGATTAGTGATTCGAATGGCCAGCCTAACACACTAGAAATTACCTTGCAACATCGTGACCGATCTCACGCAATGGAAAATTTTCTGGTGCCACCATCAGTGGGTGGAGATCATGAAGATCTTCCTCTGCAGCATCCTGCAAGGTTTGCTTTAAACCCTTTACTTCAAATGCTTAAAAAAAAAAATGTTCTATGCATATTTAAAAATAATTGATGTGTTGTCTGTTTTCACTTGTCTCATTTAGAAAATCGACCGAAAAGTCAAGTACAAGAAAAAGGTGATTTTTCTGGGCAAATAGTTGTCTAAAATGAAAGAAATGCTAGAAACTATCACTGCTTATGATTGTCTTACTGAGCCTTTTAAATTTTCTTTTCAGGTTCCTCAAACAAATGCCTGGTGTCGGACCATGGAAAAATAAAAGTAAAAAAAAGAAAGCATGAGCATGTTTAGCGCCATTGTTTTTAAGTTTGCCCGTAATTTTAGTTAATGGCTGTTGTCTAGTTATAGTTTTGTCCAGTTGTTTTGTTACTTAACTGGCAACTTAATTTTTAAGATCACAGTTTTTAAAATCAAATATAATTTACGAAAAGAATGGAATATAGGAAAGTCTAGTCTATTACTTAATGATTATAAAGTCACTAAGTATGTCTGGGATAGATGGAATACAGGGGCTTTCACTTGGGTGAATGAGGGTATAATGCCCGCTATAGAATAGTCCCCATTTTTCTGAATGCCGTTTTTCTAATGGGATTTGGAGAAGTATGTCAACCCGGTTATAATGTGCCAAATCACCTACTGTCACATTCCTGTACCTTTTTTAAATTGTTATTTTTGTACTTACAATGATACCTTATCATACAAAGGATAGTACAAAGTTTGTTTTTTTAGATGTGTAATAAATTTTTAAGACTGCAATTTGCATGAGGAAACTATTTTATCTCTCAAACCAAATTTCTAGGTATAACAGCATTTTGATGTGATCTGCTCAATTACACATGCTGTGTAAGAATAATAATGTATGTGATAAGCAAATGGTGCTGTGTTTGCTAGAACTGAAGTAGAAATGAATATCAAGGTAAGCGGCAACTCCTGTCTGTTAATGTGGTCCAACCCAAATGTTTTTGTTGCGTATTTGGAACAGTATTTTTTTGTTGAGAATGTGTTTTTTTCTATCACTTCAGAAAACAGAGTTGAACCATTTGTGGGTAAACTCTCATTCCTTCCATTTCATGTTCAGTTATGTTTCATTGACTTGTCTGATTTGCCATTGCTAAAAGATGTTTCACTGAGTGGTTTAATGCTTTCAGAATAAAATCGCATTGTTATGTAAGCATTTGGAAATTCATTGACCATTAACTAATTTTTATATTGAAATGGGAACCCATGAGTTAAGGTCCAACCCTAGTGTCAACATGTTTGAAAAGTTAGCATGTGTTGCAGACTCAAATATTGATTAGGCGACAGGCTAAAGTTCCCTAATAAGTTCACTGATTGATTTCCTTCCTCCATCCAGATGTATTTGTTCCAATGCATTGAGTTCCTGGTCATCTTCATATTAAATATCTAGTTGGTTTACTATTAATTATTCTTGAACTGCTATTTTTATCATGTTATTGTTTTGCGAAACAAGTAAAGTAATTTTCTTTACAATACAGTGTCTTCTTCACCCCTTAAACTCTCAATAGGTATTTTTACATCATAGAAATATTTCAAAATAAATAAAATCAGTTACTGAATATATCACAAATTTATTGTGAATTGCATGTCATAATAATAATAATCATGCAATACATACAAACATTCATTAGTTCTGACAAAAACACAGAACCAAACATTTGCAATGGCACAGGACACTTTGAAGACTTACTTTAACATTGTACACAACCATTCAACAACATTGAGATACAGACAGAAAACAGTGAATCACTGAAACTTATTGTATAAGGTACAATAATAGACAAAATAAGAAATATAAAAGAAAAGGTATCTTACAATATCATAAAAACATATGATGCAAAGTCGACATTCTTAAACAAAAATTGACTGTCAGGTACATTAACAATGAGCGATAAATTAACATATTGAGCACTGATAACATTACAGAATGAACACATTGACTCGTGGGAAAGGATCGCTTCCACACCCTTGACACCCACACCAGAGCCGGCCGGCACAGTCACGCTGCAGGTCCGTCTCAGTCCTCAGTCCTCGAGCCTCAGTGCCTTGTCACGGTCAGGTCCAAGGGGGCCGACTGCGCCGATACTTCGGCCGCCGCTGCCTCGGGAGCCGCCACTTCCTGCTTGAAGCTGGGGGTGGGGATGGAGGCGGGGTAGGGGGCGTTGACGGGGGCCTGAGGGAAGCCCCACAGGGACAGCATGGGCCCCCAGGCCCAGGGCGGCGACTGGGAGTACATGGAGGGGCTGAGGCTCGGCATGTTGAACCAGTCCGGGGCGGTGCTGCCGCTGCTGGGGGAGGGCGACGGCGACGAGGAGGGCGACAAGGACAGCGAGAGGGCGTCGGGGGAGGTGGAGCCGCTGCCCTGGGAGCCGGTGCCGGAGCCGGGCCCCACCCACACGCTGCCGCCGGCCCACGCGCGGGCGCTGCTGCTGCTACTGCTGCTGCCCGCCGGCCAGGAGGTCGTGGTGGCGGACGGCGCGCACCCTCGCGCTGATGGCCTTCTTGATGGGGATGCCGCGCGTCTCGCCCGGCAGCGGTGGCCGCTCGAGCGCCGACGGCGACACCAAGGGGGCGGAGAGGGTGAGGGTGGACATGCCCACGGGGCGGAAGGCACTGCCGCGGCCCTCATCGTCGGAGCTGGGCTGCGGGCTGAGGCCGGGGCTGAGGCCCGCCAGCGGGCTGTGGGGGCTGTGCGGGCTGGTGCTGTCCCGCTCGCTGCCCTGGGGGCTGTCCGGGCTGCCGCTGCCGCTGCCGCCGGTGGGGAAGTGGCGGTAGGTCTTGACGTGCTTGCGCAGCGAGCTGGGGTCCGTGTACCGCTTGGGGCACCCCTCCACCTTGCACACGTACGGCTTGTCCACGGCGTGGGTGCGCGTGTGCTTGAAGCGGTCAGACGAGTTGGAGTAGGCCTTGTTGCAGCCGGGCACGGGGCAGGTGTAGGGCCGCTCGCCCGTGTGGGAGCGCGCGTGGATCTTGAGGTTCTCGGCGCGGCTGAAGCTCTTGTCGCAGCGGGTGCAGCGATGCGGCCGCTCGTTGGTGTGCGTGCGGACGTGCACCAGCATCTTGTAGCGCGCGTTGAAGCCGCGATGTCCGCGGGAGCAGCCGTCCCAGCCGCAGTAGAACAGTCCTCCGCGGCCCGCAGAGGCGTGCGCCAGCGTCACGTGCAGCGCCAGCGCGTCCAGGTTGGCCAGCCACAGGCCGCAGTGCTGCCATCTGTGGACACACCAAAGACACAACACGTCAGTCCCGGCAGTCCATGAGGTCCACCCCTGCTGCTTCATGGCGCTGCGGGTTGGTAACCGTGCGAACCGACCACACCGGCGGCGAAATGAAAAAAGGCGGAGGGGACCAAATCGAATTAGATGAGCAGTTCCCGACTGCCGACATTATCAGGACAAGATAAGGAGCGGAGCGGTCGGTCCCCGCCTCCCGCTCCGCCTGGACAACCGACCCGAGGCCGAGGCCGGGAGCTGAGGCAGAGAGACAGGCAGGAGAATCTCGTGGGAAACGTCATCTCATTACAGCCCGATATCGATATGCAAACATATGCCAAAAAGCGGCGGCGGCGGTGTGCTACGGTGTGCGCTAGGACACCCGGATGACCCGGACCCGATGCTGACCGCCGATCGCAAACGCACCGGTTTGTCTTTGTCGCTCCGCTCCGCTTTTATAATGAGTGGGAGGGAGAAAAGAAGAGCAGCGCCATCAGCTCTTGTATAAATCATGTCACCCCTCCCCACCCCTGCCCGGCCCGGTGCGGCGGCTGGACAAGACGGCCGACCTGCACCCCCTCCCCCTTCCCCCACACCTCTCCAGGCGCCCCCCCCCCCTCCATCATATTTACATTTTCCTTTATCTTCTACCGATGCGGGCGCCCCGGAAAAAAGAGGGCAACCCCCTTAAAAACGCGCCTCCCCTCCCGACAGTAAATATGCGATAGTATAGCGTCCTTTTATTATTAGAAAATGAGATGAAGCCGACGGCGGCGGGGCAAAAGGCAAAGCGATGTGTTATTGGCTCTCCGAGTGTGTGTGTGTTTGCCCGCGCCGCTCTCGCCCCCGCAAACGGGGTTATTATAAATTTCGAAAAAACTGTTAGGGATGTGCATATGAGATGGAACCGCACCGCGCCGGGGCCGGGGCTGCCGGGGCCCACGGGGCAGTCTTCCCACGCTTAGCCATGCAGGGACGGGGAGGTGGCAGACCCGTTAAGACTCTCGTCTCGGGGGGTCACCCGTCGCTATGGCATCATTTTCTCAGGCCACTCCCCCGCTCCATAACATTATCGAAGTCTATGAAAACCCCCAGCAGCCACATAGAGGCGTGCAGGAGTAGGAGCGACAACTCACCTGCACTTGACGGCGTCCTGGGAGGCTGACGGGGGCGGCGTGCCGCTCTCCATGCCGCCGAGGGCGATGCCGGCCACTCCGGAGCCCAGCTCCAGGCTGGAGGTGCTGCCCTCACTGTCGCTCTGCAACACACAGACGGGTCACGTTACATTCTCCGAAAAACAAAAAACTTAAAAAAATAAAAAGGGGTCACAAATACACAGCAGGGACACGCACACATGCGGCACGGCGGTGACACACACACGCCCGCCCGCCCTGGGGGGGAGGGGGAGGGGCCGCCCCCCGCACCCCCCACCCCAACCCCTCGGCGGCGGCAGGAGTTTTTGACACGTCGGGGGCCATAGGGTGCCGCCGGGTGCCGCCTAGCCGCAGAAACACATCACTATAAATCAACTAAGCATGACGAGCCGGTGAGCAGGCGCACACACACGCGCACACACACGCACACACACGCGCCTGCGCCGGCCGGCGCTGCGCCCTGCTCGAAAAAACTCTAAGCAGTGTCGGCGGTGTCGTAAAACGCATCGTAACGGAACGCACCCTCACGGCGCGATTACCGAACCATACACAGCGAGCAGGGAGGGAGAGAGAGAGAGAGGGAGGTTGGGGCAGGCCCGGCGGACCCCACGTGAAAGACAGAGAGAGCCGGACCAAACCTCCGCCACCGCCGCTGATAAGGAATCTTCCGTCATAACGCCGGAGAGCAAATACCTTGCACACGCCCTCCTATCCCCCAAACAGCAGCAGCAGCAGCAGCAGCAGCAGCAGCAGCAGCAGCCAACCCGCCCCCAGGCTGCCCCCAAGTTCCACATTTTTGTGAAGCGTGACCACGTGAGTACCAGCGGGGGGCCCGCCGGGAGCTGAACTAGCAGCGCTAATATTTTCAAGAATGCTCTTCCTCTCTCCCTCCCTCCTTCTCTCTCTCTCTCTCTCTCTGCGAGGCGACGTGCCCCAGGGCACGCGGTGCGTGTGTGTGTACGTCTCGGGGGGGCGCGAGCAAACAGCAAGATATGAGGAGGGGGGGGGGGCAAATAGGAGGGCCGTGCGTGTGTCCCTCTTTCTCTCTCTCTGTCGCTCATTACGTGGCAAAAGGAAGAGAGAGAGAGGAGAGAGAGAGAGGAATCTCCCACCGCATCGGCCATGCAGAGCCATCGTCTGCCTTTCTGGTCCAGCCAGGGTAGCGTTACTTTCCACGGCGACGCTCTCTCTCTCTCTCTCTCTCTCTCTCTCTCTCTCTCTCTGTCTCTCTCTCTCTCTCTCTCTCTCTCTCTCTCTCTCTCTCTCTCTCTCTCTCTCTCTCTCTCTCTCTCTCTCTCTCTGTCTGTGTGTGTGTGTGTGTGTGTGTGTGTGTGTGTGTGTGTGTGTTATTGTGTCTATTTACTCTATTTCAGAGTGGAAACACGACATGACAGCACCAACATGGAGTCACAGCGTCCCTGAGCAGAGCGCCTCCGGCCCTGCCCTGGCCCGCCCCATGACCACCACGGTGGTGACCACCGAGCCGCGCAGCCAATCAGAGCGCGCGTCGCGACAAACGTAACGTCACGTGATACAACACGGGACACACTGCGCGCGCGCTTAATGACCAAAGATATTAAGGGCAAATCCAAGCAGCACGTGCCGGAAAAGAGGAGGCGCGGCCGGCAGAGGGTTCGACGCCAGCCGACAGCCCACATCATTTTTATTCGGCAGGGCAGACAAGCAGGGGCGGCAGGCGGCGGGGGTGAGATTTTTCACGGGTCCGGGACAGGGGGGGGGGCACTAGCCGAAAACTGCACACGGTCCGAAACAGGCGGAAAGAGGCGAGCCCATTTGGCGGAGTGATCCAGCGAGGGCGATTAATTAAGTGAACTGGGCCTCCGCCGGGTACGGAGGGCGGTGGGCGCCCCCCGGCCCTAACGGGGCGCCATCATCAAACCCGCCCTGCCGACCCGTGAAACGCATTCGACGCGGCCGGCGTCCCGCCCCCGCTGTGCCTGCACTGGCGCCGGGCGCTGCGATTGGGCCGTCCACCCACAGAGGGCGCCACGGTTGACATCGTTCAAAACTCCCCGCCAGAGACTCTGGAAATAAGCTAGAAGCTGGAAACCGCCGCGCGCACATAACAGCGGAGGCACAAACACATCGCCGATCACCGAGATGACTGATGAGCGCGTCAATTCGGGCCGCGATGTGCTCAGCGTGGCCAACTGCTGCTGCCGGGGCGGCGTCCGAAGCAGCCGCCTGCACATACGCCTCCGCAGCCCGCCGGGGTACAGGGGCCCACGCCGCGCACCCGGGACGCAGCCCGGCCCGGACGGGTAGCGCGGCTAAAGCGCAGCGCCAAAGCCCAAATGCCGGAGGGGGTGTCGAACCGGCCGGGCCACAGCTTCGGCCGAGTATACGCTCAGCGTCCCTGAGGCAGCGGGGGCGGGGAGGGGGGGGGGGGGGGGGGGGGGGCACCGGAAAGTGCGCTCTGCCCCCAGGGCCTCAAAGACCCTCACCGACGGGGCGGGGCGGGACGACCCCCTCGGTAGACGCTTGGCGCCACGTGGCCGGTACCTGCCGAGGCCCCGGCCGGGGTTAGTAATGGGCCCCGCCCCCCGAAGGATCCCAAGGACCCACAGGATCCGCCCCTCCCCCCCCCCCCCCCCCCCCAGGACCCCACAAGGCAGAGAGAGAACCCTTCCAAGTGGCGGAAATCGGTGGTAACTCGAATATCTTCGGCTCGCCCCAAAACACCCGGCCCCCGGCCCCCGGCCCCCTGGTTCGGCCCGGACGAGGTCTGACAGTCTCTGGTTACCGACGCGGCCACTCGGCGGCCCGGCAGCGCTCAGGTCGTTGGCGAACAGCCTCCACACCACCTTCGCCGACAAGAGGGAGAGCCGGGGGCCGCAAAAAAGTGGTCGGGTTCGACACCGGGCGGCGCGGCGCACCGGAGCAGCCGGTCCGGCAGCAGCAGCAGCAGCAGCAGCAGCAGCAGCAGCAGCAGCAGCAGCAGCAGCAGCAGCAGCGGCAGCAGCGGCAGCTGCCACCACACCGCTTTGTTTTCCTTTTCGTTTAGCAGGAGCGGCGCGGCGCGGTGGTCAACCCGGCAGCCTCGCGCTGCCAGTGCTTCCGTTCACGCCACCCAAACCCCCCGCGCGCGCGCCACCACGGACCACGGCGACGAGCGGACAGCGGCCGCCGCCGCCGCTGCACCACCGCGGGGTGCTTCGGGACCTCCAGGACCTCCGGCCCGGCGGGACCCCCAGGCCGCCCAGCCCGGCACAACACACCTCCACGGCAGCCAACACGGGCTTTGTGTCGCAGAGAATAGCCACGCAATGGATGCGTTGTTGGGGGCGACCGCAAGAGAGGCAGAGGCTACGGCTGCTGCTGCTGCTGCAGGTCACAGGAGGCCACCCCGCCAGGTGTGGCATCGCCGGCACCCTGGGGGAGGCGACCCGCACCGGGGACCCGCGTCCGAACCGACCCCCGATGTCGTCCGTGTCGCCGTCGGCGACATGAGCGCGGCCGACGCGGCGACTCGAACGCAGCCCCGCGCGACGGAGGCAGGGGGGACCGACGGCGGCAGGAGGAGGGGAGCCTTGTGGGGGCGGAGGGGGGGGGGCCCAGAGGTCCTGCGGCCCTGGGGGGGATCCTCCACTCCCCCCAGTCGGCTCGGGTCGTCGACAACGGAGGACCACCGGAGAGACTAACCCCCTTATTAGCCTCGCTCCATCGCGCCAGGATGACGTTGGCGGAGGCGGAGAGGCAGGGGGGACGGCGGCAGGGGGGACGCGGCGCGCCAAACCGACGTATCTGCGCAGTTACTATTCATCGCGACTCGCGGACACAACGAAAATAAACCACGCCGCCCGCGCGATCCCCGGGCACGCCAAGAACAGTAGGACAGGCCTGGGGCGGCGCGGCGCTCCGGGGGGGCACAGAAGGGCAGGGCAGCCAGGGCTGGCACACACGTGGCCACCACGTGCGGGAGTGCCGACGGATGCCGGGTGCACTTGTGCCCCTCCCCCTGTGCCGGCGACTGCTGCACTTCTCATCTCCTTTCTTTGTCTCCCCTCCCCCCTCTCTCTCTAATCCTAAGCCGCGCGCTGCCTGCACGGCTGGAAACCCCCCTCCGGTCCAGTCCGTCACTGGCGAGGGGCGGAATTGCGCTTTTCGCCGGATTCCCCCGGGATCAACCGCCACCCCCAGCTGGAGCTCAGGCTCTGGCCGGGGTGCTCCCTGAGGGGTCTGACTGGATCTGACGGGGTTCGTGACCTCGCCGAGCCCCAGGGCCGTCCCGGACCGTCCCGGACCACGGCAGCGCCGCGTCACGTCAGCGCGCTGCGTTGCGCATTGAGAAGGACCCCTCGCTGCACACACAGCAATACAGCAGCAACCCCCAAAAAAGGAAGAGCAACAGGCTTAGCGAGCGATCCGAACGGATTCAAAGCTGCGAATCGTCCCCCCACCCCCCCCCGCCCCCACCCCCCCTACCAGGCCGGGCGACCCCCCGACAAAGCCGCCTTTTATGTGCCAAAAGGCAGCGCACTCAGTCCATTCCAAATGTTTGAGGTGGCGTAAAAAGCCACCCACGGCGAAGCCGCTGCCGCCACCGCCGCCGCAGCCGGACGGCTGGGGGACCTGGGACCCGGGACCAGGAGGCGGGCCGGGGCCGGGGCCCGCAGGCAGCAGCCCGAAGGGCACCCCACAAGCCTCTGGCTCGGCCTAGGTCAGGGAGGGAGGGAGGGGGTGGGAGGGGGAGGGAGGGGGTGGACTTTGACAAGCCAGGATGGATATTACCCGTGTCAGGGACAGCCACCACGCGTCCCAATCGAAACGCCAGACCGCGCGGGCGCAAACGAATTAATTACAGTCCGTGTACAACGGCGCGAACCATGTACAGTAAGCCGGCGAGATCAGGTTACGAAAGTACACAGAAATGGACCGCGAACAAGAGGCCATATTTTGATTTTCTACATTTTTCTAAATCGAAACGGCGTTCGATTTGCGACATCCATTATTTGGCAAATAAAAGGAGTTATACATCGTGCGTGGGGTAAACTAAGTGGATTCGGCGGTCACAGATAGGGGAGGGAAACTGGTATCCCCGATACGGTGAAAATCATTGGACACTGCTTACCTGTAGCGGGGACCGCGGCGCCGCCATCTCGCCCATGGTCATGGGGATGGTCCACGGGAGCCCGAAGGACGCCGACGGGGATCCTGGCGAGCCCAGTGCCTGGCTGGGGGAAGCCGGGGACAAATCTGCGCAAGACACAACACGGGAGGTTAGCGCTGGCGATGAGGCACTCGTTGTGGGGGCCGCGCAACAGGTGCGCTGGACCGTACCGGCACTGCAGGAACTGATGCACATCCTGGTGGGGAGGGGCGGAGCGTTCTCCCAGTCCCGGGGAAGGACTTGTCCGCCAAAGCCAAAAGCACACAGCGGGAACACTACACACTGCCCGAAGTCGCGGACACAAGACGCCGGACGGACGGGACGCGATACACAAGCAACACAGCGCTCAACAGCGATCTGACGAGCGGAGCGGCCACGGGCAGACTGACTCCCTGACTCTGACTGTCTGTCTGGGCTGCTGCCGCTGCTGCCGCCGCTGCTGCCGCTGCCGCACAACGGAGAGGGAGAGGCGCTGTTTACTCTGTCTGTCTCTCTCTCTCCTCAGCGGCCGGCGGCGGCAGGCCGGGGTCCCCCCCGGGTGCGCCGGCGGGTGGAGGGGGAAGGGGGCGGCGTAGGCTGCCCCCCCCCCCCCCCCCCTACCGGTCACTCCGGACACCAGCGGTCGGCCAGGGTGGCGGGTGGCGGCCACGGCCAGGGCCACCTGCAGCAGAGGCATGGTGGGCGTTTATGAAGGGGGAACAGCCACCTGTGACACCTCCCGCCCCGCCAGGACACCCACCTGCCGCACCCCGCAAGTTACGTCCCTGTTACACCCCAGCCGCCCCGTCCAAACCATCGGCGATGACAACCCCCGACCCCCCGCCCCGGCAGCACGCCGATGACAAACATGCCACGGCACTCCATGACCACGACAATGGAGCTCCAGCCACAGCCCCTGAGGTGGTAGGCAACACGAAGGCGTCAGCGGACGCCGGGTTGTTGTTCGTCGGGGGGCGGTCTCCTAGGCAACGCTCGCGTCGCCTAGGACTAGCAAACTCATAGTTACTCACACAAGATACTCCCGGCGTGGAAGGCGGTCAGTCCGAGGCGTTGGGAATCCGTCGTGACGGACTACTGGAACACGGTGCGGAGAAACACGCGCTGACAATCACGTCAGCCGCGAACACTATCGGTGTTTGTATCACTGTCGCACTGCACACTGTTGTTGTCACTGCACTGACGCACTAGAAGCACACACGCGACTCATGGGAGCGGACTCGTAGACGATGACGACGAACGTCGCGAGCTGACACCGCCGCCGCCGAGTCTCAAGTCTGTGCTCACAGCGGGAGCGCGCGCGTCTGTCCTGTGTGTCCGCTCGGGTTGGGGTGAAGACGTAGACTGACTGACTTGCCTTGAGGCCGGGGCCGGGCGGCAGGGCCGGGACCGGCGAGGCGGCTCGGATTTTAGTCGGTCCTCGGTTTGGCTCAGAGGAGAGGCCCAAGCCCCTCCCCCTCCCCCCCCATCCCCCGTGCATCCTGGGCGTTTGCAAGCGACGGGCCAGATGAGCCCTCTCTACCCCCTCCCTCTCTCTCCCTCCTCTCTCTTTCCATCTCTCTCTCTCCCTCTCTCTCTCTCTCTCTCTCTCTCTCTCTCTCTCTCTCTCTCTCTCTCTCTCTCTCTCTCTCTCTCTCTCTCTCTCTCTCTCTCTCTCTCTCTCTCTCTCTCTCTCTCTCTCTCTCTATCTATCTCACTCTCTCCTGGATGCAAGCAGAGGGTTGAAGCAACAAGGTGGGGAGGGGATGCGGCGGTGAGTGGGGGGGGGAGGGGTTAGAGAGGGGGCGCAGTGGACATTACGCGGCCAGTGGCGTCACCCCCCCCCCCCCCCCCCGTCCTCCCCCACCCACTCATACAGGTGGGGTTCCCGCCGGACTCGGGGGTGGCCGGAGGTTTTCCCTCCACGTCCTGCGCCTCCTGCCCTTCGCGGCCGCCGGCACGCGCCGCCACGCGCCGCCACGCGCCCGGCCCGGGGCTGCTATACGCTGCGCCGATTGGCTGCCGGCCGGCGTGGTGTGGCCACACCCCCGCCCGCGCCCGTTGCGGATGACTGGGCCATTTCTGAGCGCCGCTTCGGCGCCCGCTTCGGGGTCGATGATCGCGCGGCGTTGACGGGGACCTCGGGGTGCCCGTGCCGGGGGTGGCCGGCTCCGCGGGCTCCCCGCCCGCCCTCCCAGAGGCCTCCATGCTGTACGAGGTCGTTGCACCGCGCGGTGACGGCAGCCGACGGGGACCCGACCCGCGCGCTACGCGGGGGAACCCTTGCTCGCTGTGCAGGTGCCGTGTCGTGGAGGGCGGGGACCAGCGGGGACCAGCGGGGACGTGCTGCTTGTCTGCCGCTCTCCGCTCTCGGGTCGACGGCCTCCGAAGGGGGTGCAGCCGTGGCTTTCCCCCACGGATTAGGCCGCTAGGGCCGCGAGGGCGGTGCGACAGGTGCCCGTCGGTACCCGTCGGTGCCCCGACAACAGCCAGTCTCCTCGGCGGGGGCGTACGAGCGGACTGCGGCCTGCGGTCAGCGACCCCGCGGCCCCCGGAGAGAAGGGTTCACGGGGGACATGCCGGACAAGACACTGCCCCCGCGAGCTAGGCAGCCATCGCGGCAGCGGACAGCGACGACAGTCCGCCTGCGGAGCCACCCGGAGCACCCCGGAGCGGAAGCACCATGCCGATGTGGATCGCGGATCTCTGTTTCCGAGTACGGCACGCTTTGACGAGCACAGTCCGGCGGCGGCCACGGCCACGACGTCAACGTCAGCCGTCCGCACCCCCATCACCGTGGACCCCGAGGCCCCCGCGGATCACAAGAGCCGGCGGGGGGCGGGAGATTTGGAATCGCACCGCGCTGCCCGGACGGCCCGGACGCATGGGTATCTGTGGGGCTCGCTTGCGCCATGGGGCCGTGGGTGAGGCCATGCTGACCACAGTGCCGGAGCCCCGGAGCCCCCGGACCCGGAATCGGTGTGGCGGCGGGATATGGCCTGCTCCGGCCTCTCTTAATCTCACTTCCGAGTGGTCGGTGTGCACTGGACAGAGCAGGGCTGGGCAGGGCTGGGCGATGCGTTGCGGCCCGGGGGGCACATAAATAGACGTGTCGTTGGTCAACGGAACGCCGGAAATAGCGCCATCGTGCACGACCACCTGGGAAAGCCCGTGTGTCGGCCGTGCCGCCGCCGCTGCGGCTGCCCCGCGGCCCCGCGGCCTCAGGGGGCGTCCAGGAACTACGTAACACTTCTGGAAGAGGCCACACGGCGGCGGCAGGCGGGGCGCGTAGTCAGATTCCTGTCGGGGCCATTTGCGGCCGGCGCCCGCCACATGGCCCGCGGCATCAAATCCTCGCATCCCAGTAATAGTAAAAGTTATATATGCCGTGTGTGTTGCCGCGCTGTGTCCGCGGCGTGTCCGAACCTCACCAACGTGACTATGCCCCGCACAGCAGCCACCGTGCGGTTCCGGTTACGCGCAGGTGAGCCAACGTGATACCAGCGAAACGTGAGCAGTTGGTATGGTACAGCAGAGATGCATGCCCCGTGGCGGGGGCGGGCCGTGGGGGATGTTGTTGTGGTGGCACTGCTGGTCATTACCGTATTCAGCACACACACACACACACACACACACACACGCGCGCGCGCGCGCGCACACACATACACATATTTCGGTATTCGGCCGCATGTTTAGCGTGTTCGCGGGCGCTGCTGCGCGCGGGGAAACCCACCTTTCATTCTTGGCTAATTGCTGATCTCAAATGTAGTCAGCAATTTAGTTGATCACGTGATTATCAATGTCGGTGTGAATTTTTATGAGGTCAGACGACATATCGTCACGATAATTTCACGATGTAGCACGCAGGGGGGTCTTTACCGAGCACACTCCGGGCGGAATTTTCCTTGACCTGCGAATAATGGAAACCAAAGCGCGCGCCCGCCGCGCCAGCCAATCAGGGGGAGCCCCGCCAACTGGCGCCAAGCACTCAATTTGTTTGAAACGTCCGGCCAGATTTTACGCATCTTCTGCTTTCGGAAGGAGTAAGCAGCGCATTAGTATTTCGGCTCGCATGTGGATCAGACCTGAGCTCGTCTTCGGGCTCAGATCCCGAGAGGCGACGGCGGGTCTGTATTTTCGGTAAAGGCCTAAAAGAACCCGAATGTGTATTACGGCGGCGGCGGCCTGCTCCGAATATGGGTCTTCTCGTCGGCCCGGCCCGGCCCGGCCCGGCCCGCCATGGGATGGGATGCGATGGGCGGGTTTTTCTTTTAAAAAATTAATTGATGGCCCGTGAAGTGACCTCTCCCTAATAGCTCCGGGTGACCCAGGACCTGAGTCGGCGGACCCTGATCCAGTGCCACGCCATCAAACAGGGCAATGTGGAGTAATGCCAACAGCACCAACACCAACCTGTGGCTACAAATTATATTGAGAGCAAGTTGAAGCACTGTACTCTGTACACTGTACACAGTGGCACGACTCGGGTACAGTACATTATCCAGACAATGTAAGAGGGGCGAGGGGCCGGGGGGGGGGGGGGGGGCACGAAGGGAATTACATTAGGCTCTGAACCCTATCCACTCTCATTTCGGCACCAAACACGGCTGCGGCCGAAACGGGGTCCCTACTGCCGTCTCGCTCAGCCCCAGCGCCCCCTGCGAGGGGGAGAGAGACGGCGCTATGCGTGGGCGGCGCGGGGGTGCGCCCGGAGCCCCGAGCGGGGGATAGCCCACGGCGACGGCCCGATGAACGGCCGGGGCCCGGCCGGAGTGGCCCGGAGATGAGCCGGAGCGGCCCTGCCCGGACCGGGTCCAGGCCCCGGAGGCCACGGCGGCGGGGGTGTCCGACGGCGGCGGCGGTGTGCCGGGTATGGCCCACGCCGTGCCGCCATGGCCTGGAGGTCCCCGTCGAGGGGCCGTCCCGGTGACCACACCGAGGACCCCGTCGTGGTATAGTGGACTCCACGGTCCCCGTCGTACAGGGTCGTCCCCGGGCGCTACACTGAGGTCGCCGTCGAAGGGCCGTCCCCGGCCACACCGAGGTCGCCGTCGAAGAGGCAGCCCCACCCGGCCACATAACGAGGCCCCCTGAGATGAGTCGGGGCACCCCGAGTCCTGGCTACCTCCAGGAGGCCCCCGATGAGGGGGTCCAGGACGAGGAAGCGGGGGCACCCGGCCGTCCAGGAACTGGTCACTTTCGGAGGCCCCCTCCGGACGATGTGCAACGGGGCGTAAGCGTGATCTCAGAATCTATACAGTACGGTGTTGGCGCGGGAACGGTGTGTGTGGGGGGGCAAACTGTCTCTGGCGCGGCCCTCGTGGCTGGTGGGTTCGATTCCCACTGACGGCGCCCCAACACCACCTCACGCGCCCAATGCTATTCAGTTTCTGTGTGACACAGTTGACATCATCACTCGGTCTGTGAATGGTGCCCGATGCTCTTGTAGCCAAATATGTGCAGACACTCGTCTCTCCTCGCCGTATCTCGAATCCTTGATTTCAATTTGCGGCCGCATGGCGACGACAACGTCTTTGCTGCTTCATTAAGCATTTCAGAAACTGTCCTTTTTTTTCTTCTTTTTGTTGGCGCGAGTTCCGCCGTCGTGCGAACCGCTTTTGTGTGAGCCGCCGCGAAGACGCGACATCGGCATCGCCATCGCTGGAGGTCGCGTACCGCGATGATCATGCGGGGCGGGGCGGGGCGGGGCGGGCCGTGGTCAGGCAGGCCAAACCGGTTCGCCGCCTCCGTCCACCCTGGGCGGGGGTCGTCTGAATAGCGCTATCATTGCTACAATTACATATTACCGGGGGCGGAAGAGGGAGGGGAGGGCTGAGGCGGGTCAGACCGGAACATAAACATGGAAATGAGTCAAGGTCAATATGGTCGTGCGGGGGTGGGGCGGTATGGTGAACAGTCCTGGAGGGGGTGCGGTTGCGGAGGGGTTGTTATTTGGCGTGGCCAGCTGCGCGAAACCGTAGTGTGCTATACGGAGAAGCCTGAGAAGAGCTGGAGAAGGTATGAGAAATTGCGTGTTTCTCACCGAAAAGTCGGCGATGTTTTGGACGTAGTGTCGCGCGATTTCTCATACTCCTCTTCGTCACGACATTTTATCGTCCGTTTTCTGCTAGTAGCACTTTTTCGCACTTTTTAACTGCTTGGCCGGGAGAGAGAGAGAGAGAGAGAGAGAGAGAGAGAGAGAGAGAGAGAGAGAGAGAGAGAGAGAGAGAGAGAGAGAGAGAGAGAGAGAGAGAGAGAGAGAGAGAGAGAGAGAGAGAGAGAGAGAGAGAGAGAGAGAGAGAGAGAGAGAGAGAGAGAGAGAGAGAGAGAGAGAGAGGGCTGGTCCAGGGCTGGTTCAGCACAAGCCACTGAAAGGGACTCTATAGGGGACGGGAAACCCAGAGCCCGGGCCGGGTGTGCAAACGGCGCAAACTGTGTGCGATACATTCGGTGGGAATCCGCACACCGGAGACCTGAACGCTGGGGCACAAAACAACCCCCGCAGCCTCACGGCCAGGGGGGTGGAGGGAGGGAGGGTTGGAGGTGTCGATGCCATGCCCGGGATGAGCCACGGGTGCCCGTCTTACAGGTTGCCTACCCATCAGAGGGCTCCCCCGTGTGCTTGGCCTCTGAGCAGGGCATGCAGAGCGTCGCCGACACCATCCATTCGGGGGTTCATGACCTTCTATGGCGAGTTGAGCCGAGCGGAGCCGGGTGGGAGATCCTAATCATGACGGAGGAGCTGGCGGAGCCCCCGTCGGGGCACTTATGGCAACACCGTCCCCGTCTCCTCCATGACCGTACGGCTGGCGGAGGGAAAGGCGTGTTTGTGTGTGTGTGTGTGGCACGGCGTGGGCCGTCCCCGTCCGTACGGTACCTGCCGCTGGTACTTAGGCCCGGCCTACCGCGTGGTGTGGGGTGGCGTGGGGGCGGCGCGGGGGCGGCGTGTCGCCAGCCAGCCGGGGGCGGGGCGGGGCGGGCCACTCCAGGCCAGAGTCCCACACCCTCCTGGGCCGTACCGCGTTTTGGAATGGCCGGGCCGAGCTGGGCTGGGCAGGGCCACAGGGCAGTGGCGGGGCTGGCCGGGTGACAAGGGCTGTGAGTGACCGAGAGTGGGGAAGCCAAGAGGCGCAATACTCGGCCGAGTGCGGGAGGACAGAGGGAGAGGGGGAGAGAGAGAGAGAGAGAGAGAGAGAGAGAGAGAGAGAGAGAGAGAGAGAGAGAGAGAGAGAGAGAGAGAGAGAGAGAGAGAGAGAGAGAGAGAGGCAGAGAGACATAGGGAGAGGTCGATGGCCCTTAGGCCCCTCGCCAACACAACGGCGGCGGGTACTCGGTACGATAGGGTATAGGGGTGGACCGAGGGCTCTGGATGACGCGGGCGGCACCCGCACCCACATCCGAAAACAATTCGCCTAATCTATATGACGTCATATACACCGCGATGGCGCCCTGCCGATTAGTGAGCGGTGACGTCATGCTCTGTCTCGCCGTCTCGCGGGAGACAGATTTCATTCTGCCCTGCACCCGCTTAGCTCCCCAGCTCTTTGTGTTGTCTTGGTCGCAGCGACTGGAATTCCCTGTCACCTGGGCGCTCGGTGCTCCGTGGACGCCACACCGATTCGCAACTCACCGCGCCCGTCGCCCCGTTGCGCCGAAAAGTTGGCCCCGGCCCCGCCGAAGATCCCCGGAGAGTGATAACGAAGCAAATGCGCGTGGCCAGGTCGCCGCCGACGTAAACAAGACCGTCCCCGGGGCGGAGACGGGTGGGTATTACATCCTGGCGGCTGCGTCCGAGTCGGCGAGGTGCACGCATTCCTGGCAGGCATGGAGGCGGCGGGGGCGGCCAGCGCTTCGGAGGCGGCCCTGGGGAGGGCCGGTGCCGTGGCCGGAGCCGTGGCCGGAGCCGCTCACCCTAAGAGCGTCGTTGTCGCCCCGATTGCGTGGAATGCAGACGCAACGGAGTTGGCGGAGCGACCGGAAGGATGCCGGAGTGACACGTCCGCGACATGCTCGTGACGTGCTCGTGACACGCCCGTGACACGCCCGTGACAAGCCGTGCAGGACAGGCGACAGGGAGGGCGCCGAGGTGCTTAGGGAAGACCGTTCGACCGAATCACGATTAGGGTCAGCGCACATGGGTGGTGAGGGCGGAAAACGTAACTTGACTGATAAAAGCCAACTGATTGATTCGAAAGATTTACACATCGCCAAAATTCAAGCTAAAAATTGACATAATACCCCCCCCCCCCCCAAAAAAAAAAAAAATCACACTTTTTTCAAAAGGTCGCAAAAAGTAAAAAAAAATCAGTACACCCTAAAATTTTCACACACAAAAAAAAAATGACGAAAAATTCAACGAGCAGTTCTCGGAGTCTTTTTGTACATCGTTGTGAATTTGTTTGAAGTTTTTGCGTTTTTGTGTACATTAGGCCATCCAACAACGCCCATCGGGAAAGCGACTTGTGTTTGAACCCTCGTATATCACCGACGCAAGTGGTCGCCATCTACTGTCGCTGCCTCATCTAGAACATACGGAGCGGGGCGATGCCACTGCTGCCACTGCTGCCACCGCTGCCACCGCTGCCACTGCTGCCACTTCTGCCACCGCTCACCGCTGCCACCGCTGCCACTGCCGCAGCACTGCCGGCTGGGACAAAGGTCGTAGCAGACGCCAGCGCGTGACGTAGAGACGCTGCTAGCGAGCTGACCTGACCAGAGGGAGTTTAGGGGCGGGTCTGCACCGTTTTGTACCCAACACGATAGGTTGTGCGGGCGAGACTTGGGATTTTTTAAGCAATTTCATTTTCATTTGTTTTGGGGGGTTGGAAGGATTTTGTGTCTTCTCACACATCATTCCTGGCAAACGGGACGAGGGACGGTTTCACCTCTGAGGGACGACAGTGGCTATGGAACCGGGAACTGCCAATCTCCATGGGGTTAGGGTTAGGCCATTCGCTGCCGTAAGTCCTATGAATCTGGGACGTAGAAGTTGCACCTCTCGCTTGCGAGAGAGTTCCCCTTCCGGGGGTACGGCGGGATTCTAACTTATCAGTCGACTACAAGGCATAACAACAGGTTCCCATTGAGTGGCATTCCCTTCAGCGGGGAGTGCGTTGCACAACACTCTCGACCACCGAAGTTGGCAGTGGCCTCCCGGATGGAACAAACCTTAGGATGGGATGCCCTAACCAGGGCCGGGAGAGGTAGGGTATCTTTTTCCATCAATTCATAGACTGTGTGAGCGTAGATTCAACACAAATATTGCACGGTATTCAAATAATATAATATAATTCGCCAAAATCCCTCACTAATTTTCTACCTGCCAAGGGGGCTGCAATGGCGGCCAACTCCTGGGGGTGGGACCCCTGAGGTGGGACCCACCCATTTTTGCCATTTGTGTACTAAGTACGTACCATGCGAGTCGCCCCCCCCCTCGCCTTCCCCTAGAGACCGTTATCAGCCGGTGATACTAACAGAATTCCGAGAAGACCCCCCACTGATCAGAAGCACACGCGAATTATATAGATTTGCCATTCAGGCCCAGGCAGCGAGAATGAAATATCAATTGATGCTAACAACACGGCAGCAGATCTGATACACTGTGTACACGTGACGGACGGAGGTGAGTTTTGTGCTTGCAAACGGAAATGGCCGTGTGGTCAGAGGGACAGTTTTAGAAGCCAATGCGCGGCACTGCAGCACTGCAGCACTCATCCATCTCCACCGGCAAATCACACAACTCGGTTGATATAGCCGAGGGGGCTTGTTGTCTTTTTGTGACCGTTCCGGACTCCCGTCTTGTGCCCGGGCCGGGCCCGGACGGGGTGATAGCAGAAGTGTAAACCCCCCACGGCGAACGCCAGCGGCAGCCCGCCAGCGGGCGGTCCCCCCTTCCCGCCCGCCTGCCCCCCTTCCCCCACCCCTGCCCTTCACTCCTCTCTCATCAGTTCGCGCTCCTGTGACGTATATGTGGTCGTTTTAATTTTCAAATCGAGTAAATTATGCGGCTAAAAGAGACCGCGCCAAGAGAGAGAAGAATTTGATTTATTTCATATTTGGGCTGTGCTGCAACATGGAACTGTAGTTTCCTTGAGGGTATGTACAAAACCGCTCTCAGTTTACAGAACAATAATTTAAAGATGCAGGCCTAAGTATGGAAGGTAGAACAGAAAGCAAAGAATATCACAGTATGGCAAAATAGCAGAGAGAGAGAGAGAGAGAGAGAGAGAGAGAGAGAGAGAGAGAGAGAGAGAGAGAGAGAGAGAGAGAGAGAGAGAGAGAGAGAGAGAGAGAGAGAGAGAGAGAGAGAGAGAGAGAGAGAGAGAGAGAGAGAGAGAGAGAGAGAGAGAGAGAGAGAGAGAGAGAGAGAGAGAGAGAGAGAGAGAGTCCATGGCCGCGGCCGCGCGTCGATGCGCCGTCGTTCGTCGGGGACCTGCGCGGTCCTCGCGGTCCACGCCTTGCGAGATCTTCGTGGCGCGGCGGCTCTGCCAGGCTCTGGTCGGCGCTGGGGGCCGGCGGGGGGCTGCGGGGGGCTGCGGGGGGCTGCGGGGGGCTGCGGGGGGCCGGCGGGGGGCCGCAGGGGGCCGTCGGCAGCCACCGCGCCGCGGCCGGGGGGTATCGTGTCTTCGTCGGGGGGGCCGGCCGCCGCCCCGCCATCCGCCAGCCGCCTTGCAGCACGCGGGCGGCGGGGAGGGTCTCGGGCGGGGCCAGACGATCACCGGGTGACATGAAGATAGCGGCAAGTGAACTGGTTATAAGCGGATTGCCCGCTGCCCGCGCTGACCCCCACGCCTGACGGCCTGACCCCACGCGTTGTGATAAGAAGCGGTGACCAGCGGGACCACGGCAGTGCGCGGACCAGCCGCGGCCATAACAACCCGCTGCAGCAGCAGCAGCAGCAGCAGCAGCAGCAGCAGCAGCAGCAGCAGCAATCCCACTCTGTTGACCTCATCTGCATCGCGGCCATCACCAATAAATATATACCTTGTTTATGAATGTTTATAATTTTTAATATGTCACCTGGTTGGGACTCGACTACCCAAAAGAGGGCCCGAAACGGAAGTAAACGGAAGTCGTAAAGAAGGAGAAGAACGCGAGAGAAAGTGTATGAGAAATCGCGCGTTTTTCACCGCGCGAAGCGAGTGATTTTTTTGAGGTTCGAACAGGGTTGCGAGCACGCGGTTTATCATACTTTTATTTCTCCCACGTGTTTTCGTTCCGTTTCGAACACGAGGCTGCAGTTGTCACGTGTTGTCACGTGCTGTCACGTGCTGTTACATGTTGTCACGTGACAAAACGCTCGCGCATGCGCAGTGCTGCGCGGCGCGGTCAAGTGCAGCTAGACGGTGTAGACGCATGTGTAGACGGCGCAACAACAACTGCGACGTTGTTAGACCTGCAGATAAGACGTCAAAAATGTATTTCCCTTTTTATTTACGGATGTGCCGCGCCGCAGTGCAGCAGTCAGCGCGCTGTACAGTCAATCATCACAAAATATGGCAGCATGCGTCTTCACAGGACATAAATTCGAACGGTTGGCACCTTTGTCGCTGAAGTGCGTTGTGAAATTTCTTTGACCTGAGTCCAATAGGGTATTTCACCCCATCCAAACTGGAACCAAAGAAGAAGATAGTGACTGCCAAAACTGCATCAGGTATGACAAATCGCAAGTGGAACAACATGTCAGCATGTCGACGAGGTACTATTGTGGGTGGTTCGGAGACAATGGTGGCCTCGATTTTTCAGATCGGATAGAGTTTGCGGCGTCATGTTCTTCTCAGGTTCCGGTTTGGATACAGTGAAATACCCTATTCTATTTCACTTTCTTCGCGCGTAACCGTAACGGTAAAGTTGACGTGCAAAACACATCAGATTTCGAGGACTCCGCTCAAAAAAGAAAGGAAACAAAATAAGAAAGTCCCCAATCTCGCGCTAAGAATCACTCACAGACAAAAATAACGCGTTCTCCCCATTCTTTCACCAGATTGTCGCAACAAGTTGTGAAAAAAAATGCGATTGCGGGTTGGGTGGTTGGGTTACGTATAATGTCGTATCGCGAAACTTTCTTTTCGTGAGGGGAAATGCTTTCTCTCGCTCGCGTGCTGTTATCATTCCGCCGATAAGAATGCGCGGCCCGCGAAAAGCCGTTTCCCACCTACGCGGCACGCCCCTTTGTGCAGTGAAAGGGGGAGCGTCGCCAATAACAACTCCCACGGACTGTCAAGGACGAGGGCCAGCCTACAGCTGCTCTTGTTTGTCGAGTCGATGTGAAAGTCATCCTGACACACCCTTTCTGTACACGATTTACAAATTTTAATTTAAAAGTGCACGGGGTATTTTTTGAGGTTGTCAAAAACTTTTAATGCTCCTTTTAATTTTTTTTTTTTTTTTTGGTGGCAGACCTTTGCTCTCGAGATTTCTGGAGGTGATTTTAATTTTATGGCCTCCCACACGTTTTGGTGGGATGATCGAAATGTCCAGCACTACCGTAGGCCCCCATCGCGCAGGGCGGAATCGCCACGACACTGTCTTGGGAGGTCCGTGGACCAAGCGCCCCCCTAGCCATCCGCCGCAAAATATCTGTTTGGTCAACCTCAAGGTGGGAGCCGGGGTCCGTCGGGGGCCGCCGGGGGGCCGGCCTCAACAAGGACCCCATACGGGGCGCCCCGACGCCCCACAACGCCCCCCCACGCCGCGCCGCGCCCCGGGGGGGGGGGGGGGGGCAACCGTGCAGGGGGCCGTCGTGCGAGGGGACCGGGCCCAGGCCAGCGCGGCATCAATGGAGTGGAGACTCACACCCCGAACCGAAACCCCCCGGTCTTCATTTTATTCCCATACCCATTGCAGGCGGCCGAAGACCCAGGCAACACGGCGGGCTTCGTGCATGAGATACGCGGTTTCGCTTCGGCAGGGCAACGACTTCGACAGCAGCAACAACAAAATGCATGTGGTGTGTTTGGGTGGCGCGTCAAAGGGAAGTGACCACAAGAAGACCAACTGCGTCTGTGTGCCTTTTCGCCGTTACAAAAGAGACCACCGCAAAGCGCCTTGGACCCCCGCACGGGTCGCATGTGCGTGTTTCATTTTCATACTCGATCACTTGAATAGGTGAAATTTCGTGATTTGGGGTGATTGGAAATTTTTAGACTTTTGCCGCTTGTGGTGGAAGGCTTGTAACACCGGGCTAGAGTAAAAACATCTTCTCAAACCATCTAAACGTTCCAAAAATTAAGAATGTTTACATTTAGAATTTCACATTTTTGCCAGTAACACCAAATTTAAAAACATGAGTTTAGCCTGGCTGCCGGCGCTGTGGCCCGGCCCTACCCTAGGACTTGTGCTGCTGGAAGGTGACGACCGCCAAGTTCCTGCTAGCAGCATCCCCTCCCCTCCTCTCCCCTCCCCGGGGTGCCATCTGTCCCCCCCGACCCCGGGTCTCCCAGGGTCCCCGGCCCCGGCCCCGGCCCCGGCCGCCCCTGCCAGGTCATTGCCTAGGTGGTGTTTGGACAGATCCTGTCGTCCAAAGGTCCATCGCCATCGCCAGAATCGTATCGCCGGGCAGGTAAGGACAAGCCGCAGCCCGCCGATGAGGGACCCGGCGAACCCACGTATCTCAGCGCGCGCGCCGCACCTGCTACTGCCTCCCCGTCGGGGGCCTCGGCGTCCTCGCGGTGAGACACTCTGTGACTCAGACGGGGAGCGGGGAGGGGAGGGAGAGGGGGTGGCAGGCGTGGGCTTCCCGCATGCATGTCCTTTGCCATACGGCTCATTTAGGGTCAGGCAACTCGGACAGCACGGGCAGAAATCCCATTGCGGGAAACACACGCGTGCATAACGGACCCCGGGGTAAGTGCGAGAGAGAGAGAGGCGCCGTCGGCCATCAGTGGCCCGGGACACCATAGGAGGGACAAGGACGGAGAGAGAGGTCCCCTGGTCCCCTCGTCCGGGGATGCCCACGGGATGCCGACCGTAGGCCGAGGGCCCGGCTCCGGGTCTTGGAACTGGAGGCCCTGCTCCAGGAGGCCGTCCACGGGATGCTCCCGGGTGACGTCGAGTCCCCCCCAGCGAGGCAAACAGGCAAACACCTGGGGCGGCCGTTGACGGGGACCTGGGGACCAGGAGGGAAAAGCCCCCGGTGGAGCCTTGGTGTCCAGGACGGTGCAGGCAGCCTCCACGGCCCCCATAATGAGGTCCGCGACGAACTAGTGGAGCTGATTTCCCACTAAAGTGCGCGCGAAAAGATAGAAGCAGATTAACTCGGGAATTGGCCCAAAGAACACGCGAGATGTTATCTGCATCGGGGGCTGTGTGGGCTGCGTGCACAGTGGCTTCGGGTCGGTGAGCAAATCTGCGCTGCTATAATATGTGTACGGGGGCCGCCGGGCTGCCGTCGGCGTGCGGGCCGCGGGCACAAAAGAGCGGCCATCAGATACCGGGATTAGCTGCCGCGCGGTAAAGAAGACCGGGAAGAAGACGACGTGACACCTCGCGGTGACACATGACGTCATCGTCGCGGCCATTTCCGACGATCCAGCAGCAGCAGCAGCGCCTTGTCAGCGTTTTGACGCATCCGCAGTTATCGCTCTCTGTTGACCCGGAACGTCACACATTCCCGTGGCCGTGGGGGCCGTGCGGGCCTCCAGGGCCTCCATGGCCTCCAGGGCCTCCAGGGCCTCCTGGCCTCCAGGGCCTCCAGGGCCTTCAGGGCCTCCATGGCCTCCAGGGCCTTCAGGGCCTCCATGGCCTCCAGGGCCTTCAGGGCCTCCAGGGCCTTCAGGGCCTCCATGGCCTCCAGGGCCTCCAGGGCCTCCAGGGCCTCCATGGCCTCCAGGGTCTCCAGCGCCTCGCCTCCCACACGGTGTCTGCTTCACTCTGGATGGACCACCGGAAGTGATGAACTCGACGGAAGCTGGGCGGAGTTATGCCGGAGGCGCGTCGCCGCCGCGGAGACGGAGAGGCGGCGGCGGCGGCGACGGCGACAGCAGCGGCAGCGGCGGCGGCGGCGCGCGCCCACCAGCGGACCAACCGGGCACTCCACTCCACTCGGGCACGGCACGCCGTCGGCACGGCCCGGCACGACACGGCACGCCACGGCTCCATGCAGGAGGGCCCGAGGAAGCGACCTGGGTGGCCGGGCCTGCCGGGCGGGGGCCTGGGTATGGTCGGGTAGGGGCTCCATGCTCCGGGCGGGGCGGGGCGGCCGGAGTCCCCGGGTGGTCGCCCAGAGAGACCCGAGGAGGGCGTGGCACTACGCCGACACACACACACACACACACACACACACACACACACACACACACACACACACACACACACACTCCGGTCAGAGGGGGGCTGGACACCCCCGCGACGCCGACGGCCACGTTGACTCCCCCGTCGACGGCCCTCCAGCAGCCCTCCAAATCAGACTGACTATGACTGGATAAATTGCTGAAAGCGAGGTTCAGTTTATTTGTCATGCCTGATACGGTCCCGGGTTCAAATCTTGCCTCCGTCTTTAAATTTTTGTCGATGTTCTTCTCTGCTCTGCGGGGCTACAGTGCCAGGAGAGCGCTACCCCCACTATCGCGGCTCAGTAGCCGCATGGGTTAGCGGACCGGTCGGCAACCGACTGGTCCGTGGTTCAACTCTTGCCGGTCGCTCAACTTTTTCTTGTGACACAGCTTGGCGGACAGTGGCTAAAATATACTTCCGAACGTGGCGTTGGTATGGCTGTCCAAGCGACCGTGCGGGCTAAGGCGCCGCCGGCACAAACCCCCGGTCCCGAGGGTCTAGGGTTCAATTCCCTAGATTCGAGGGTCCCGCCCGGGGGGGCGTTCTGTGCCTCTGGAGAAATCCAGGGGGGAGACTCGGGGGATGTGCAGAGCTTCTAGGGTTCGAAGCTTCTGTTTTCCTCTCTCTGAATCTGGCAGGTGCGGACATGCCGCTACTCGGTACGTAGCGAGTAGAGTACAGCGGCTTCGGCCGTGTACGAAGGGAACCTATGTCCTCCAAATCTTCGCAGGGGCGGACTCCCACGATGAGTGGGGCCAAACCAGACTGCGGCTGAAGGGCACTACAGTATTATGGAGTCCCGGAGGCCGTGGTTAGCGGAGGGGGCCTCGCGCAGTAGCGCGGGCTAGGGGTTGCCGGGAGATCCGTCCGGCGCAAGCCGGGTAGCGGGTTCTAGTGCTGTGTCCCGGGGCCAACTAGCAGCCGTAAAGCACCGGTTCCCGTAAGATCACCGAAGTTGAAGGCAGGGGTCCTGGCGGAAGCCGGGACGACATAGGTTTTGTCCCCAAAGGTCAAACATGCCATAAGGCTTCGTTTTTCTCTCTCTGAATTGTCTCGATGACTGGAATGATTGGGAAGGGACTGAAAGTGACTGCGTTGGTGTCTAGGGACTGCACCATGTGATCTTCCCCTCGGTCACCGCACATTTCATCTTCTTTGTCGGCGCAGACCTGCTGGCCGGCTTGGATGTTATTTGCTTGCATAGCGCAGGTCGAGAGACGTAGAGAGGTTGTCCTGCTGGGTCTGCGGGTCTCGACTCGTCCGAGCCTGCGGCCGGCGGTAGGGGGGCTGAGGCCGGGGGTGGCTAAGGGCAAGGACCCCGGCCCCCGGCCGAAGGGCTCAGCGTGGAGGAAGAGCCGACGTGTCCCTGGGTGACCCCCGACGACAAACACGGGGCAAACAACCCCACAAAGCAGCCCAGCTAAGCCGCTGCCCTCTCAGCCGGCCCTGCAGGTCCACACAGTGCAGTGCCTTTCCCAGGCAAACATGCAAACAACTCATGACACCTCATCGCCCAGCCGGCCCGGACCCGGCCAGGGCAGGTAACGTGGCCGTGCACGTAGGCGACAGCGGGCGCCGAGCACATATTACGTGACGGTCCCAGACTTCTATCCCCGGAGATCTCTAGTCTAGGGATCTATCGCCGTTGTATTATTTTCTTATTTTTTTGCCCGGTGGGAGAAGGAAAAGGTTCATCAAGATACGTGGACACGGCGGCAGAACCCTCTGCAGGGTGTTTGGGTCGTCTCTCCCGTGATCGACTCTCCTCACACTGACCCTATCCACCTCTCTTCCGGAGGACGTCGACAGAGGAAAGACAAACGCGCCCAGACAGTCGAGCGTTATCGAAAACTGTACTGATTTGCCCGATACCCGACCGATGTTCTCCGGGCCTTTGCAGATGTATCGAACACGTCCGACACCCGCAGGACTCGTCACCACGGTCGCCATGGAGTCCCGTATCTCTGACGGCGGTCCCCACGGTTACGCGGAGCGGCCGGGAAAAGCGGCGGTGGATCCGAATCGAAGCGAAGCGGCGGACTCTGAACAGGCGGCGGCCAGGCGAAGAAGGGCACCGTGGCGAATCAGGTGCGCGCGGGGCAGACCACTCGACGGGGGACACCTGGGCGACACACCGGCCGGCAAGGGGGCCCCCACGGAGCCGCCAAAGGGACGCCGTCAGAGGACGCCGCCAAGGAGGCGCGGCCATGTGCGCGGCGGCCTTGCCGGGGACGGCGTCGCCGCCCTGCACCTTCACGCCGGCAGGGGGCAAGACTCTCTCTCCCCCTCGGTGTTGACGCCGAGGGGGAAACAGGTCCTCCTGAAATAACCTCAACATCTGAAATGATGAGCAAATCCAACCAATATGTATCCAAAACTCTCTCTCTCTCGCTCTCTCTCTCTCTCTCTCTCTCTCTCTCTCTCTCTCTCTCTCTCTCTCTCTCTCTCTCTCTCTCTCTCTCTCTCTCTCTCTCTCTCTCTCTCTCTCTCTCTCTCTCTCTCTCTCTCTCTCTCTCTCTCTCTCTCTCTCTTTCAAAATTTACACAGAATGTAATCAAAAAATTAAATCGACAATTTCATTGAAAATCGGTAAAATTCAAGAGAAAATTCTAGCAAATTCATACCCGGTGTGGCAGTGATGGCATACCCCCAGGGAGGAGGTGCCCCCCGGTACACCATCCCTAGGGGCCATGTACCCCCCCACCAACCGACTCGGGGGTACACCATCCCTAGGGGCCATGTACCCCCGGGGGGTACACTATCCCTAGGGGCCGTGTACCCTCCCACCAACCCCCCGGGGGTATACTATCCCTAGGGGCCGTGTACCCCCTCTAACCGACTCGGGGGTACACCATCCCTAGGGGCCGTGTACCTAGAGTTGGTGTACCCCCAGGGGGAGGGGGTGGGAGAGAGTACACGGCCCCTAAGGATAGCGTTCCTCCTCCACCATGGGGGGGGGGGAATGGTTACACGTCCCCTAAGGATGGTGTACCCCCGGGGGGTACATGGCCCCTCGGGATGGTGTACCCCCGAGTCGGTTGGTGGGGGGTACACGGCCCCTAGGGATAGTGTACCCCCCGGTCGGTTGGTGGGGCGTACACGGCCCCTAGTGTACCCCCCGGGGGGCACATGGCCCCTAGGGATGGTGTACCCCCCCGGGGGGGGGGGGGGGTTAAGTGGTCCCTTTTACACCGGTGCTCATCCCGCAAATTAATTCACCGACGTTTCCTAACCTGCACACCTTCATTCACTCCTACTACGACGGGAAATGTACCACATTACACACATATGTAGATTGACACATTATAATTGCACAATTCCTCTCATCATTCTCGCATTTTCGCCGCAGTGCGCAGGCGCAGAACGGATTGCGCGGAACGCACGGGGACCTCGGCAGCCTGCTCGGCCCACGGCCCACCCTGGGTGGTGGCGGTGGTGGCAGCGGCAGGGCACCGATCTGCTTTATTCAATCGCACGCACAAATAATGACGGACGACCCATATTGTACTTTGGCGCTTGCTAAAGTCCGGGGCTGCTGCTAGCTGCTCTTATGGTGTTCGCATCGCCAGTGCTGATCTCTTATGTACCATATACCTTCTGCATGACGACGTTCCCCGCCTCCTCCCCCGCCCCCACCTCCCCCTCCGAACCCTCGTATCTCCAGCAGCACACGTTCACCTGGACGGGGGAGGCAGGGGATGAGCCGAGTTGCCGACTGACTGCAAAGCGGCGGGAGGAAAGAGTCGTTTCACGCCCCTCCCTCTGTCCTGCATCGCCGCGTCGTAGGGACCCCTCCCTTCCCCCTCCCCCTCTCCCCTCCCCCTCCCGGTAAAATTCTGAGGCTCCTGTGTGCCGAACCATGCGCTGATCTTCGTGTTATTGTGGTTTGTGTTGGTGAGCTCGAGTGTGAGGTGTGAGGTATTGACTGCTGCTAGGGGGTCCGCCGAGGAGGACAAGGGGCCAAGGCGGAGAACGGAGAGGATGCTGTAGACTTAGATTCAGATTTAGATTCAGGTTTGGATTTATATTCAAGTTCAAATTTATAGATTCAGGTTCAGATTGAGATTCAGGTTCGGAATTTAAATTTTCAGATTTAGGTTTTGAGTAAAGGTGGAAAAGGAGGCGAGTTTGGAGGAGGAGGCGGAGTCCAGTAATGCCAACAAAAAGAAATTGAACCGTAAGCCATCATCCTGATTACATATGTACTATACTCTGACTTTGAGCGCCAGTGCCGGTTTCGAATTTCAGACTCCGAATCCGAATAACAATCTGTACTCGATTATGACAAGATCCGGTCCGCGGTATTATGCACGGCGGGTGGTGGGCGGTGGGGGCCGCTGGCGCACCGGACGTACGTGAAATAGTTAATTCCCGCCTCAAATATGAGATACCCCCAGATGGCCGGTGGCCCGGTGCCCGCGCCGCGCCGCGCCGCGCGCTGGATGCCAGCTAATGATAATAATAAGGAATAACAGCAGCAAAAGAGCGCAGCCCCGGCACGGCCCCGGCACGGCCCCGGCACGGCCCCGGCACGGCCCCGGACCCAGACGACGGGGAGGGACCGACTCTGCTGCAATTATCAGGCATTCCGACATGCGACGGCCCGCAAGCCCCCCGCGGCACAGCCCAGGCCGGGACCCCGCAGCCCCCGCGGCCCCCGCAGCCCCCGCAGCCCCCGCAGCCCCCGCGGCCCCCGCAGCCCCCGCCATTCAGCGGCCCTGTCACCAGCACGCGCGAGCGTGCGCGCGCGCGTGTGTGTGTGTGTGTGAGTGTGTGTTGTCAGGACGAAGATGGCATGTAACGCTCGCCGATTCATCATTTCGGCAGTCAGCTTGTGCGCGATACGGAAGTATGAGAAATCGCTCTCCGTTTCGTTGCTGTATGAGGAATCCAGCTTCCCCGCACGAGCCGCGCACGCAGACTACTGCTGCGCACTGGGTGTTTTCCAATCATCACAAATCCGTCCGCTGTCACGGCCGCGACAGCAGGGCGTTTCGCCGCGTTCCACCGCGACCCCCAGCAGAGCGTCGAGGTGGTCGAGTGAAGCCGCCGGAGGGGGGGAGGGGGGGGGGGGCAAATGCAACGTAGGCGTGACCGCGACGCCCCGCATTCGCCCCCCTTACCCCCCGCGGAGTCCGTGGGGGGCCCGACGTGCCCCACTACTGTTGGGGCCCCACCGCTCCCCGTGGCGCGCCGGCTCGCTCTGCAGGGGGTCTCTGCGGCTCAGCGGCGGCCCGGCGGGGGGGGGGGGGGGGAGGTCCTGTGTCCACTGAGACGCACGGCGTGGCGCACGAGTCACCGTAGGGAGAGGCGGAGGGGGGGGGGGGGGAGCTCCGTGGGTGGCCCTGCCAGGCCGTGCCAGGCCGTGCCAGGCCGTGCCCATACCACACCGATATACGATGAGGTGTAAGGGCATGGTAGTGACTTCAGACGGACCAGCCCCCCCCCCCCCCCTACCCCTTCGGATTCTCCCCTCCCCCTCCCCCCTCACCTCTCATTCAAAAGACAGCCGTACCTTGTCACGCTGGGGCCATGGCATCCTGGAGTCGAATCCCCATCAAAAGGATGATATCGATGTGAGCTGCCGAGCTCTGCCCAGTGGCCCAGCCCGGCCCGGGGCCCGGCTCAACTCGCATTCACATTCGGGATTCATCAACTCTCTTCGGCCCCGAAATAAAAAATACAAAGTAAAAATGTTGCGCTTGCGCGCTAACTTACTCGTGTGTTTACCATTCATTAATCCGCACTAAGCTCAGAAAAAAAAAACACAGAAAAAAAAACACAAAAAAACTACAAGTGTGCGTAATTATGTCACGGTATGTTTTGTCGTCCAAGCACAAAGAGCCACCTGCGCTGCCCTCGTTTGAGGGGATGAATGATACGCGGCGTCATTAGTCGAATTATTAATCGTCCGGTCGTGAGGTTGATTTCAATTTCTATTATTTTAATACCCGCGGCTGCCGCCGTACCACCACCAGCGGCGGCGGAGGCGGCGGCGGCGGCAGCGGTGGCGGCAGCGGTGGCGGCAGCGGTGGCGGCAGCGGTGGCGGCAGCGGTGGCGGCAGCGGCGGCGGCAGCGGTGGCGGCAGCGGTGGCGGCAGCAGTACGATGATTCCCCTGGATCGACGTCGCGGTGGCTAATGAACAGGACGACGCCCCCCCCCCCCCCCAGTGGGGCACGCCGTCGGGTGGGGGGTCTGCCTCGCCCATTCACTCGCCCATTCAAGAGCTCCCGGCTTGATATCGCGCCACGAGGTGCAGCGCGGCGGCGGCCGCCGGGGGACCCCCGACGTCCCCCCTCTCCGGCGGCATCCTGGAGCGGAGGCTGCTGCTGGATCATCAGTCCAGTTCGGCGCGACGGGTCCAGACGGGGGCGCCCGCGCCGCGTAGGAGCCGCGGCCGCCGCCCGGCTGTACGTGGTTCCAGAGTCCTCCGTCGGCGAGGTGCGCGGGAGGGGGGGGGGGACTCCGGGGGGCAGGCCGGGCACCCCGAACAACACGCCAGTCGGCTCCGCTCTGCCCCGCGGCGGCCTGTGGCCTCCCTCTTCTCTCCCCCGCGCGCTACCCCGATGGCCCCCAAGTACAGAGCAAGCTGCGCAAGCCAGGCCCCCGCCGCCCCTCGCCGCCCCCCGCCGCCCCCGGCGGCCCCCGGCCCCCTGCCGCGCCACGGTGCCACATCGCGGCCGCATCTGGCAGGTCCCTGACGGCCCCCGCCGCCGCAGTGCCGCCGTCCATGCAGTGGTCGGACCCACGTGAAGAAGACAGGGCGGGAGGGGAGGGGAGGGAAGGGAGGGGGAGGGGAGGGGAGGGGAGGGGAGGGGAGGAGAGGGGAGGGGAGGACTCCTGTGCCGAAAGGGGACGGGGCCCTGCACGACGCACAGCACTGCACATGTGGGATCACCACAGACACCGGCCCGGCCCGGCCCGGCCCACACCTCTGCCCGGTGCGCTGCGTTGTCCCTTGCTAAATGAGTTATTGTTTTCTGGCGATGCTCGGTGGTGGTGATGATGAGGATTCCGGTGATGAGGATTCGGTTCGAGTATGGAGGAGATTCATTTTGGCCCTGCGTCTGCCCCGTGCGCCCTGTGGCCGTGTGCCTCGCTCGTTGCGTTAGGGCCCTGAACCCGGCGCGCGGTGGGCGGGGTAACTGCGAGTCTGCCCCGTGCCTCGTCTGGCTGTTGCGTGGGTCTGCGGCCCCCAAGTCCCCCTCCCCCCGCCCCCGCCGGCCCCCGAACACCGGCCGGCTGCCGGCCCCTCGGGCAGAGCAGGTGGGGCACAGCCAGGCAGGGCGGCCGGACCTTCGTATGGCGGCACTTTGCGCCCTGGACCCCTTACCCCCCCCCCCCCCCCCCCCATCCTGGGGGCACCTTGCTGCCCGCGGCACTTCTTCGTCCGCCCCTGCACCCCCCCCCCCCTTCCGCACCCCGGGCTACAAGCGCCTCTTACTGGCCAATGTGTGTGCATGTGTGTGTGTGTGTGTGTGTGTGTGTGTGTGAGAGGGCGGCTGCGGCCAGGCTATCCCTCACAAGGTGGTGGAGTGGAGATCCCCGACCCCCCCCCCCCTGCAGCAGCAGCAGCAGCAGCAGCAGCAGCAGGTAGGTACCACACCGTGTACGGTGAACACTATATATATGATAAGCACACGGGCTGCATATAATGACGCGGCTAACAAAAATCACAAAGCGGCCCGAGAGTCGGAGTACTGCTTGTACTCGGTGGTCAACAGCTGGCGCCGGCCCAAAGGGGCCCGGGTTCAAATACCGACTCTGCGGTGGCAAATGGTCGCACTTGACCTGACACCGCGAGTGGCAGCGGCGACGCCGCCAGGCGCCTGCGAATGGTGAGGTAGGCCGGCCCGCACGACACGCGTGCGTGCAGAGCCCGTGCGGTTGCCTACCCAGCAGGCGCCATCTGCGTGCGGACTGGACAAACTCGTGGTTGGTGAGGCGGACAAGGCGCGGTGTAAACCGTTCCGACCCGCCCTCCACCTCGCCGGTATTCGAACCCGCATTCTCCGGGGCCCACGCGCGTCCCGTCCCGTCCCGTCCGATACAGAGCCGTCACCCTGAATACTCCCACTGATGACGCTGACGCCGTCATGAGTCACGTGACAATGATGATGACGGTCCCCCGGTCCGGCTGCCTTAGGCCCCTGCGCATTTATTTGGACTCGTCAACGTCGGCTGGCCTGGCTGCTGCCCTGGCTGCTGCCCCGTCCCCTCAGCTGGCCACTGTGTCTTTGTCACACATCAATATGCGTCGTCCTGCCCCGACGGCACACGGGCCCCCCTGGGCTCCAGCCCCCCCCCCCCCGAGTGACTGACTGGCTTCGTCCTCTCCTTGTTCTCCTTCCTCTTCCTCCTTTTTTCCAGTCGCCGGGCGGCAGACGGTGCCGGGAGGCCTCTGGGCGTGTGGGGAAGGTCCATGAATGACCGGGCCGGACCGGGCCGGCCGGTGTAACCCCCTACTCCCCCCCCCCCTCGGACCCTAACCCTACCCATCCTCCGGCTCAAATCACCTCCCCTCCCCCACCTGCCCCCTCACCGTCTTTCTCCGATGTACATATTTCACCGGCTGTCGACGCTCAAAGCGCGCGCGCACACACACACACACACACACACACAACAAAGAGAGAGAGAGAGAGAGAGAGAGAGAGAGAGAGAGAGAGAGAGAGAGAGAGAGAGAGAGAGAGAGAGAGAGAGAGAGAGAGAGAGAGAGAGAGAGAGAGAGAGAGAGAGAGAGAGAGGTGTTATTCTGATTTTTCGAAAAACTGCTCTGTATCGTCGAAGGTTTCCGAGACCCCGTGGCTCGACAAGATATATATACACGATATTAAGAGGGAGTGCAGTGAGCTTCCGAGAAAGTCGGATAGTCCGAACCGCGGAATTCCTTGACACTTCTGTCCGGACCATGGCGGCAAAATGGGCAGCGCCCGCGGCCGGGTCGCCGGCGGCGTCTCCAGCTCCAGCTCCAGCTCGTCGGACATGGTTCTGTTTCCCGCCGCGTTCCGGGAACGTGTGCCCGGCGCCTGGAGGTAGGCAGCCCATCGTGCTCCAAGCCTCGCAACGCCGCCGTGAGGGTAGGCAGCCCATCGAGCTCGGCCCGGCGGGCGCCCCGGAGGTAGGCAACCCATCCGACGCCCGGGCAGCCCCCGCGCGCCGCGATAGGTAGGCAACCCATCGAACACCTCTGCCGTCGTATCATCTTGTGTGCGGGTGCTGGTGAAGGGGTTGGCGGACGTTTAGGTGCCGCCTTACAGGATCACGTGCCACGCGCGATTTAGGAAATTCGAACGCGAAAAAAATCAGCGCAAGGGTAAAGTGTGTGGAATCGAACCCACCAGGCCTGCAGTCTCAGGGAGACTCTCTAGCACGCGCCGACGACAGTCTGCTACCAGCACCACTCCCCAACCCGAATCACCCTAACCCTAACCTAACTTAACCTAACCTCACCTCACCTAACCCTCACCTAACCTAACCCAACCCTTACCTGACCTAACCCTCACCACGTTTGAGGACAGTTTATATTCTTTCACTTTCGTTAGGTAATATGATGACAGCTGAAAGTTCAGACGTCGGACTACGACGGCGATCCTGGAATCGAATGCTCTCGCTCTCTCTCGCGCGCACACACACACACACACAGACGCACACACACACACACACACACACACACACACACACACACACACACGCACACACACACAAGCACACACACACGCACACGCACGAGTGAGTCAGGGCTTGGCCCCCCTTTACCCTCCGCCCTCCGCCTCATCCTTTTGTGGGTCGCCCGCTGGAAGTGGAACGACATATTTTTCATAGCGGGCGCCGGCGGCAGAGGGCGCACTCCGGCGCGGTCAGGTCTGCACACGGCAGGACCTCTGGCTGTGTGGAGGAAATAGCCTGCCTCATGCGTAGCCATGCGTTGCTCTGTCGAATCGACAAGGACCTTGGCCTGTCAACCCAGTGCGTCTGGGCAGGGCAGGGCAGGGCAGGGCAGGGCAGGGCAGGTAGGGTAGAGTGTCTGGATGTAATGTCCGATCTGTGCCGGCCTGGCCCGCCCGCAGCCCGCCCGACCAGACACGGCTCTTGTTCTTTTCCTTCTTGCATATCCGGTCTGCCGGCGCGTGAGTAGTATTGCTTCCCGCGACGAGTTCTTCATATCGACAGTCGTCGGCGGGTGACGGACCGGGGCAGTGCAGTGCAGTGCCAACACGGCGCCAGTGCACCCCGTTGCACCTGCAAGCTGACCAGGGATGCCTCGCTTCGCCGTGGCCGCCGCAACACATCTTTTTCGCACATTATCCTCAGATAATGTAAAATTACCCTAACCACAGATCTTACTCAAATCGATCCTTGATGATGGCGACCCTTTGATTCTCAGGTCCACCGGTAGTGTCGCTAGTGTCGCACGCCAAATGCATTCCGTCCAGACTAGACCGGCCTCTGGCCTCTCTTTGGGGAGTAGCGAGACCGGCCCACGCATATGCGCGCAGTTATCTCGCCTCTCTGTCTCGGCGTACACCTGTCGCTGTCGCACGCACTGCACCGCCGGCACCGCCAGGCCACAGCCCCGACACACGCCCGCCACACGCAGCCACAGACCGAGCCGCTGTGCCGCCGTGCCCAGCCTCTGCTCGCACTGCCCTGACTCCAAGACCACTTCGAGCTGGCCTTGTGCTGTCTGCGTGACCTCTGCCCCCTTCTTCCTCACCTCTTTCTCTCCGTTCTCTCTCCCTCTTTCTCTCTCCGTCTCTCTCACAGCTTCCCATCACCCCAACTGTCCCCGCCACCCATATGCGATCTGGAAACAAAGTCGCCGCGCTATGCAATTACGCAGTACTGTCAGAAAAAAAAAAACGATGAAATAAAATCGACTGACAGAGATCGAAACTTTGAGTCGATTTTGATGAAATTTTCTGTGGTTTTGACCAAATTTGAATTGCAATATGGACTTAACTTCAGTTTTTGATAAGTGTTGAAAAGTATTAAAATTGATGGACTCGGCTGGGATCGAACCGGCGTCACTGCTGTCACTGCGTCACCTCCCGCAGACAAAATAACTCTCTGTTTACCCGCTCGTTTTGTCTGTCGCCTGAGGCGGCGTGTTTCCCTCCATTGTATTTTAATTCTCCGTGGGACGACGGATATAGCTCACCGTGACACACGTAAACACCCCGTCTGTCTGATCAGATCGATCGGCCGGGTATCGATCAGCCGGAGTGTTCGATACCAGTATCGAGTATCGATCAGTTGGTCACGAGAAGGGCCGTGACGAATCGTGTGCCGGGCGTCCCGCGTGCCGCACCTCGTTAAGTGGACGCGGAAGCGCGGTGCCCCCGGGTCCTCCAGGTCCTCCGGGTCCTCCAGGTCCTCCGAGTCCTCCGGGGCCTCCGGGTCCACCGTCCGCCCGGAAAAACAAGATCGCAGTTTAATCCACTCGTTATTGAGATCAGCAGCAGCAGCAGCAGCAGCAGCAGCAGAAGAAGAAGAAGAAGAAGAAGAAGAAGAAGAAGAAGAAAAGGCGTGGGGTGGGGAGAAGGAGGAATGGTGGTCAGAAATAACACGAACCGATCATTCTTATTTTAGCCGAAGGAAAAGAATATCTTTCTTCGGGAAAACGGGAAGATAACGTAATGAAGAAATTTCGTATTGCATTTTTTTTTTTTTTTTTTGGTGGTGGTGGGGGTCATATGGTGGTGGTGAGGTTCAAACATTTCTAAAGCACCACAGGACCAGTCGGGTACTAGTGGATATTCTTACGGTTTCCGAGCCCCCCCCCCCCCAGCAAGGTTCGGTTTTGCATTTCCCGCCGCCGCCAGAGCGACGCGCCGACGCGACGCGTCTATTTCCGACGGGAACCTCTTCTCTCTCTCTCTCTCTCTCTCTCCCTCTATCCTTGCCCCTCTCCCTCTCCCACGGCCGTCCTCTTCCGTCGCTGACTGACTGAGCCGCTTATCTGACTTATCGCTCAGATGCAATGCGCTTTCTGTGTTCAGTTTTGAGGCTCTTTCAGGGACCTGTGTGTGTGTGTGTGTGTGTGTGTGTGAGAGAGTGTGTGTATGTGTGTGTGAGTGTGTGTGGGCGCGCGCGCGCGCTGGCGCATGGCCGGCGCCTGCACTGGTGACTCTAACGTCTAGATAGATAGATGGTACCTACCGGTCTGCGCTATTCGCGGCCCGCGGGCGAATATGTGACTAGAATTCTCCTCCTCGGATGCAGCCGCCACCACCATCGCAGTTCCACCCAGTATGACCAGTTCGCCCCCCCCCCTCACTCCCCTTCCTTATCCCCCTCTCTGTTCACCTCCCATCATGCTCCACTTTTCTGTCTCTGCGTCCCTCTCTCACATCGCGAAAACGCGGAGAGGGACGGCGACTTGTGAATGAACTCGGCCGTCCCCACAACTAGCCCCAGCCCCAGCTAACCCCCTCCCCTCCCCATAACCTTCTCTGTCCCGTCCACCTCTCTCCCTCTCTTTCCGACTCCCGCAGTCCCTCCATGTCTCCGTCTCTCTCACACACACACACACACGTTCGGCCGTCACAGCACTGGTACTAATTAATTATCCGTAGCAAGGTCCGGGTTAAGTTCACCTCACACCCACTGGGACTTATGCGCGTGTGAAGGGGGAAAACGAGATGAAGGAGGAGGAGGAGAAGAAGAAGAAGAAGAAAAAGAGAGAAAAGAGACGAGAGAGGAGCGGCCCCGGCTATCGAACCCAGTGCCACGAGCTTCGATATCTCGACCACAGTTCATATTTTCTCATAGTTTGATAAAGACTGCTCTAGTTTTCGGTCGGCGCGGGGATTTGAACGCACGGCCCTTGCTACCGTCCCAGCTCCCGCTGCACGCGCCGCGCGCCAGGCTCTGCCGGGAGTGAGAGGAGGAGGGGGAGGAGGGGGAGGAGGAGGGGGAGGGGGCCTGGGTGCAAGACAAGACCAATGTCAAGGTGGCGGCCGGCCGAACCTGAACCTGAACCAGCGGCCGGCCCGCCCAGGACGCGTGCACTGCGTGCAGGGCGTTCTGAATCCTCCCCCCTGCCTTCGCCCTTCTGCGGCCAATCACTCTGGAAATGTCAACGGCCTTACGGGAGACTAGTGCGCGGCGGGCGCAGGGTGTTGTCGTGGTGCCGTCGCCTTTGCCAATGCCTAGCCGATTCTCACCGGGCCGATTCGGAATCGGGATCCCTGACACCGACGTGCGAATATCATCGGCCGGCCGTGCGGAGCGTGTCGACCGAGTGCGACAAGGCTCCGCCCCGGGGGCAGCGGGGGGGGGGGGGGGGGGCAGCGGGGGCTGCGGGGGCAGCGGGGGCTGCGGGGGCAGCGGGGGCTGCGGGCCGACACAACTGGTGTCCCATCAGGTGTTCACCGATGTCTAGCGCGGCTGGTTTTCGTAATTTTTTTTCGATTTGTTCCAACAAAGCTATTTGGCATCGCGGTGTGTAATTGCTTTTGGTTCTTTCTGATGTACTAAAAATTAATTCTGTCACCTGGTTAATGTTTTTTTTTTCGAAACTCTTACCCCCCGTTGTGCACCATTTTTGAAAAATGCAGGAGATATGAGTTGGGTGGCCCGATACCGACTTTTTAATTTTCAATCAGAGATTAGTGACGTGTGACCCCATTTTTAGAATCCTAGAGCGAAGCTACGTCACACTTTGGTCTCAAATCGTAAATATAATGGCAGTTTTCCAGCGCAGCCTCATCAAGTTCCTCATCACCTGAAACACTGGGCAGCGCTTCATCTGCTTGAGCCTCCGTGAGCGCCTGGTGGGTAGGCATGCCCGTTACTCAGGGCCGCAGTGCGGGACAGCCTATCGCCGACATCCCAGGCGCTTCTTCCTGGTGCGCTCCGTGCATTTCGTACTACTTGATTTCCTCCCGCTTTCGTCGTCTTCCTCCTCTCCTTCCTCGTCTACACGGCTGCTGCCGCTGCTGCCGCTGCTGCGCTGGTGTCACCGGAGCTGAATACAAATGAGAGTCCGGACCTTGCAGGTTTATGACGTATTGCCCGGTGTAAGGCCCACCGCCCAGACTGGATCACAGGGAGCCGCCACTGCCGCCACTGCCGCCACTGCCGCCACTGCCGCCACTGCCGTCACCGCCGCCACTGCCGCCGCCACCACTGCCACCACTGCCTCCACTGCCGCCACTGCTGCCACTGCCGTCACCGCCGCCACCGCCACCACTGCCGCCACTGCCGCCACTGCCGCCACTGCCGTCACCGCCGCCACCGCCACCACTGCCGCCACTGCCGCCACTGCCGTCACTGCCGCCACTGCCGCCACTGCCGCCACTGCCGCCACCGCCGCGGCAGCCCGGCCGGCAGCGCAGTGACTCACACCGCCTCTACTGGAGGACCTCGACAACATGTCTAATGTGCGTGATTGAAATCCGTTACAATTATTTTCTTTCGCGCAGCACGCAGAAAAATCGTCACCGCGTCGTGGTTCCCCAACATTATTCCAAACGTAAAGAATACACAAAATATTACACTCGAAGTCTAGTGAACTTGCCTCAACTTGATCGGGTGGTTCAAGTACTTACAAGATTCTCCCGACAGTTAATTCGCGCTAAAACGTGAACGGAAGGGATAAAGTTGTGGCAACTCGACCAGATTGCTTGAGGTGACTCCTTGCATCATAACTACGACCTATACGAAGTCTGGTTAAGTGGCCAGAACTTGGTCGGGTATTTCAAGATTCCCCTCATCTAAAACGTGAACGGCAGTGATAAAGTTGTTGCCTCGACGGCTTCCTGCTCCCAGATTTCGAAGTCTGCAGCTTGTTATTTCTTCGTACTCCCGAGCACTCTTATTTTGAACCCTTCATTTTGAACCCTTCCCCCTTTTTTCTTTGCGGTTTACAAAAGGGTGCCGGTGGGTTATTACAAGTGCGTGTCCCGCACCAATTAGTCACCTCCACAGCACCCCGGAGCCTGGGGCCCGGGGCCTGGGCCTCGCATCCGATTCGAGGACATGCAGGGCGTCAACCCATAGGACCCCCTGCCGGGCCGGCTGGGGACAAAAGCACACACGCCCCAGTGTATGTGTGTGTGTGTGTGTGTGTGTGTGTGTGTGCGCTATTGCCACCTCCTTCCCCCGCAATACGCGCGCGGCGGGAGCTTTCAAATCGCCAAAGACCGCCGCCGCCGCAACGGGGACCCGTCGACTAGGCGACAGCGGCGTTTGGCCCGTGCCAAAACAAACAAGGCCACGTGCCAGAGAGAGAGAGAGAGAGAGAGAGAGAGAGAGAGAGAGAGAGAGAGAGAGAGAGAGAGAGAGAGAGAGAGAGAGTCTCATTTTGGGAGCGTTGCTCATTGGCGCTGCACAGATCGGCGTGCACAGCGGGTGGCTCGCCCCGCCCCGTCGGTCACCTGTCACTTATGAGGACAACATCGTCATCGGTGACGCGCGCGCGCGCGCGCGTGTGTGTGTGTGTGTCGCGAAAAAGAGGCGAAATTAGGTCAATAAGCGAGGAAGTCTTTAAAAGGATGGCCCGCTTCCTGCGCTTCCTGGTGTGCAGCAAGGCGTCTGCACTAACCACAGGGTACCAGACGCCTCGCGCAGGCCATGTGTTGTTGTGATGTTGCTAATATTTTTTTCTGCACGACCCGATCGCGTAGCCAAATCAAACGCCCCGATATCCCTCCCGCGATGGTGCGGAGTGTTTACCGTTAAGGTGTCATTACTGTGAACGATGGCTCCCAGCAGAGCGGCGGCCGCCAGCGGTCAGAGCGCTTACAGGGAAATCCCCGCAGCAGTTAGATAACGCCTAGCCTAGAGCAGCCTAGCCTAGCCTAGAGAGCCTAGCGCAGCCGGAGGCGGCGTGCGGGGGCGTCTGGGGGCCCCTCACTCGTCACGCAAGCGTACAGTCAGTCAAAGTCAAAATTTCGGTGTGTTGATTATTTTTTTTCTGACGATGCCTTATCGATTTCTTTTCTTTTCCAGACTTTCACTTGTTCATTTGGTGCAGTTTTTAATTGAATTTGTTTTTACTTGCTTCTGATTTTTTTTTAAATTTTCTGATTTTTTTCGAGGGTGTTGATTGATTTTTCTTGATTGGTTGTTCTACAATTTTTTCCACACTGATTCTGCTGAGAGACGAGGGAGCGTTTGTTGTGAACATCGGTGCGCACTCTAGGGAAAATAAAACCAAAGAATGTCGCCTTGATTGAAATTCAATAAAAAAAAGTAAAATAATCAATTGATCAATATCAGCGGCAGTGGCATTGGCGGGGGTCATGACCTCCGGGGGCTGCTCCGTATTTAAGGACGACCCCCCGTCCTGGGCAGAGCAGCGGCGAGGCGAGGCGCGACCTAACCCAACCCGACCCAACCGGGCGTCCTCGGGTTCGCCTCCCCACGCCGCCGCACAGAAACCGCCACGGCACGGCACGGCACGGCACGGCACGGCACGCCACGGCACGCCGGCCGGCAGCATGACCGGCAGCGTGGAGTAGCAGAGGCACGCTGCCGCAGCGGGCCCGGGTCCTACCAACCCTAACCTAACCCACCCTAACTTAACCCACCCTAACCTAACCCATCCTAACCTAGCCCACCCTAGCTTAACTCACCCTAACCTAACCCACCCTAACTTAACCTTACCTTGCCCCTGCTTTGGACCCGAGTTGCTCAGCAGGGGCGCCTGATAGGTAGGCAAGCAGCGACTCCGGTGTGCACGGGTGTCGAGCGGGCTGGCCTACCCTGGCCCTCGCAGGCGCTCCTGCCTCGCTACCCGTGGACTCCCTCTCCCGGTGGCCTCCATTTCAGCACTAGTTCCATCCCACTCGCACCCCTTACTCTATCCCAGCCGCGGTATCGCTGAGCTTATCTATCCCACTATCCTCCCCCCGGTAAGTGCTCCCAACACTAGAGCGTTTCTTATCGGGGGATGTTCTCGACCGGTGAGTCGAGCACTTCACCAAAACGGAGAGAAGAAATTGACAAAGCGCGCGCCTTCCGGTAATTTGAAATTACTGTGATTTGTATTCGGCACACACACACACGCTTTTCATCGGTCATCGCTGATAGGCTGTAATCAAGTGTACACCCCGCGGGGGGCCCCTGTGGTCACGTGGTGCTCCTCATGATATAGGCAGTCCGGGAAGGAAGGAAAGAAAACAAAACATATTACGAAACCAAAAGCAGCCGCTGGATTTCCATACCGCCTATGACAAGTCGTGTAAACCGTGTAGTGCACATAGAATTTGTCAACGCCATATTGATCATGCTGACGTCATGCGGTGACACCTAGTGACACCCCACCATGCACTGGTGCTGAGATACGCACGTACGCTCGTGCATCTGGGAAAAAAATTCCGACGAGGATTCTCCTAAGCACTTCACTTAAACCACATAAAAACGTTAAAAAAAATGATTTTTTAAAAATCCACGAATGAAATTTTTGTGCTTGAAAATAAATTTCACCCTGTGCATGTTGCCTTTTAATGATTGGTACTCCTTAGAGAGTAAATTTTCAGTGCACTCACAATTAGGGATGCATGCTTTCTGCGAGTGTTCTCGTCGCCTAGCAGTGCTGCTGGTTAATATTTCATGCTAATTTCCGTGTTTTTGTCTCTATAAACGCCGCGATGGCGTCGTGTCTTATCGCCTCGACATGCACGGCACCTTACCTTCCGTGCGATTCCGGTACAGACAATGGCGTGTTGTTGTTAATTTCCTCCTCCTCATCCTCCTTACCCTCCTCCTCCTTCTTCTACTTCTCCTCTGAAAGTTCGAGAAACGGTCGACAGACGTAATACTTAGTGGTGGTCCTCCACCGATGAGGTGGTCACACTTGCCGACCGCACCGGAACTCTGACGCGTGTGCTCGCGTAGTGTGGGTGTGTTTTGGTAGCCCCGCACACTCGGCATCGAACTGGATTCGTTGAACGCAGAAAAGGGTGTGGACTTTTATTCTCATACTCGATTTCGCTGTCTGAACTAGTATCTAGGTGTTGTCTGCAGATGGTGCTTAGCAGTGTTTAGCGTGTGCCGTTCTTAACGAAAGCGATATTCTGACACGTCCATACGAGATGACCGACCCGGGCGGGACGTGCGAGGACGTCAATCTCACCGGAGTGTGACAGCACAGCCGTCCGATTCGGATTCAGATCGGTGTACTTCGTTTGCTCCGAATATCATCCCGAGCAGTTAAAAGATACCTCCAACAAACGCGCACGCAAAAGAATTTCAGCAATTTCGATTGCCATTAATTGTTTTTTTCGCGGATTATTCCGCACACTACTGCGTCTCTGCTGCATCCCAACGTCCAGGAATCTCTGCCGTGGAGACGATCCCCGGGAACCCGCGTTCCCGGTAAGGTGGGAACGTAAATGTCGTTGCGTCATGTTACCAGAGGCACCGGAGGCACCGGACCGAGGTGTCGGGCCCATTTATAATTGGCGTCTGCCATTACCCGCCGCTGTGGCAGTCAGTCTGTTCGAGTCCGTCGAATGTCATTCACAGATGCACCGCATCAGTTCTCTCTCATCGCAGTAAAAACAGTTTTACTGCGCCGCTGTCGGCGCCGGCCACTCTGATTACAGCCTGCCAAATTCTCTCTCTGCCTGTAATTGGCTGCGCAGAAGAGATGCGCAGTACATCGGGATGCATCATTGTCTCGGACGCTGCCGTGCCGTGTGTACGGAGCCCGGCAGAGATTGAAGCATAAACCCGCCAAACAATATTTCATAGTGTTGGAGAGTCACTGGTGCGGAAACTGTTGCGCGTTTCCGTTCCCTGCGATACAAGTCATCCATTCAAACCCATTCTCCTGGAAATCTCACCTACAGCGTCGAGTAAGTGACCATCGACCATCAGCGTCACCATTCGGCAGAAACAAATAAGCACTCGCCGAATAAAACCCACAGACGACGTGCTTCCCCCCGAATTATCTCTAGAACAGATCGGGGTTAAATGACGAGAGCTCTTCTCCTTACCTCCCCGCACCTCTCTCTTCCCCCGACATCATTTCTTTATCTCATTATTTTCCTTCCTGTTTCTCCTATCCTCTTCGCGCGCGACAGCCACTAACAGTCCATGCGGTCAGCCTCCAGGCAAAGGCGGAAAACTCTCCTCGGGGGCAGAGCGGCGGTGCAGCCTAAAAGAGGTGCGTGTGTGTATGCGTGCGTGTGTGTGTGTGTGTGTGTGCATGTGTGCATGTGTGGGTCGCATAGCCCGTCTACTTTGCCAGCAATTAAAATGAAAACGTCGGCTCTGGTCCCCCGGAAGTGGGGCATGTTGACCTAGGTGAGTTGACGCCATGGCGTGGCGCGGTGGGCTCCGCCCGGCCAGGCCCGGCTCCACGGTGTCTGCCGCCGCCACCGCTGCCCGCCACCACCACCACCACCACCACCACCACCACCACCACCTCGGTTTCCGATCGCTTCAAACTCTGGGTCAAGGACCCGCATCACTTCCGATTTTCCATTGCAGCGGCCCGAAATATGATTTAACGCGTCACGTGGGCTCCAACGGCCGCCTCTTATGGCGCGCTGCGGCCGGTAACCGCGAGCGGACACTGCAAACAGAAGGTTATGTGCGGCGAGGATACACCGTCAGGATGTGCACTGTCAAAATAAAAATCCGCTGAAGTCTAAAAACAAAAGAAAAAAAAAACAACAGCAAAAAAACACTGTGAATTCTTTTTCTTTAAATGATAGTTATGAATAGTCTTTCCTGTCAAATTTTCATCTCCTACACATTAAAATTTTCAAATCAATTTTTTCAGAAATTGAAAGCGTGACAGTGTTGGGGTATTTTTAACATCCCAATAGTGCCGTTCTCTCCGTGCAGTATGAAATTGTCTGCGTCCAGTAGTTGTTCATCTTTTTGTTTACCGATAGATCATCGAATGCTTCAAAAAAATTGGGCCTGCGCGGTAAATATTGTCCAACGACACACCTCCCGAACCTAACCTCCCACACACCCGCCGCCCTGCGCGTCCGTCGGCTCTCAGCCTCGCAGCGAGCGAGACGAATCGATTCCACCGTGATTGAATTCGACTCGCGCCAACCTGATGCCGACACGGCCAACAAGAATTGTTTTTTTTTGGAAACTCCTCATTTCACTCGATCGATTTAAAACTTTAGTTAAATTTCCACACTTGTGAGTTAAATATTTCACACAGCCCTAGGAACAGAAAATTCACTGCTTCGCTGCTAATTCCTATAAACATATGACTGATGTCTGAAATTAAAGTGGTTCGAAGTCCAATGATCTCTGCTGGCGCCATGACAGGAAATCTTCGAAAATCATAGGCATAACGGGAGAGGAATTGCAACGACAGTACCATTGTGTTTTTGTTTTGATGTTGGTCATTGTGGATGTGTGCGTCTAAGAGTATGTGTGTGTGTGTGTGTGTGTGTGTGTGTGTGTGTGCGCGCGCGCGTGTGTTTGGCGTTCCATCTATCCTCGTTCTTCAAACCTGCACTTCCAGTTCACCGGTAACGGAACCGAAGGCCCACATAGGGCCCTGCCCGGCCCCGCCGTGCCCCGCCCTGTCCGGGCCCTGCTGTGCCCTATTCGGCGCAGCGAACGCATGCGTCTCTGGACCCGGCGCTAGCCGCGCGCGCCACCGCCGCCACCACCGCTACCGCGACCCCGCGGCCCTACACAGGAAAAAAAGCAGGGACAAATTGTAGAACTGTTGCCGGAAAACGATCACAGTCGTCAGTCCACCTCAAGGTCTGAACTCGAGGTTCCCAGATTTGGCTGTTGGTTTTTTCGTTCACTCATGGCATTTCAAAACCATAGACTCATTAAAGGATTTTGAAAAATATTGAACGATCTGGATTTGGCAGAAAAAGTTTTTTTTTACTCTTTTCAAAAAAAACAACAAAACTAAAAACTAAAAAATTGGCAATACCTCAGATGAATTTTAGATCTTTATGGGTATGTTGTTACCACCATTTAAAAGATGAAATTGCCCCAAAAAATTTGAGCTTTCTCGTCAGATTTCTCACCTTTTTAATCCGAGTGAGGATTCCCAGCGTGACGCTCTCTGGTCAGCCGGCCCCGCTCCCATGGCGTCCGCTGCGGCGTCCACGGGTCACTCGGACGGACCGACGCGCGGACGCAAAACGGGGCGGCCGACCGTGGAAAGGAATTCCGTTAACGTCCCAGGAGCGAGAGAGACACAGAGTGAGATAGAGAGAGGGAGAGGTCCAATTCCCAGGCGGTGGCACGGCGTCCAGATCGCTTCTTCGTCGTCGCTTCAGATTGCCAAGGATCGCGCGTGAAAGTTCGATCGCCAGCACCCCGAGGAAAAAATATAATAATAGGTCCTTTCGTTTTTATGGTCTGTTTTGCCCCGCGCTAATGTCGCACTGCTTCTGCTCCATCGCCTTCTGCTTTTTCTCTGCGCGCGCTCTGCAGCTGTGCACCGCCTTCTCATCATCGTTAGCCGCAGCAGCCCAGAGTACACCGTCCACCTAACTGAACCACCCCCTCCGGCCCGTGACAGCATTTCTGGACAAAAATACTCAAACGCACCCAGAAAATCTCACTTAAAAAATTCACATGGCCGGAATAATTTTGTATGGCAGTGCTGTGTTGGTCAGAACAGCTGATTTTTGTTGTTGTGGTTTGACTGCTCAATACGGAGATAAAAAGATTAGTTGTTGCAGCTAATTTAAATTTGATTTTCAGACAAGCAGTAAATTTTTGATCAACTTAAAATCAACTTAAAAATTGGTTGCGACCACTAATCTTCCTTCCCCGCGAAAGTTGTAGTCATCTGGAAAGTAGTTTTTGTGCAGCCGACAGATCCGCTGCTCTGAATGTGTGCGCGCGGCGCGCGGCGGTCTATTTAGACGCATCAGTCATCGGCCATCAGTCCATCAGTCTCCGCTGATGAATAGGTGATGAACTCGTGCCGGGTGTCACACGGCGCCGCCGCCGTATGAATCTGTCTCTGTCTCTCTCCCTTTCGCACGCGCTCCGCTCCCCCCGTCTCTCTCGCACTGCTTGGGAGGAGAGGGGGCTGATCTCATTCATGCCCCCTCTCTCGGCGTGGCGTGGCGTGGCGCGGCGTGGCGTGCCCGTGGCCGCGCGCTGCCGTGCCCCGGCGGGCCCTGGCTGTGCCGGGCGGTGCCTCCTCACAGTCCCGACCTGTGCCGTGCCGCGAGTGGAGTGGTGGAGGACCGTGCCGGTTCGATCCTCGACAACAACAAGCACATCACCTTTCTGAGGCCCGGGTCGCCGTCCGTCGGGGGAGGGGTGTGTCATCTGCGGCCTTCCCGCGCTTCCCGATTTTCTCGACTCTTCGCAACATCGCAGCCATGGGCAAGGGTGAGTGCACCGAGTGAACCACGAACCACGAATTGGCTGCTCTTGGAAGGTCCTGGGTTCCAATACCAGCCCCAGAGGGAATTAGCGATGCGGTGTGACTGCAACTGCAGCCGGCCCGATGCAGTCGTGCAGTGTGAGATAGAAGAGGAGCGATCAGGATTAGGCGGGCAGAGAGCTTAGAGGCCTGTCTGGGTAATCTGTGGCACCCAGCCCATATGCTACGAGACTGAAGTGTCTCGCCCAGCCGAGGGAGTAGTGTTGTAAGAGTACACCCTATTCAGACTGAAATTCATTATCAAAATATTTTTTTTTAAAGTGCCTTAAGACCTGGATTGTTCAGAGATTTTTCTGTGGGCTTCTCTTTAGAGTGCCTCATCAAAGTCCGAAAATTTGGCGGACCACAAAATTGAAATGGGATTTTTTTTTTGTGTATGTGTGATTTTTACGACGCGATTTTTTTTTCCAAATCTTGAGTGTTGTCACCGCTTCTCTGGTACCGCCTCGCCTCACCCTGTGACACAGCTTACCGTGGGCTACTGGTCTGAGGCCGCCAGGACCTGATACGAGGCGCGCGCCGTGATAAGCGACAAGCAGAAGAAGAAGAAGAAGAAGAAACGGCGTATCTCGCGGGCGCGTTTCAATTATTTGACGCGGTGCACTTGCCGCAGCGGCCCGCATTTGCGCGCGCGCGCGCGCGCGCGTGTGTGTGTGTGTGTGTGTGTGTGTGTGTGTGTGTGTCACTGGGGTTGGATTCAGAGAGTGCCGTACCGACCCTGGAGATACAGAGTGACACAGAGTGTGAAGGAGGAGGCACAGGTCACTCTGCGGCCCCGAAACTCATCTCTGCAGCACCCGCTATGTGTCTGATGTCTGATGCAATTATTTTTTCTTGTCTCGCCGTCGTGTGTGCACTAGCACGAACCGAAAATAACTGCGATATTAGTATTATGTGCAATTAATTGCGACTGGAATTGTGGGTTAAAAAAATGCAGCGCGGATGGGTTTTAGAAAATTGACTAGAAAAAAAAATTGTCATCTGACAATGTCGCAATTTTGTGGGGACTGCAATGCCAATGCAAAAAGTGGATCGCTTGAGCAGGACCGCGGCACGTACACACCTTCCGATGACCGCCGCAACGCTCCCCGACAGAGGGTACTTTCGTTTTACCCTCGCAATAAAACGCGCGGAGGTCTGTGGCGCCAGCTGATTATCGATCGGTATCCCCCGCTATGAACTCCTAGTCTTATTACTGCGGGGCGGTGGAGTTTTCCGACGGCGGGCGTCCACGTGCGGCGACCGGGCTGCCGATGGCAGATGACAGCTCCCTGGCTTTGATTAGGAGGGCTTAGGGCCGCTTAGGAGCTGCCCAGCCCCCAAGGGACCTAGGGACCGCGGGGGACAATAAAGATTAACACCGTCCCAATGGTGGGTTTGGAATCGTTTGACCATGGAAACTATTATGATTATATACGTTACGAGATAATTAGTATGTCAAAAAACAAAAAAAAACAACAAAAAAAAAACTGACAGTGGACTCGGAACAGAAGGCAACGTTCGGATTTCATGAAAAAGAGTGTCATTTTTGTGTTCTTCTAGTTGTTCAGTGATTAGAACAGCCGAGGAGATAAAAATCTACTTATTTTGTGACAATGCCATGGGTGACGTACGTGCTCGCATACGTGCCCAGGGAACTCGGAGACAGCTGGCTATCGGGACGAAACAGACAGTTTCTCAGCGCTCCTCCCTCTTTGACGGAAGTGCAGATTGTACATGTACAACTGACCGATAATTAACTGTCAATCAAACTGATAACGGCAGGAGCCGGGCGCTATCACTGCCCGCCACCCCCGCGTGTAGAACACGGTGTCACCGTTTAGTCCGACGTAGCTCTCAGAGCTCGCCGACACCCACTCCAGGGAGGTGTGTGACCTCAAACGTAACCGGCGAGAGTACTACACGAGTTGTAAAGTTTATCTCGCCGATGTAAGCCGGCACTGATACGCTGATAGGCCGGAGCTTATCACATGTCTCGGGAGCCCGGTGGGAGCCCGGCGGGAGGCGCAAACAGTTTCCGCTAAAGAAACAGGGACGTTCGCAAACCGCGTGATGCCTGGAGACGCACGGAGAAAAAAGATTAGCGGTCCCAACTAATTTTTAAGTTGATTTTCAGACAAGCAGTCAATTTTTGTTCGGATAGCTAAAATTTTGTTGGGTGACTAAATTTTAGTTGCACCAACGAAACGTCAGTTTCTTCAACAAAGATTTTCGTTGCGGGCACTAAACAATTTTTTTCTGCTCTTTGCTCCTTCAGGAAACCTCTGCGTTGAAGCAACTGCCGTAGCGTTGGCGCAACTAAAATTTAGTTCCCCCCACAAAATTTTAGTTCTCCGAACAAAAAATTGCTGCTTGTCCGAAAACCAACTCAAAAATTAGTTGCGACCATCTTTTCTCTTCGTGCGGGTGCCCGCTGTCCAGAAGCACTCTCCCGCGAGACACCGGCACTCTAACAAATTGTTGATTGTAATTGCAACAATTGTAATTGTTGACGTTAACGACGACGCCTAAAGTTCACCGATGTTTCACTTACCCGCCGCGGGTTCGGAGGGGGGCGCTGGGATCGAGTTGCAAAACTGAGTGCGCCCCCGGCGCCCCCGGTGGCCCCCGCGGCCCTCACTATGCCACGCGCCTTACTTGGACGACAAATTTAGAGTGCCGGGGTGGTGCGACTGACGGCTCGTGCCTCCCAGGGCGTCTCTCTCTCTCTCTCTCTCTCTCTCTCTCTCTCTCTCTCTCTCTCTCTCTCTCTCTCTCTCTCTCGCACCCGCTGTCTCTCTCCCACTCTATTCAATTGCACCCGCCCCGTCATACCTCTTTGCCTCGAGTATCGCGTCTCCTTGGCGTGGCATACCTTGTCATGATGGTCCCCCAGCAGGACACACAGACACGCACACACGCACACACGCACACACGCACGCACACGCACACTGCCAAGGTATCAAGAGCTCAGAAACTTGCGTGGAAATAAAAATCTTCCGGACCCGCGCAGATGACAGTATACCGCCGAGCGCCTGGAGGGTTGGCCGCACCCGTCCAGCAACTGAAACTGAAAGTTATGGGTACCGAATAGCGCTGCAATTGAACGCGTGCCTGCAGAGATATAATGACAGACACACACACACGCGCACGCGCGCGCAGACTGAGCGCCCGAGTTAGAGTGACACCGTCGTGAGAGACACGTGGGGGTCCCCCCCTACCCCCCAGGGGGTCAGAAGACGCTTGCGGATGGCCTGTGCCGGACCCCGTGGGCCCCCGTGGGCCCTGTTAGCGGTGAGGCGGCGAGCCCAGCTGGTGGGAATCCAGCCCGATAAAGGGATCCGCACTGCCGCTGCTGCCGCTGCCGCTGCTGCTGCTGCTGCTGCTGCTGCTGCTGCTGCCGCTGCTGCTGCCGCTGCTGCTGCTGCCGCTGCTGCTGCTGCTGCTGCTGCTGCTGCTGCTGCTGCTGCTGCTGCTGCTGCTGCTGCTGCTGCTGCTGCCGCTGCTGCTGCTGCCGCTGCGGTGGCGGCGGCAGCGCGTGCACCAGGTACAGCTCGCCGCGTTAGCGGGATGGTAGTGTAGGTCCCCTGCTGAGGCTGGCTGCTCAACACGTGAGAAACGTTTTAGCACCGGCTACAGGGCATTCTCATCTACTTTTATGTTTTGGCAGATTCTGTCATCAATTTTTTTACAGCCAAAATATGTCTGCAGATGCTAGAAGTGCTTTGAAGTTGTCGAAAATTTTCTGCTCTCAAAAAATTGTGGGCGTGCTGTTATCTCTCAGCTCGACTTAGGCTTGCTGTTCAATTTATTTATTTTTGTTGTCAGAATATTTTACTTTTTTTCCTGTTTCAACAGCACTTTTCTATAGCAGTCAAAATCAAAAATGTTGTGTCGTCAACAGGCTACTTTATTGATATACGTTTTTTATATATTTGCTGTTGTGTGATAGAGAACACTATCGCTTGGGGCTGCTATGTGTCCCCGGCTCTTCACGAGTGAACACGTATAAAACCTGCGTGTTTACACTTTTCCACGTCAAAATAGCAAACTTGCCGCATCGGTGCAGTGTGTCTGCGTGACCTCTCGACACAGTCGCATTGCGTGGCGCGCAATTTCGCATCAATTCCAGGTCGTAACGGACAGGAGTAAGCAGCCGACAGCCAGCCTTTGACGTCTCTCTCGTCGCCACAAAACACGCCGTGTTACTGAGCACGGGGCCGGGCAGAGTTTCAGATGGGCCGGCGCGGGTCCGGGTTCGAGTACCGGCGCCGGACGGAGTTTGCTATGTCGAACAGGACGACCCACGACTTGCCATTCGACTGCCGTTCGCCGGCGCCGCGACCGCAAAGACACGCTGCATACCCGAACAGCGCCTGGAGCTAGGCAGAGGCGCGCCCGGCAGCCTAGCCCCCGCTGCCCCCGCTGCCCCCGCTGCCCCCGCGGCCCCCGCTGCCCCCGCTGCCCCCGCTGCCCCCGCGGCCCCCAGCCCTGCGGATTGCGGGCACATGCTCGACTCAAGCAACCACGCCTGTATACACCACGAGGCGGCAAAGCTTCCCACATGCCGATTGTCAACACGTGAGGTCAAAAATAAACGGGGAACATAAAACAATTACAGCTTCAACTACTTGCGGTTCCCGCGAGTACAGGCCTGATTCCCTGTGACTAACGTCCGTCTTTTGCAAATTCAAAAATAAAAAATAAAAAAAAATTACTCCACCTGACCAGACGCCATTTTTCGCTACCAACGGCCCTGAATTTCTCATCACAAACAATCCCACGAATGCGGATTTGCCACTCTCGGGGCGGATTTTCCTTCGCTATCTGCCTGTTCTCTCTCTCTCTGTCCTCTGCCTGCCCTCTCACTCTGACAGCAACAAAGTACTCGCATTACTCACTGCCCCAAACGAGAGCCGGACGACTTTCAAAAAGGCAAGCACACACAATAAACATTACGAAAACAAAATCGTCTCACTTCTTTTCTTTATGTATCTTTATTTTCTCACAGCGAACAGCGAACCGAGAACTCCCGCGCGAATGAATGGGGGCGGCATTGTGTGTGTGTGTGTGTGTGTGTTTTGTGTTGACATTTAAAAAGCTGCAGATCGAAATTGACCGCCTTTGTGACGTGAACTAATGTTAAATCAGTCCACGCTCAAAATCGTACGTGAAGGATTTAGCGAGTCGGTCGCTTTTTGGTGTGTTTTCGCATTGGCACGGGTCCTTATAACGGTTTGCCAAATATTTTTCGGAGACCAACACAACAGATGCTGAGTTTTTAAGTGGTGTGAAACGTGAACCGTGTGAACCTGAATTATTGTGGGATTAACACCGGACTGTACGACAGATTTTCCACGCTGCGCGGTCTATGATCTTCCGTGTGCGGAAGGATGGCCCGTCACATACGCATTCGGCGCGCACACGCGGACATACACACACGCGCATCACACACACGCACGCACGCGGCCGCACATGCGCGGACACGCGCGGCGCCCGGCAATGGACGCTGTAAAGATCATAGACGCGCGCTCGTGCGAATCGGCATGAGAACCACGTAAGTGCGAGAGAGGCAGAAACACACAGAGAGCGAGAGAGAGAGGCAGATGGACAGAGAGGGAGGGGAGTCTCAGGATACCTCCTCTGGCAGCGCACCGCGCCGCGTCTCTGCCGAATGGGGGGGGCCATCACCATATATACGGTTCGCGTGCCGTGAGCTGGCGGAGAGCCCGAGGGATGTGCGAGAGAGAGAGAGAGAGAGAGAGAGAGAGAGAGAGAGAGAGAGAGAGAGAGAGAGAGAGAGAGAGAGAGAGAGAGAGAGAGAGAGAGAGAGAGAGAGAGAGAGAGAGAGAGAGACGGGGGGAGGGGGAGAGGGTACAGGGAATTCCGTGTCGTGTCCCCCGCATTACATTTCGGGCACTTTGCGCAGACGCTGTAGCTGGGTGTGTGTGGTGGGAGGGGGGGGGGGGGGGGGGGGGGGGGGGGGGGCAGACATCGCGGAATTACCTTCTCGTAGAAGATGCTAGAGCGATCATCAAATTGTCCGCGAACGTGGCGCCCTGCTGCTGCTGCTGCTGCTGCTGCTGCTGCTGACTGTCTGAGAGCAGTCGCCTCGCTTCCCACCCCCACCACCAAAAAGGCCATCACCCCCCCCCCCCCGCCACGCCCACCATCAGTGCTTCCTCCTGGATTAACCCGTGCGCGCTTCATGTTGGGGTTTTTCGCGGAATGAATTGTGTTTGAGTGTGTTGCTATGACTGAGTGAGTGGTTTGGTGCAGAGCGCCTAGTCATGATTTCGGTAGAAGCTATTTCGCCTCTGCGCTCCGCCTTCCGATCCGGGGACATTTACGGAGGCCGTCCCAGAGTAATAATTGAACCCGTGATGGTGAGTGGCCACTCACTAGACACTCTAGTAGCCTCCGCTGAGCCCCTCAGTGTTACTAGATCTGCAACACGTATTTGCTAAAAGAAGTGGTGTATTGCAGAACGTCTTCTGGTACGGAGAGGTATATAGTGACTACTTATCTTTTTCTGTCACGTTTTATCTCGAATTTTGAATTACGTAGAGGTCTAAAGCAATTTGCCATTTAAAAAAATGAATTTAGAACTTTTTTGATTTGCTCTGGCATTTCTTCGCGTTCTTGATTCACAAGAAGAACTCACTCGTCGTCCGAGCGCCTGGTGGGTAGGCAGTCCCGTGACGCGGCCGAGCAGTGCGGGCTCTGGCATTGCCTACCTGCCAGGCGTCCCCACCGCGGCACCACGGATACCAGTAGCCTCGCGTAGTTTCTTTCTGCTCGCCCCCATTCAATAAACTGCGTTGATTTGTTTGAAACTGGGTCCCAGCGCGGTGCAAGTGCAATGCTGCGGTAGCAGTAGCGGCGGTGCGAGCAGGTAGCCTCGCGTCGTATACCCGTCACTGTGTGTGTGTGTGTGTGTGTGTGTGTGTGTGTGTGTGTGTGTGTGTGTGTGAGTGCAGCAGTAGTGCGACAGTGAGGAAGAGGAGGAGGAAGGTGGAGAAAGAGGGTGAGCAGGAGGAAGAGAGAGAGAGAGAGAGAGAGAGAGAGAGAGAGAGAGAGAGAGAGAGAGAGAGAGAGAGAGAGAGAGAGAGAGAGAGAGAGAGAGAGAGAGAGAGAGAGAGAGATGAATAGGGGGAGGAAACGGGTTGCAGAGCAGCGCGCAGCAGCTCCGGGTCACGGGCGACTAGGCCTAGTCCTCCGCCCCGCCCAGCGCACAGCACCGCGTCCGCCGCCGCCGCCACCGCCGCCGCCGCCGCCGCCGCCACCGCCACGCCACGCCGCCAGGCGGCTAATGCGGGTACAGGACGTGATCCGAATGCGTCAAGTGCTCCAATAAGTGGACGCCGGTGGACACAGCGGCGGCTGTGGCTGTGACACTGACCGGTCACTGACCCCGACCGGGGACCCCCAGATCTCCCTGCACAGTGTGGGCGGTGGTTACGGGGATCCACAGGATAGGGAATAGTGCCCAAACGGCAAACCGAGCAACGGTGCCAAAGTGGGCGAAAAAAAGATTTTTTCCTCTTTCTTTTAAAAAGGTGCAAATTAATTTTTTGCGTAAATTTTCTAAACATTGGAAAAAAAATTCGAAACAAATGCAGTGAAATTTGCGTCAAAGATGTCAAGAAAATCGGCACAAAAACGGCGGCCATAAAAAAAATAGGTGGACAAGAAATCGCGGCCAACAAAAATGGTTTCCGTTATCTCTGCCTCATCCGGTGAAAATGTCTGTATGTGTTTGTGAGACCCTTTCCCTCTCCGCAGAGGTGTCTCCTCTTCCTCTCCTCTCCTCCGGTCTCGCCTCGCCTCCCGGCCCGACTCCCTCACGGAGTCTGGTCTGTGTTTGGCATGGGCGGCGAACTGTCTCTCAGGGATGTCCGGCACCACCGCGTGTGCCAGGCGTGTGCGGCGCGTGTGCACCCGTCCGGCGCGTCCACGACTCTGGCCGCCGCAAATGCGAGATTAGCGGTGAAAGTGTAAGTGGCGCCTTCCTCTGCCGTCCCTGCCCGCCCCCTGCTGTGACGGTGGTCTGCCTCACGGCCTGGATCGCCTCCTCCCCGATCGTCCCCGCGCGCCACCGCCGTTCCCGCGGGCACCAAGATCATCTTGTCGTTTCGAGATCGGAAAGAGGGGCGATAGCCTCGCACACGTGTTGGCCGGGGGTGGGCTCGGAGAAACTGACTGCGAGTACTCTGATAGCGACTAAACAATTTAGTCAATTTTGCTTTCTCCGTGAAAATTAAGGCGAAAATTTAAACACCTGTATAGTCGCATTTGTTTTCTTTGTCGATATTTTATTTTGGTTTTGTGTCAGCGCGCGCGCATTGCCGGCTCGGAGACTTGAACGGTGGTAGCGGTAGGGAGCACCGAAACCCCTCAGAGCAGCCAGTCTGTTCATCACAAAAAGATACTCGATCACACCACGAAAAAAATAAATTATCTCGTTTCGATTCCGTCCGAAATTTTACAGTGCATAGCTAAAATAATTGAATTTGGACGATTTTTGAAAGCCATAGTGATCGTCATGCATCTGTGTGGAGAGAGAGAGAGAGAGAGAGAGAGAGAGAGAGAGAGAGAGAGAGAGAGAGAGAGAGAGAGAGAGAGAGAGAGAGAGAGAGAGAGAGAGAGAGAGAGAGAGAGAGAGAGAGAGAGAGAGAGAGAGAGAGAGAGCGGTCCGGTGGAAGTGGGACGTAGCTGTGTGCGTCGCCGCTGCAGATGCATCTCGACCGCAAGTAAGTGTGTATTGCCAGTGGGTAGAAACGCACTAGGGAAGAGCGGGGGCCAGGCGCGACACCGGGCGGAAGTGCGAGGCCGGAACGACATCGCTCGCTGGGGGAGGTTTAATTTCTTCATGGGGTAGACGTTGTGCCGACGTTCTGTACGTTGTGTTTCTACCCACTGGGCAGAGCCTGCCAGAGGCACGGCCAGAGAGAGAGAGAGAGAGAGAGAGAGAGAGAGATAGAGAGAGAGAGAGAGAGAGAGAGAGAGAGAGAGAGAGAGAGAGAGAGAGAGAGAGAGAGAGAGAGAGAGACAGAGAGAGAGAGAGAGAGAGAGAGAGAGAGAGATAGAGAGAGAGAGATAGATAGAGAGAGAGAGAGAGAGAGAGAGAGAGAGAGAGAGAGAGAGAGAGAGAGAGAGAGAGAGAGAGAGAGAGAGAGAGAGAGAGAGACGGAGACTTGACGGCTAACGGCAGACGATGCGGCAGCGATGAGCAGCCATCCAACCGTAATTAGGGGCGCCTAGTGAAAAGGGGTTTTTATGGCGGAGACCGCCATCTCGGCGTTCAAAGAGTTTCGCAAATCCGAGTATGAGAAAACCATAAGACACATCATAATGGACTCCAATTACAAAATTAGGTTACACACAGGGATGCGCAAAGGGTTAAATTTTTCGTCGAAAATTTGAACGAAAGGTTGGAGAGTTTGACACCGCTTGCAAGAAATTTTTCACGACAAAATTTGAAAAACTCCACTAAGAATCGACATCTCTCTTATGAAATTGAATATGTATAATTGATTGAAAAGCGTACACGCGACGCGGTGATGTTGGCAGTGTGTCGCTACGGCCGGCCGCCGGGCACACACCGGGTGCACACCCGCCCATGGATCACATGGCATGAACTGCCATTGAGCGGCGACGTGGCGCGGGTCAGCTCGGAAGGCCAAGGGGCCGAGCCGAGCAGTGCCATGAGGTCCTGTCGGGTCCTGCCGGCGCGTCCTTCGTCCTGGGCCACTGAGTTACGGTGGGCACACTTCCTAACAGCCTGGCGCAGCCTGGCGCAGCCTGGCGCAGCAGCCTGAGGCCTGGTCAGCCCCGCGCCTCGATCCTTAACGATACGAGGAACGAAAACAAAGCTCGTTAGCTGTGCTCCATCGTGTCGACTGCAGGACTCAAAGGACAGTCATGACGTACATTACAACACACACAAAAAAAAATAACCCGATTTTTTTTTTTAAATTTTTGCTGTGATAAATTTATTGGTTTTCATTGACATATTCCATTTTCAAAAAAACTGAGAATTTTTTTTTCTTCCTCTCTGTAGTGGTCTCTGATCGTTTGGAAAATTGAGTTCGGCCGCCGTCATTTTTTGCCGCAAAATTGGATCCACTTCTGGGAACGTTTTTCGCCGCGGGCTGTGATGTATATCCTCTGCCCCATAGGCCAACGCGCCCCGCCGCCCGCGAAGGCCGTGTGTATCTCCCGCGCACATGTAAGCAGGACGCTTATTTATTTACGACGTAATTCACGACAAAACAGTGCGGCCATCCGTCACCTGCTCCGGGAGTGTTGCGGGCGCCGTGTCAGACCGAGCAGTCAGTCCCAGTGCCGGTGCCCGCCGGTGCCGCTCATAGAGCAGACATGACACGACCTCCCGGCCAGGTTCACACCGCACTCCCCGCGGAGCCGTGCGGAGCCGTGCGGAGCCCAAACGGCCATGGCCGGCCGTGGCCCAGCAGCCCAGCCCAGCCCAGCAGCCCAGGGCTCACACCTCGCCGTGTCGCGGCCCCTCGCCGCACCACCATCAATTTCAAGCTTGCCGCCAACAAGCAGCTGCCGCGCCACGTGACGCTGCGCCCGCAGGTCGTGGAGGTCCTGCTCCACGAGAAGATGGCCGTGTCTCAGGCCGCGCTCCGCATGTCCTCTGCTGCGGCCTTTTCGTCATCGATGGGTAAACAACTGTCCTTTCTCGTCACACGGACACTTTCTCTACGGCGAGCGAGCCCCGATGCACGCACACGGACACGGGCGCGCGCGCGCGTCACACACACCCATCACTTCATGTTACCCCCGGCCCCCCCGCGGCAACTCACCTTATGACGAGGAAGGAGATCAGAGCTCGCTGAGCGCGCATACATTCCGCTCGGGTTATCTACGGGCACAACGCTTCCTGTGACCTACTTCTGTGCCCCACTGTGCCCCCGGGTGCCCCCGGCGGGGCCTCGGCGAGCCCCGTGCGGGGTATGGACCGCTGGGGACGGAACGGCGGCGGCGTCAGGCCCCCCCGGCGACCCGCGGGCCCGACGGGGTCCTGACCTGAGGACGACCTCGAGGCGCCGCGTCGACGGGGCCCCGGGGCCCCCGGGGGACCGGAGGAGGGACCCGCCCCCCCCCGCCCCCGCGGCCGACGAGGAAGGAGATCAGAGCAGATCAGATGATAGGAACATCGCAGATGGCGGCAACATTGCAGAGGGTGGAATATTTGTATCGGGCTGGAGCTGCTGGAATATTGTCGAAGATGGGCGCCGGGTTCCTCGCTCGTAATGCAAACGTACAATTACTGATGCTTTATTTATTGTTTCTGATTTTTTTCTGAGGCCTTATTGATATTTTTTTTAAAAAATTTCTGAGGCTATATCATTATTTTTCTGATTTTAATTTTTTTTTTTTTTTGGAATCAGGGATCCCTTCAAGATGGGGCAGTAATGGTCCGTATCAGAGCAGTGGACCGTGCAGCCTCTAGAAATAGATCGAGCGGAGGGTCGATCCGTGGGGACCTTAGCCGGCTGGACCACTGTGATCAGGAGGCGGGGATGTGGAGGCGCCGTGCCGCCGTGCCCCAGCGGTGCCCCAGCGGTGCCCCCGGGTGCCCCGGTACCGGACCAGGAAACGCTACGCTGCGCCGGGCTGGTCCGGGCCGGGGTCCGGTGTGTGTGTGTGTGTGTGTGTGTGTGTGTGTGTGTGTGTGTGTGTGTGTGTGTCGGTGCAGTGTGTGGTTGGCTGGTTGGCCTTGCGGGGCCGGCCTGTACCCTGGCCATCGGCAGCAGCAGCAGCAGCGGCGGTGGCGGGCCTTCGGCTGCCTTCGTTGTCGGCCAGCAGGGCAGGAGGCCAGTCCGGGCTGGACCGAGGGCTGCGGCCCCTCCAGTCCCTCCAGTCCCTCCAGCCCCGCCGGCCACACCGCTTCCGCACTGGAGTAGCGCGCCTCTGCCGCGCCCCGCCGCCGATCCCCGCTGGACGCGGAGGCGTTCATTTTGTCCAGGAAGCAGCAGGACATTGCAGGGCTCAGACTCTACGGCCTCACTCACTGCTCCGGTCGGACGTCTCTCTCTCTCTCTCTCTCTCTCTCTCTCTCTCTCTCTCTCTCTCTCTCTCTCTCTCTCTCTCTCTCTCTCTCTCTCTCTCTCTCTCTCTCTCTCTCTCTCTCTCTCTCTCTCTCTCTCTCTCTCTCTCTCTCTCTCTCTCTCTGTCTCGCGCTGTCCGCGCGCGGCGAGCGAGAAAATTACATGGTGGGCCGGCGGTACTCGAACCCGCAACAACAGTGCGTCTCTGGGCGCGCGCGCGCACGTGCGTATTGGGAGTGACCTTAACGGACTCGCACACGCGGGTTCAAACTGCGCGCGTAGACCATATCTGTATATTATTTTTTCCGTACCTCACTGACCCACTTCCTGTCCGCGAACCGAGACATGACACGCCTGCTGCTCCTGCTGCGTCTGCTGCGCCCCGCCCCGCGGCGGGAGGTCATTCACTCCAGACTGGTCCGAATAAAACTGTCCACATGAGGCTGTCCGCCATTCGTCAAGTCCCCTCCGCAGTTATGTCGTTATTTTTTATTTGATTTTTTTTTTTTGCTTGTGTATGTGCTTTTGTTTTTTGAAAGAGGTAGGGGAAATTTGGGGGAAGGGGGAATCGGATCACCTGGTTCTTGACTGTCCGTTTCTATGTTTGTGAGAGGAAAGGCGAAAATTCAGTGATGACGCCTTAAAACAAAATCGATTTTCTGCAAGAAAAATAAATTATTTTGCTACTTGAGTCTCTAGAAAGTTGCAAAGAATAGATGGTCCAACGAAAACTTCACTTGCTTCCTTCCGCTTCCTTCATTTTTTTTTTTTTTTGCCAGCCCTTGGAACACCGAATGGGCAGAGAAGATTTGGAGACGCCGCATGCACCCCGTTGCCTTTGTCAGCAAACCGATCTGCACGCGTATTGTACATTTCGCACGTGACTTTCACTTTCCTTCGATGACGATGTTCTGCCCTCTGAATTTTCCAGACGCATTGCCCCCCCCCCCTTCCTCCTCCTCCTCTCTGTCGTCGTCGTCGGCAATAGACGCATGGCATTGACCCAGACAGCGTCCACGGCGGCGGTCCGCGGGCGCCCGCACCGCCCAGGCTCCGGGCTCCGGGCTCCGGGCTCCGGGCTCCGGGCTCCGGGCTCCAGATACGCGGGTCTGACTGAGCACCGGGACAAAGGAAGTGATTTGCTGCTGTCGGATGGGATGGACGGGGCGGATAGTACTTTGGTTATTGATCGGGGAGGGGGAGGGAGGGAGGGGGGGGGGTCGCCTTGTCAGTGCCCTCCAAGTGCACCGTGCCCGTGCTCGTGTCCTCCGAGAGGTGCGTCGTCACTGTGGCACACTGTGCACTGTGTGCGTGCAGCACTGTGTGTCCACCGACCTGGGAGGGGGAAATAACATTTTGCTGCGCTGCCTTCGAACTCTACTCGCGCAGAAAAGAATAACATAACTGAATGAAATGATTCGCTGCTTCATATGATGCATGTAATTGAATATACTCGAATTTCTCCGCAAAATATCATATATATATATATATATATATATATATATATATATATATATATATATATATATATATATATATATATATATATATATATATATATATATATATATATATATATAGAGAGAGAGAGAGAGAGAGAGAGAGAGAGAGAGAGAGAGAGAGAGAGAGAAAAATTCCAGCGCTACAAGCACTGAGTCGCCCTCGTTAACCAAACGATAATCACAGCTTGTAAATTTAAGTGAAGAAAAAATTGAAATGAAAACGGTGAAGCGGTCCAGCTGACCGCGCGACCAAGCCGACATTGTTACGAGACCAGAATGCGGCAACAACGAAAAAGACCAAAAAGACCGCTGTTGAAGTGCTGACCATTTCCTGCAAAATAATTCGTGCCTGTGACTTTTGCTGCGCTAATATAATGAGCTGCAAATATAATTGGCTCTGGTTACAACTGTGGGGCCTCGCTGCACAGAGGGCGTGCGCCCGTCATTAGCAGCACTCGGCGATGATAGGGACGACTGCCTATCGGCAGGCAGGAAGGAGTGAGCGAGACAGACGGCGTTTCCTGCTGCCAGAGAAGTACGCCGGAAAGTATACTCTGCAAAAAAAAAAACTGTGAAAAAAATGGGTCCTTGCTGACAGCTGACCTCCAAATATTTGTGTCTGTATCCGCGACACTGGAGGAAGGAATTTATATAGCCGAGGAAAAAAAATTATGCCGCTGCTGCCGTCGTGTGCTAATTCGATCACTGTTGTTTGTGTTCCAGGGTGGGCGACGCTGGGCGTGGACGATGTGACGGACCGGCGGGTGCTGCGGCCGCTGCTGGCCGAGTTCGTCGGCACCCTGCTGCTGGTGGTCGTGGGCACGGGGGCCACCTCCGCCCAGTGGGCCGAGGGGGAGACCCCCTCCATCGTACAGATCGCCTTCACCTTCGGCCTCGCTGTCGCCGTCATAGCACATGTAAGTGCTCTCTCTCTGTCTCCCTCTCTCACCCTCTCTCTCTCTCTCTCTCTCTCTCTCTCTCTCTCTCTCTCTCTCTCTCTCTCTCTCTCTCTCTCTCTCTCTCTCTCTCTCTCTCTCTCTCTCTCTCTCTCTCTCTCTCTCTCTCTCTCTCTCTGTCATGACGCACAATTGCTTATTATGGATCGAAACGACGTGTCGTATGAAAACAATGCCGAAATCGTCGCGTCATGGGGACCGTCGGATTCGCTCGTACGCAAACGAAGCGTTCGTGCAAAACGTCAGTCATACCGATCCAATGCTACCCTGAAGTAATCGTTCTGGAGACGGGCGATAGAGTGCAACCTTCTCAGAACTGGCCTCTTTAACCAAAACTTGCTAAATTCCTTTTTTTTTTTTGGACAGAATTAATAATTCCTACCTGCCGTTACTTTTTTTCTTCGTGTTTTTTTTTTTCGCCTGCACTCACCCTAAGTGGTCTCTAAGCCTTTGGGGAGCCTTTAGCGCCGAGTCCTGAGCTGCTTTTAGCGAGCTGTAAGCGTGCAGGGCAGGACCTGACCTGGCAGGACCTGGCACTCACGTGCCGGGAGCCGTCCCCAGGTGCACTTGCTATGTAAATAGCCCTGTTCCGATGCGGGGTCACACACCGCGAATGGCCGGGCCAGGGGCGTCCCCGGGTGGGACAGAAGGGGGGGGGCGCCCTTGACTTCCCGTACGGACCCCCTGCGATGCGTCTGACTCACCCACGACACGACTCATCGCAAGGGAATAGGTCACCGAGTGTCGGTAGCGCCTGGAGGGTAGGCAGGTCTGCTGGACACCCGTGTCGTGCGGGCTGGCCTACCCCGCGTTCAGCAGGCGCTGAGTGCAAGGCCGGCAGGCCCTGCCGGCCCCCGTTCGAGTCGCATCTGTTTCACGGCCGCTGGATATTATGACTGGCGATGAAAGGCGCTTTGCAAACGGAATGGAGGGAGGAGGGGAGGAGGAGGAGGGGAGACGGGAGGGAAGAGGAGAGGGGGGCTTTCTTTTTTTCACACTATGCACCGCGTTGTGTAATTGAGGTATGACAGGTCGTGTCATGGCATTCATGTCAGCGTTATGGCCCCTTTGTGTCCGCGGGACACTGCCTTGTAACCGCGAGCCCCGTCCATTCTCATTATCAGTAGAAGCGTTTAACTGAACACGGCCCCGGGCCCCCCAATGACACCTGGAGGCGCCCGGAGGCGAGGCGGCGCCGGCCGAGTCCTGCATCTGCGCTGTCTCTCTCTTATGTCGCGCGGACCTATGCGCTATGCGAGTGAGAGACAGAGAGGGCGAGATTGGCTTCGTCTCGGACGCGGGACGGATCGGCTAACATAGAGGTTTAGTAGCCCCCACAGCGCCTCTTTGTCTGGCCAAGGACGCGAACCTCACACCCGCCCCTCTTCTCATAGGTCCTTCGGGTCACCTCTACCGGGGGAGTCTGGAGAAAATAGTGCTCTCCAGAAAATAGTTCTCTCCAGAAAATAGTTCTCCGGCGGAAATAATTCGCTGGAGAAAATAGTGCTCTCGAGAAAAAAGTGCTCTCGAGAAAATAGTGCTCTTGAGAAAATAATTCTCTGGCAAAAACAATTCGCCGGAGAAAATTGTTCTCGAGAAAATAATTATCTGGCAAAATAATTCGCTGGAGAATATAGATTTCTGACGAATATAATTCTGTGATAAAATTGTTCTTGTGGGAAAATAATTCGTTGGAGAAAATAAATTTCTGGAAAAAAAATATTGCTCTGGAGTATAAGTCCGCGTGCTGGAAGAGACTGCGGCCCAGCAGCCGTTCTGTTTCGGGACCCGAACTCGAGATAGCATGCGGAATAGCGAGGACGAGGATCCGAGGGTTCCTGGCCGATTTGAAACTCCCGCGCACAACACACACACACACACACACACACACACACACATGTAGGTCACCTGCTGAATCCCGCTCCGCGGGCCGCGCCGAGCGCCACAATGCAAAACAATAGGGCGACCCGAAACTGATGCCAGTCCGATTGCGTCATACATATATCGCCCTCTCCCTCCTGCCTATTACGGTCAAATACGAGGGACAAGGAGAGAACACACACACACCCACACACACACACACACACACACACACACACACACACACACACACTCGTCCTCCTCCGCCAATCCGCCGGGCAGAAGCCGCGCACAATGCCCTGTAAAACAGAAGCACGTGTGCTCTATGAGAAATTTCGAGGTCTCGGTCACGCCGACGACTCCTGTGTCATCACCGATCGGATCTGCCAGGCCTGGAGGGATCTCGATCAGTGTTGCCACATAAACAGACGAAAAATATCCATCATCTGCACCTAAATAAGGAATTCACTTCCCCCGGGCCTTCCAGAACCTGTATTCAAACCCGTGCGAATCAAAATGGAATTCGTCTGGATACAGTTGCGGAGTTCCCGAACTCGTGGCTCTCGTTGATATTGGCAGCACTGGGCCTAGAGCCCGTCCACCATCCAGGGCTGCCGACGTTCTGCCACGTTCTGCCAATAAAATCTAATTGCACCGCCCCTTAGCTGGCGCGCGGAATATGAAAATGAGTCTGCGGTTTGGGCGCGCAAACCTTTTCGAAATTTCCCGGCTAAATGCGGGAGGAAGGTGGTGCGGCGCATGCGCGGAGTGACCGAGTGACTCCGGCTGCGAGTGACTCCGGAGGGGAGTGACTTCGGCTAGGAGTGACTCCGGCTGCGAGTGACTCCGGCTAGGAGTGATTCCGGCTGTGTGTGACTCTGGCTGCGAGTGACCGCGGCTAGGAGTGATTCCGGCTGCGTTTGACTTCAGCTGCGTGTGACTCCGGCTGTGAGTGACTCCGGCTGCGAGTGACTCAGGCTGCGAGTGACTCCAGCTACGCTGGGCCTGGCCGGGGCAGACCGCAGAGCAGAGAATCGCCAGCCGCAGAGCAGCCTTGGGGACCCGCGCCGGGGCGCCATAACTGGACCGGTCTCGAGAGCGAGTTACGGGGATCGGCCGGGGCACGGCTATAACGCCGCGCCTGGGATCTCGAGCGGTGACTTGGGGAGGACCTGCGGGGGCGTCCGTAAATGACGACGTGTATGGGCTGTGCTGTACAGTCCGACACTTCAGCAAATTTTTTTGCTAAACTAGCATTTTTTTTTTTTGGAGACACAAAGCAAAATAATATTTTTTTTTTTTGAAAAAATGCTCAAGCATTTTTTAATTTTTTTTCTTTTCTATTTTGCTTACTATTCGAAAAGCGTTGTTTGGGTTAAAAATAGTTTCGCTGGATTAGCGATAAATATTGTTTTTTTTTTTTTCCATGCGCGACCAATGAGAGCGCAGTAGTCACCCTCATTGAGAGGCGTTGGGCTAGATAGGTTAGGTTAGGTTAGAAGGTTACGTAGGTTTTAATTTACCGTGTGGTTTGTGGAGGCCCCCTCTGCAGCTGGCGGGGCCGGCGGAACCCTCCGCGACCGCAGTTGACAATTGCCAACGCCGAACCAACGCATGAGAGATAAATGCCCGGTCGGGGCGGACAATGCGAGACGTGCCTTCCATGAGGACACCGTGGCCGTGCCGTGCCGCGCCGTGCCGTGCCGTGCCGCGCCGTGCTGTGCCGTGGGGACGTGTCTCATCGCGCACTATCCAGGTCACGGGCCCCGGGGTTGCGGGGGCTGCGGGGGCCGCGGGGGCTGGGGGCGGGGGCTGCGGGGGCCGCGGGGGCTGCGGGGGCCGCGGGGGTTGCGGGGGCCGCGGGGGCTGCGGGGGCGCCCACGGATACACCCCTATCTCGGTGGTCGTGGATGGCCACGGTGTCGCGGATTCCCACGCCAAGAGGTCGCCCCGGTTCAAGTCCCCACGCACAGCGGGTTATTCATATCGAATTCGATTCTGAGTGTGTCTCGAATCGATAACTAATACCAATGTACCGATCAAATCCGATTGACTGTGAGGAGAGAGTGGGATAGTGTCCTGCCGTGACAGTAGCTTCCGCCCCTCCCCGTTCGGCTCTTTGGCTTTCCCAAGTGCACGGCCGCTGTCCCCACGGCCGCCCGCAAGTTCACGGCCGAGCCAAGCCGAGCCGAGCCGAGCCGAGCCGAGCCGAGCGGCAGCAGCGCAGCGCGTACCGATTCTGCCGCTTCATGGCCTGTGCGGGTTCGCGGATTCTGCAGCTTCACGGCCACTGCAGGTCCATGACTCGCATGGCATGACTCACCAGCCTGACCCGGGGCTGCCGTGGGCTGCCGTGGGCTGCCGTGGGCTGCCGTGGGCTGCCGTGGCGCGGGCCTTCTCATAGTTCCCCCCAAATCGTCACGTTCCTTACCTCCCTGACACCTCTGCGTCCGCAGATCATCGGCCCAGTCAGTGGCGGACACATCAACCCGGCCGTCTCCTTCGGCCTCTTCTGCTCCGGCGACTGCAGCTTCCTCAAGGCGCTGTTCTACACCGTGTTCCAGTGCCTAGGCGCCATCTGCGGCGCGGCCATCCACCTGGTGAGTGACAGTCACACAAACTGGAAGGGGAAAAAAGGAAAGAAATGAAAACAATGAAAAAAGTTTTTTTCGTGTTCTTAAAAAAAATTGAAATTTAAATATTTTTGTCAGCGACAAAATTAGGTTACAAAAAAAAAATTCGACACAACCAGAAATGGAACGCCCTATGAAAATGTTTTGTGGCAGGTGACGACGCCCGCTGACAACCGCGCCGGGCTGGGAGTGACGGGGCTGAGCAACGGGGTGACCTGGTGGCAGGCCTTCGTCATCGAGGCCCTCATCACCTACGTGCTGGTGCAGGCCGTGCTGGCCCTCGCCGAGGAGGGCTTCGCTGGCAAGCTGGCCGTCGGCTTCAGCATCACGGCTTGCCACCTGGCCTTCGTGAGTACACCGTCGGAAAATTTTCCATAAAATGGCAATTTTTTTTTGTGATATATGTGAAGAAAATGAAAATCTTTAACATTAACTACATTTTGGTCAAAACAAAAATTTTATTCGTTTGACCTGACCAGCAGTTTTAGACATTTCAACATGCATTTCAATGTTCTTAGCTAGTTCTTACAGAAATGTCGTGCTACTTATTGTTGAGGACGTCCACTTAATGCTTCTTACTTCCAGATCAAGTACACGGGGTCCAGCATGAACCCAGCGCGGTCGCTGGGGCCTGCCGTTGTCCAGGGCAACTTCCTCAACGTTTGGGTCAGTATAGTTCCCTCAGGTGTTGACCTCTAATGTGTGAATTTGGAGGAGTTTACCGAATGTATGACTGCGCAGGTATACCTGGTGGCGCCGACGTTGGGTGGCATGCTGGCAGGCATCGTCTACCGGGTGCTCCTCAGGCCGGGCAAGAAGGACGCCGACACCAAGAACTCGTACGACTTCTAGGCAGCAGCCCACAACGCGGTGTTTCCAAAGCAATGCCACTTCCGAAGGGCATTTCACAAATCCATCTAAATCGCTAAATGTTTCGCCGGAAAGGATTTTTTTAAAAATATCTCCGTCAATTCTGGCTGCTGAGACACACTGCGAATTGGAAGAGCTGAATGGGAGGGGAAGGGGAGGGAAGGGTATTTTTGTCATCTGTAAATAGTACCATAATTCGCCACTTTTAGTTGCCTACGCGCAAGACGATTTGTAATAGAAACCGAGTTTGATGTTGCTGCAAACCATTTCTAAAATGTAAGTAATTGTATATGATTCCATACTCGCACAATAATGCGAAGACACCTCAGATATTCGAACTTAGATTCCGTCAAAATGACGTCAAAACGAGTCCTTCTGATCAAACCTTTTGACGTTGTTTTGACTACATCGTCTTAGAGCTTTACGTGCGTGCTACGAGACTGAAATTCGGATGAAACATGGATTTGCCGTTTGTCCTGCTACGCTATAACATTTACGTTTGAAAACATTCCCTTTGCCAATAAATAAAAGTGCCACTTACAACCATGGCAATCCTGTACGTAATGCAAGAGTATTGTTGTTCTTACTGTGTGTATACTTGTTGATGTCATATAGTATAATACAAATACCCACAATCAGTCACCAATGTCATGATAGCTAATAAAACGTGTACTCGTATAAGAGAAATGCAAAAGACTCATCATTGCATCCCACATCAAAACAAAAATTCCTTCACGAACCACGTCATCAGAAAAATGAACAACAAACAACAAAGAGGAACTTTCAAAAAAAATATTCAAAAATGAAGGGCTGATGGCATGTTTGACCTTTGGGGACAAAACCTATGTCGTCCCGGCTTCCGCCAGGACCCCTGCCTTCAACTTCGGTGATCTTACGGGAACCGGTGCTTTACGGCTGCTAGTTGGCCCCGGGACACAGCACTAGAACCCGCTACCCGGCTTGCGCCGGACGGATCTCCCGGCAACCCCTAGCCCGCGCTACTGCGCGAGGCCCCCTCCGCTAACCACGGCCTCCGGGACTCCATAATACTGTAGTGCCCTTCAGCCGCAGTCTGGTTTGGCCCCACTCATCGTGGGAGTCCGCCCCTGCGAAGATTTGGAGGACATAGGTTCCCTTCGTACACGGCCGAAGCCGCTGTACTCTACTCGCTACGTACCGAGTAGCGGCATGTCCGCACCTGCCAGATTCAGAGAGAGGAAAACAGAAGCTTCGAACCCTAGAAGCTCTGCACATCCCCCGAGTCTCCCCCCGGGATTGCTCCCGAGGCACAGAACGCCCCCCCGGGCGGGACCCTCGAATCTAGGGAATTGAACCCTAGACCCTCGGGACCGGGGGTTTGTGCCGGCGGCGCCTTAGCCCGCACGGTCGCTTGGACAGCCATACCTACGCCACGTTCGAAAGTATATTTTAGCCACTGTCCGCCAAGCTGTGTCACAAGAAAAATTTGAGCGACCGGCAAGAATTGAACCACGGACCCGCCGCTCGCCAATCGGTCTGCGAACCCATGCGGCTACCGAGCCACGATATTGAGCTTTCCCAGTGCGAATCTAGCCACTGTCGCCCCACAGAGCAGAACACCGAATACAATGGCTCATTTCACCAAATTAGTTCTATCGCCGCGGCTTGCCTTGCCAAGCTCAGTCGCACGCTCTCTCTCAGGTACGCGCGTCCTTAACTTTACAGACCACAAAGTACCTTTTGTACTCTGTGTTTACAGAGATTTACAATGGTTTACAGACCCTCGGCGGCCATCGATGGTGTGCGCATGTGTGCGGCGGGTGTGCGGTGCCACGGACACTAACAGTGGCGCCATCTACCAGCGGCACGGGGAACCGCGTCGAGCGATCCCGTCAATATCAATGCCAATGTGAACCTTTTTACTGTTTACAAAAATAATAATAAACAACAACAAGTTTTAACCCGTTCACGGGTAATTGAGGCCACTACAGCGGAGATCCGGATTTTCTAGTGTATCGCTGATGAAAGGTGCATGTAAGTTTCCGACACGGTTTGCCACACGTTCTACGGCTTCTAGTGCGAAGTTTGCTTCGGCCATGCTTCGGCCGCGGAACACGGCGAGAGAATCGAGAGGGTTTTGACAGATCTGCTTGACAGACTCTTAAGCACTTGTTACGCCCAGTTCTGATTTCGTGTGTGTTTGTGTGTGTCTGTGTGTGCAGACGATGGAGTACACCTCATCGACGAAAAGGTTGGTGAGATCCAAGTCGGGGCTGCGGATTGTGCCGGCCAACGATGACTGCAAAAGCCCGTTTCTGCTGTGTGAACCACTGTGGACCCCTGACAGTGAGGTGAGATAAGAGATAAGGGGTTGGGTTGGGTGCGGTTCCCTTCCCCACAGGTTTTGCTCCCAGTTTCCTATATTTGATGTAATTTACTGCCAACATGGTACTGCATACTGCGTTAATATTGTTTACAACACCGTCCTATATGTTGATGTTACATTACTCTATTTTTCAGGCAAACAACTGCACTGAATGCAAATCAAAATTTGGCTTCACACTGCGAAGGGTAAGTAAATTATCGGATGAACTGTGTCTTGGTACCTTGAAGTTTCCGTGCTGACGATATTGGTCTAACCTTCCAGCACCATTGCCGTCGTTGTGGACATATCTATTGTGGACAGTGCTGTTCTACAAGGCTGCCTCTTCCTCGAATGAGCTTTGTGGATCCAGTTCGTATGTGTGAAAAATGTGCAGAACTCACAAACAGTGAACAAGATTTCTTTGAAAGGCATCTTAAAATTTTGACAAATGGTAGGCAATCATCATCCTCATTTTCTGGTTTTCTGTCGAAAAAGATTAGAAGTTCTCAAATTGGTTCTCATTTTGCAGGGGCAACATTTATTCCCGATTTTTCTATGAAAGGCTCGGATCTAATGCTATGTAAGCTCACAGCAGATCATAGGTAAGAACAGATATGTTAGTGTTTTTCTGTCTTCAGACCTTTCAAGTTGTCCTATTTTTTAAACAAACTTTTTTTTTTTCATATCAGATATCTACTATTTGATGGTGTTTCTCACGATCCTATTGATATTCTTCTCATCAAGTCTTTTAATGTTTCTAAGGATGTTGAGATTTTAGGTACGTATTACTCCCTTCAACATAAAGAGTTGATCTATGTCAGGAAACAATGCATTCTTTCTAGAATTTCAAATGAAATATTGTCATTTGTTTTTCGTGCATTGTCTAACAATATTTCATGTTCATTCTAGATTGCTATGACGACTATAACTCAGGTATGACTTGTAGTGATGGTTGTTTTTGTCTCTACAGAATCATTGTAGCTTTCACCAGTTTTCCGCATTTTTCTTACTCTTATATTTGTGCTTGATGTGTAATCGTTGTGATGAATGTATTGCCGTATTCTAAATAGGTACAAATAGCTTTGGTTTTTGCTGCTATAATGTATTAATTAGAGTTTGCTGTTTTTTAACTGAATTGTTGCACTTCTAAAATAAAAATGGAACTGTTCATATTTTCTGTGAACAAAAATAGGAACAGCTTATTCCTCTTTTCATGTAGATAAAGGACAATCTCTGCAAATGCCTCTACTTGACATAGCTGCAAAGTTGTCAACAACAACCCCTAACTATGCACTTTTGTGATTTTGTTTTTGTCATATTTTAGGTGGAAGCAGCATGGAGCTGGTATTCAGTACTGCAGAAGAGGACCAAGACAAGACTCTGAAGCTTACAACTGGACCAGATCCTTTACGCAAAGCTGGCAGCTCATGGATTCTGGCAATGCAGCAGGTTTGTACCCTACCCATTTCTATTTATCTGTGTTTGGATCAAGTAAGTTGCTCACTGTCACTTTTTCTATCTTCAATTTCTGTTTCAGGCCTTGAAACTTATGTACAACATGGAAACCAGCTGAAAGTTCTGACCATATACAAACATGACCTTTAGTTATCCCGCTTTCATCTCACATTACTTTAAAAGTAGCATTTCACTATTGTTTCTGCGAGAAAATTGTCTGTTTGGCTCTCAATGTACCTGAGGTTCTGTCTCCTGTTGACTGCTTCCTAATCATTTGTATTTACTGGGGACTTGAACTTTTGTTTTAGACAAATTGGTGTTTCTCTTATTTTCACAAATTGATTCTATTTGTTGGTAATTTACAACTATGATGAGTGAAAGAGCCAAGTTTTTGTTATTGTAAGACTCTGAACAATTAATCTCTATTTTACATATTCATTGTGACTACAATGGAATTATAAAGAGAGTCCTATAACTTAGATATGCATGTGTATGCAGCTATCGTCAATTACTATTTTTCTCAGAATAAGTGTTCCAAAAGATATTCCTTGTGGTGAAGGTCAATGATAAGTGTTATCCAATTTATTACTTTAACTGAACAACATGTCAAGTTGTAGGTACCACTGTGTGTACTACAACGCAAATGTGGAGCATACATTAGATAAAATTATAAAAGCCATCAATTATCTTTGTCATTGCCATGTTTCTGATGTGCCATGCTTGAAGTTCCTTGTGTAGTTTTCCTACTTTTGAAACGAAATTGACAGAAATACCTTTGCATGTGATCAGATTGCAAATTTGCTGACCGGTATTTGATATTTTCTTTTGTTCCTTTATTTATTGGTGTAGTGTTATGTATTTGTGTTCCTTTATCAAGACATCACTCTTAGCTTAAAAAAGGTGCCTTTAGCATGCTATGTTTTTATTGTACTATTTTTTGCACAGAAGTTGTTAAGATTTCTTTTTTTCTTCTCAATGTGTTGTGTATGATGACTGTTATATTTGTTGTTATAATGACTCAAGGGAAAAAACTGAACTGTAGATTGAATCTCTTATTGTTGTTTGCTTATGTCAATTTATTTCTTGTTTTGCTGATAAACTAAATACATGAAGGATTTTTACTTCCCTCATTTGTCATCATCAACTTGTATTACACAGGAGGATCTAGGAGCCCAATCCTGGCGCACCTCGCTTGCTCCCACCTGTGGTGAGAACGAGTGAGGAGGCTAGATCGTCCTGTAGTATCACAGATGATATTTATAATTATAGATTATTTACTACTAATTTTCATAGTTCTCTTATGCACTTTTATTTATAATCATGACAATGTCACTGTATTGGTGACAAATTTAAATAAAATGTTATATTTGCCTTCTAACCATGATGCTTTGTATTTAATCACTAGAATTGCTCCTTAATACCGAGATTTGTACACTGAATTTAACAAAGTGTGCCACATCAAACACAAACTCAGTAGTAAAACTTAAATTTGACAGAGACATATCACAGGACAGTGGTATCAACTCTCACACAACTCTGCAAACCTTTCACAGCCGTATACCCACAATGATCTGATCTGGGACATTCAACTTTGCCCGTTGTCGGGTCATAATACTCACGCCTCACGTCATCCAGTCCCGCAGACCGAGGAAGCTGAGCTGAGCCCTAGCGACCCTCCCCACCCCTCCCCTCCCCTCCCCTCCAGCCCTGCAGAGAGAGTCATTCAGGGTGTCATTTTCTCGTCACGGGTCGATCCAACCCCTGCCGACGAAGTGCCTAGCGATGTCCAGGTACCGCTCCTTGGCCGTGTCACTGACGCCCAGCTTCTTGCCGAAGACGTCGTCCGAGTTGGTGTCCACCTTCTCGATCTTGTTCTGCGCGCGGATGATGCATATCATGAACGTGAGGTGGGCGAACTCCCAGGGCGCGGCGGCGGCCGCCTCGCGCTCGAACGCCTCCCAGTGCATGTCGGCCACGTCCAGGCCGTGCAGCCGCGCGTACCGCAGCAGCTCGGCGTGGTACTCCCGCAGCAGGTCGTCGACGTGCTCCAGCGCCGCCGCGTCCGCGCTCGAGTACACGAAGAAGATCAGGTCCCCGAGCGGCGAGCCGATCTCCGTCAGCTGGAAGTCGACCATCTTGAGCCGGGCGGGGCGGCCGTGCTCGTCGTACGCGAACATCATGTTGTTGACCCAGAAGTCGGTGTGCACCACGCAGGCGAACGGCTCCCGGGTGCGGCCCGCCGAGTCCCGGGTGTGGAGGGCGGCGCGCCGCAGCCGGCCCGCGTCCACCACGTCCACGATCTCGGGGACCTCGGCCAGGATCAGGTCCACGCTCATGTTCTGGAAGCCTTTGGACGTGTTAAGATACTCGTCGGCGCGGTTTTGCATGAAGAAGGCGCACGTGTCCTGGAAGGCGGGGGCGCCGAACACCGCGGGCCGTAGGCGGCGCAGCGCCAGCCCCAACGCGTGGAAGCGCGCCAGCTCGCGGACCTGCAGAGGGGCAGAGCGCGGGTTCAAATACAGGCGCCCCTCAATTTCGCAAGGGTAAACAGTTAGGCCACGGCGCCTGGAGGGTAGGCCATCCCGACTTATGCCGTGCACGCGTGTCGTGCGGGCTGGCCTACCCTGGCCGTCGCAGGCGCCGGGCGGGGCGGGAGCCGGCAGGACCACCCCTCCTCCTTACCGCCAGCTTGCAGTGCTCCAAGTCCAGGCCGCTGTTCCGGTCGCCGCACCGGTAGCCGGCCACGGCCAGGTCCTCGAGCACCATGATGGCCTCGTCGTCGACCACGGCGGGGTCCTTGCCGATGCGCGCGCCGTACAGCTTCGGGAAGGCCCTGAAGCGCTCTGCGTCCGGAATGCGCAGATCCTGCTGGAGGTCCGCCATGGCGGGGGCCACGATCCTGTAGAAGTTGACCTGGAAGAGAAGGGGGTAGAATACTTTCCCTACATTCCTTTGACGTTTTTATTATTTTATTTTGAAAAAGTAAATAATTGTTTTTGTTGAATATTCGACTTTTTTGCTGTTGATCTTTTTGCCAGTACACACAGATTTTGTGAAGCTGGGTTCGCCTACCTCTTTGGGGAAGGACACGTCCACGTTGAAGGTCTGCCGGAGGTAGTCGGTGGGCGGCAGCCGCTTGCAGACGACGGGCACGGTGAACCTGGCCTCGTCGCCGTCCTGGTAGTGGGCGTCGGCCATGAGGAACGTGCTGCCGTAGTTCTCGCCCGCCGCCGTCTCGCCGCGCACCTCCAGACCCAGGCAGCGCGCCGACGGCGTCCCGGCGCCCGTCCCGGCCCCCGCCATCAGCGCGGACACGTCGCTCACCTCCAGGAACATCCTGGACACGATTGTGGACTGCATCAATAGGCCGGAAATTCTCAGGCTGAATTTGAAATTTGCATTTATGGTGTACACTATTGCTTAAATTAAATTCCTTGAACTTTTCTTGATTTGAAAATAAAGAAATAAAAATGACCTGTTTTAGGCACGAAGTAGGATTCCGATTTTTTGTTGTGAATTTCAAGCTTGAAGTTTTGTTAAGTTTTGAGTTTTGAATTTCAGGGAAAGTACTCGCTTCTCTCGCGCTCCAAAATTCAGTGAGCATTATTGCACTTGTCTCTCCGTTATTGAAGGGGGAGGGGGGGTATTGAAATCCTAGACGAGATGACGCGACACTGTTGTATGTGTGTGTGTGTGTGTGTGTGTGTGTGTGTGTGTGTGTGTGTGTGTGTGCGCGCGCATATCTCCTCCCCCACTCGAGAGAGCGTTAACCCACCGACCCAGATTGACCGCTACAGTTCACACCCGCACGTTGGATATAGCATCGGTGCCAAATGGGGAATGTGTTATAAATTTCAAATATGGATTATGGACGCGAATATGGATATGACCTCCAGATGGGCTGCGAAGTTGTAAAACTGTTGCGGGCTCTTAGGGGGTTCATCGACTCGGAGAAAACTTCGAATGTACTTCATAATTTATGTTAAACGTACGCGAAAATTTAGAAACGACAAAACAACGGCAATTAGAACGTCCTAGGGGTCAAGGAGGCCACTCTGTCTCGAAAACGGCACCAGTATGAAGCGTTAAGCATAGAATTACAAACATCAGAAATTGAATTTTAAAATTTCGTTATTCCATGCATAACACTTCAAACTCGTGCCGTTTTCGAGATAGAGCGGGCTCCCTGACCTCTATCATGTTATGTTTGCCAACCCTATATGGGTTCAACAACCGAAACTCGCCATCGGAAAGAGATATCGAAACGATTGCACGGGAGTCGAAGGGAAATGCCGGTGACTTGCTTTTAGAGGTCGGAGTCGCGTGAGCTCTGCATATTTCTCACGCCGTGCCGTGCCGTCCCGGCGCCGCGGTTTCCGATCCGGTTAGAAAGAATACTCTTGACGCCGTGCCGCGCCGCGCCGTGCCGCGCCGGCCGCATGTGCCGTACCGTGACCTAGCCCAATCCAGCACAGCCTCTACACTGCGTTACGATAATTATGGAGACTATCTTAACGACCGGCTCGCGAAACTCGAGGCGCGAAATAAATCCTCCCATCTCCTAATTAAACGGCAAAGTTAGAAGCTTCCAGCGCGGCTCAAACGTGGAGGCCGAGGAACAAAATCACTTCCAGACCGGACACTCTCGACAGCAGGTATGAGAAATATTGATGGCCGCGTCAAAAATGGGAAATAACCTCCTAATTCATTCAAACCGCCATTCTATTTTCTCATACACCTGTCCTCGAGAGTTTCCGGCCTGGGGGTGTTTTTGTTCTGTAGCTTCGCTTCCAAGTCTCATCGGAAACCCCTATTGTGTCGACCTCGACCAGCTCCAGAAGGGGACTAGGTTGGGGGTGTCCAGTCCAGTCGGTCGCCTTTCCTTTCCGGATGGCCGATGGCCGATGGCCTCGGTGGGAGGGGTCCCGGGCAGGCCGTCTTACACTTGTGGGGGGTGGTTGTTGTTTTGGGCGGTCCGAGGCCCTGTACCACCCGGGAGTGAAGCGAAGCCGATGGACGCACTCGCTTACCTGAGCACTTGTATCCAATCACGGTGCGAGCTGCCTGTTGTCCAGACAACGCCACCAGCTTGTCGCACTTGTTGGCGGCGCGTGCGTGATGTCTGGCGCTGCCGTGCCGTAATCTCTGGCGATGACGGCTGGTAGTGTTGTGACCCGATGACTGCACCGCGTACGATAGCACTGTGGCGGCCGGGGCCCGCGATCTGTATAAAAGGCGACAGGACGGGGACGGGGGGCTTGGGGGCCCGGGGGCTCGGGGGCCCGGGAGCTCGGGGCTCGCCTCGCCGTCGGCGTCCCCATCAGAGGCCCCGCCCCGGCCCCGCGGATGCGAGCCGCGCCGTCAGGTGGCCGTCAGAGAACCGCGTATCTCCCAGGGACTGGCGCACCGGCTACGTCCGGGGCCGCCGCCGTGCCGCTGACGGGGAGGTGCGCCAGGGTGGGGGGCGGCGGGGGCTGCATCCTACTTGATTCATTCCAGAGGCCCCCGCTGCCCCCCGCGCGGCGGACGACCGCGTCGTCGCCTATTGGGGCACCGAGTCGACGCGGACGTGCTAGGGCTGACGTGAGTCCACCGGGCTGAGCTCCAGGATGCGGTGTCCGAGCCGACTGTGTCCGCTGGGCGGCGGGGCCCGGGCCATGTCTGGCACATGTCCGGCCCATGTCCGCACAGAGAATCGGTGGCGCGGGCCAGAATGGCGTCCGATATCGGCTCTGCCAGGCTCTGCATGCCCAACCCTCCAGGCTATTTCGGTGGACAACAGAGGTGGGGCACCAGGTGAGGGAGTACCCCCAAAATAAAAAAATAATAATAAGTAAGTAAGTAAATAACAAATAAATAAATAACATGAATAATAATAATAATAATTGAGGAACAGTAGCATATGCAGCGCGGATTGACTCATCCCGGCTGCTCACTTTATCATATGAGCGGCAGTCAGGGCAGCAGAACGCGTTATCACACCGAATAAATGACATAATCATGCAGCATGCGATAAACGTCTCGTTAGTGAGCATGATCAGAGCGTTCTGATTTCGGGCACCAACGGCGGGGACCGAATGTGTGTTATTGTCGCTCTGAGGGGTTCACCGAAGCCAGCCAGGAATGCAGCCAAAGGCGTGCCGATTCGATGTCGATAGTGTTCAATATCGAGCCCATCCACATCGATTCGATATCGTGTCGTCAGTCTAGTCCTGGTTAAGTAAGTAGTTGGGCGTGTTCTGTTTTTTGAAAACATCCCGTATAAAATCTATAAATATCCACCGCAGCACAAATTTTTAAAGTGTAAAATATGACATGGTGCTTTGTTGAGGCTCTGCAGGTACGGATTTCATGTGTGATGTTTGTCTCATTTCACTGTTATCTAGAGCACACTTGTCAAGAGAGGTGGCCCGCGTCCCCGAAACTGCTAGGGAACACACAGCCTTGGGTACACACGGCACACAACACATAGACTCACGTAGTCGTGGGCGTCAGTAGGGTATTCCGGAGAGGAGCCGCGCTCGGAAGTGAGGTCATCCGGAGGAGCCGGAGGAGGACATCAAGGAGGACATGTAGGAGGATACGGAGGACGACCCCGGACTCTACTCCTGGGGAATTACGGACCTGGTAATGCATTGGCGCTAATCACCCCCTCCCCTCCCCCTGCGTACTCTGTACGGTGACCGCGGCCGGTGCGGTAGCTGCGGTAGCTGCGGCAGCGCAGGAGTACGGTGCTCCGAACCAGACCCGCGTACCTCAGCCGGGACCTGGCAGTCAGTTACGTTTCTGCCCGGGACAACCTGCGCGTCGACCTGAGTGATAACATTGTTCGACGGGGGCCTGCACTCGTGTGCCGCGGAGGTGGGGGCGGCTACTCGGCGCCCCCCGGCCCCCCCCCCCCCCCCCCCCCCCCCCCCCCCCCCCGGCCGGACCGCGGGCTTTCCGACGTCGTGGCCTCCGCACTTTGCGGGTTCCGTCGCCGTCCGCGCCGAGGCCGGCGGACGTCCACGTCGCCATGGTCCTCCTCGTCGGCTGAGTGACGTCGCCCAGGATCACGATGAGGAGACCGGTGACGTCCTGCGGAGGGGTCAGCGGCGGAAGCGGGTGCGAGAGAGACAGAGAACCCGGTGAGAAATGGCGGCCAAGATCGACGTTGAATCGATGAACCGGCGCACGGGTTCGAGCCCCCGCGGAGGCGAGATTGTTTTCATTGTGATCTCGGCTTTCCACCCTTGCTGTTACGTGCAGACGCTTTGCACCCGAACACGTCACGTCGATCCCTCGTCATTTGGACGCTCTCATTTCTCACTGGGGAAGGAGAGCAATCTCTGGTTGACCAGTGCAGAGAAGTGGCAGTTGGAATGGCGTGGTGTCGATAACAGCTAGACAAGTGACAGGAATGTTGAGCGGTGTGACATCGTTGTCCTGACTTTGGTTGTGCCTCTTGTGCCAGACGCGGCGCTGGCCTCCCCCTCGTCTTGGGGGTCTTGGGCGGCGCGCTGCTGTCGGCCGTGGCCTCGGTGCGCGCCGCCGTGCACCCCGTGGCCGGCCTGTCCTTCGCCGGCGGCCTGTCCTTCGGCGGCGGTCCGCTCTATGGCAGCCCGATGCAGTCCCCGGTGCAGCCCCAGCAGCTGCCCCAGGGTCAGCCGCCGGCCGCCTCCCCCGGCGGCTACAAGTGCATCGACTTGTTCGACGAGATGTTCTACCCGACGGGGGAGGGCCACCTCGAGATGTGCATCGAGCGAAACGAGTGCGTCAACGTGCCCGTCAACTGGCTGAGGGCCGTGCGCTCCGTCAACAGCCACGGCCGCTCCTTCATGGCCTGGGAGCACCAGACCTGCAAGGGCGAGTCCTACCTCTACTCCAAGTGCGCGCTCGTTTTAAATTTCCCATCTCTTCGAAATTCGGGCGCGCAGAAACCGCCCTGATCCCGTGCTGTGATTGATTGTGCCAGGCCGAGCCGGGCGCGCCACGGCTACCCCACGGTGTGGGCCAACGGCATCAGCTCCTTCAGCTACGTGTACGATGACTGGGACAAGGTGCCGTCCCGGGCGCAGTGGCCGCCGGGGGGCACGGAGGGGCGCGCAATGGGAGGCATGCAGGGGGGCTCGGAGGGGCGCGCGGAGGGGCGCGCGCTGGGTGGCATGCAGGGGGGCTCGGAGGGGCGCGCGGAGGGGCGCGCGCTAGGTGGCATGCAGGGGGGCTCGGAGGGGCGCGCGGAGGGGCGCGTGCTAGGAGGCATGCAGGGGGGCTCGGAGGGGCGCGCGGAGGGGCGCGTGCTAGGGAGGGGCGCGCGGAGGGGCGCGCGGAGGGGCGCGGAGGGGCGCTAGGTGGCATGCAGGGGGGCTCGGAGGGGCGCGCGGAGGGGCGCGTGCTGGGGCGCGTGCAGGTGGCATGCAGGGGGGCTCGGAGGGGCGCGCGGAGGGGCGCGCGCCGGGAGTCTTGCAGGGGATCGCGCAGTGGGGTATGCTGGGAGCCGTGCAGCCGAGCGTGGATGGGCACGGAGAGGGACGCTCCCTTGGGGGCATGCAGGGAGGCGCGCAGAGCCGTGCCGAGTACTTCTCCTACTACAGCAACAACAACAACAATAACAACAACAACAACAATAACAACAACATGGACGGATCGAACAACAATAACAACAACAACAACAACAACAACAATAACAACAACGCGGGCGTCGACCCTCAGCCCTACGTGGTTCCTCCTCCTCACCCGTCTGGCCGAACGCGGCCCTCGGGACGGGTCTAGCCTCCGGGCAGGGTCCGGGACCCGGCGCGGCCACCACGACAGAGGACCCCGACGACGGATGGTCCTTCATCAACTTGGACGCCAGACTGATAGCCGGATCTGGTGGCCGACGGGGCCCCGTTCACTCTACGCCGAGGTGAGCGCCTGGGAGGTAGGCCAGCCTGTTGAGCACCCGTGCGTTGGGCTCCGGGGATTGCCTACCTCTTACCTTACGTGTGGGTAGGGTTCCAGCCAATCCTGCGGAACGGAAGTCGGCTGTTCAAAGGGGTGCATACCCTTGTAAATCCTTGTCAATTTTAATTGAATTATTTAAGTTGATGTCGTGAGCTTTTTTTAAAATTGGTGATATTTTTGGAAATTGTAAATTTTTTGTTTGAATTTCGGTTTCTTGGAATACCCTAATTATCCTCCCTAGTCGCCAGTTTCAAATATAGTTTTACGTTTAAACAGTAACTCCCGGTACAACGTCAGCGACTTCGCCAGGGAGGAGGCCAAGGACGTTCAGGTCCCGTTCCAGGGGTCGCCGTCGACGCCGCAGCCCCGCTGGAACGGGGGAGCCGCGGGGCCGGGCCGGGGCAGCGCCGACGGCCACGGCTTCCACTGCCTCGAGCTGTTCGACAACGCGGTGCTGCGCGGCACCCCCGTCGTCATGTGCGGCGAGCTCGACGACTGCGTCAACGTGATGGTGCACTGGTTGGGCCGGGTGCAGGACGCGCGCATCGGCGAGCTCGGCGGCACCTTCGTCGTGTGGGAGCGCCAGGGCTGCAAGGGCGAGTCCCTCGTGCTCAAGGCGGCCCCCCGCGGCCCCGCCACGCCCTCGGCACCGGCGCCATCCTCGCTCGGCTCCTACCGCCAGTTCTGGGGCTCGGGCCGCATCAGCTCCTTCATGCTGGTCGGCACCTCGTAGTCAGCCATGAAATACATATCACCGCGCTCTGAGGCGGAGGTGTCAGCAAAAGCATATCGCGGTCACTCCGCTGTCTCCCACAGAGCTGTCACACTAGCGACGCCGAGCGCCTGCAGCTGCCAGGGTAGGCCAGCCCGCACGACACGCGTGCGCGGCAGGGTGTTGGCGTTGCCTACCCTCCAGGCGACATGTCCGCGTTGTTGCGACTGGGCAGGGTAACACACGCGGCGTTGTAACACACGGACGTGCTAAAGGATGGTCCCGGATGTAGCCCTTTGCGAGCGGTGTGACGTACTTCGTGAACACCGCCGGGCCGATGCCAGGCCTGACGCGGCGGGCGCACCGCTGTGCCACGCCCCCCGCCGCGCCGCCGCTCGCCACTCCCACCTCGCGCCCGTCGCTGCCGCTGCCGCTCGCCGGGCGCGCCTTTCTCTCTCTCGGCCTCGCGGCTCGCGGCCACCTCCTGCGGATCCCTGCGCGCCGGGTGCCTCGCGATGCAGACGCGGGGATTCCCCACCGCCTTCTGAAATTTTTCGAATACCAGCGTTGCCGGCTGGTTGCCGGCCGCTTGTTCCCGCGGCGCCGCGCCCAGCCTGCCGAGCCCCGGCCCCTTCCCCCGGCCCCCGCCCCCTGCCCCCTGCCCCCGGCCCCCGGCCCCGTGCCCCCAGCCCCCTGCCCCCCTGCCCCCCCCTGGCCCCGGCCCCCGGCCCCTGCCCCCTGCCCCCGGCCCCCGGCTGGGCTGCGATCGATACCCCGCACCACAGGTCCGCTGCACGGAGAGACCCCGCGACTGACTGCAGCGGTCGATAGCCCGCACGATTCAAATCGGCCCGCGGCCGAAACCCTCCCGGCATCGCGCGGACTTTTCTCCCGGCGGCCGCCGCGCGGTGGCGCCACCTGTCGGCGCGCGGCCGCACTGCTGCGCAGCCGAGGGGCCGAAGCGACACCGCGGCCGCTGCTTGGTGGTCACATGTCACGTGGCTACGCCTGCGGCCGCTAAAGGGCGCGGAGGCGACGTTGATTTGAACCGCAAACAGACCCGAGTAGTAATATCAACAGGATTCCCCAGTGGAGTAAAGTACTCCGGAGGGGCCCGAAACGGAAGTAAGAAGCCGTTAGGTAGATCGCCGAAGGAAGTAATGAGAAATTAAAATACGAGTACGAGAATATTTCCTTCGGTAAAACTCTGTTCTGAACACGTGGTTTCTCACCACGAAACTTCAAAACTGGCTCGAAACGCGTAATTCGTGATTTCAGTCCGTGGTAACGTAACCAATTCAAAAGAGCTTACACCCACAAAACTCTTTCTAAGTTCATCAAGATTCCTCCGAAAAAATGAATCAAATCGCTAACTGGACAATTATTGCAGAAATTTCCAAAAAGGTGAACACCGACTGAAACTCCCACCTTATATTGCCGACGTTGACATATATATTTATGTGTATGCGTGTGTGTGTGTGTGTGTGTGTGTGTGTGTGTGTGTGTGTAATAAGACGCGGCAGTGGTCCTACTCCACGATCTATAATTACACCGCCTCCTGTGCAGCGCATGCTCCGCCTGCTGGCCGGCGCGGTTAGTCGGTCCCGTGGGAGTGAAAGGGGAGGGGGGGGGGGGCAGCGAGCGGTCAAGCGGTGGTCAGCGCGAGTCCACCTCCTGCACCGTCTGGTGGCCGCGCCGGCTCGGACACGACTGGGGAAGTCTCGGCGACGTCGTCTGCTATGAGGCCGCCTGGCAACCCGGCAGCAGCAGCGGCGGCAGCAGGGAGGGACAGGAACACAACAGGGAGAGAGTGAGAGAGAGAGGAAGAGGGAGGAGAGGGAAGGAGGGCGTTGCCGCGTCAGAAGCGCCGGTGCAGGACCCTGGGCAGGACAGCGCGTCGGGTCTTCTCTACCGCGGGAGGCTAATGGAAGTTGGGGCTGTCCATTTCGGTGTACACAAATTTGAAAATTTGAAGTTTGCGTATGAATTTAAGAAGAATGATTTCGGAAGAATTTTTCACCAATTTTGGTTGAAGTGTGCTTGAAGTGTGTTGAAGTGTGGTTGAAGTGTGTCCTTGGTCCAATTTGTTCACGATCTAAATCGACTGAACCCTGCACATTCCGAGTAAACTTTTTGCGGGTTTTCGACTGGGATTTGTGTGCCTTTCGCTTGAATGTTGGTGTACAAAGTTTTGGGCACCTACTTCCTCGTACCCACGCCTCTAAAAGTCAGAAAAAATATTTAATTTTTATTTTATCAAAACCTCAAAGTAATGCGCACACCCCATTAGTTTAACCCTGTCCGTAAGGCTTTGCGGGTTCGATAATCTCTCTCTCTCTCTCTCTCTCTCTCTCTCTCTCTCTCTCTCTCTCTCTCTCTCTCTCTCTCTCTCTCTCTCTCTCTCTCTCTCTCTCTCTCTCTCTCTCTCTCTCTCTCTCTCCCTCTCTCCCTCGCGCCCCCTCCCCTTCCTCGTGTGCTGGATACGTTCTCAGTGCATGCGATAGTTCTGATAGGGAGCTCGGGTGGTTCTCGCTGCACGCCGTTCAGTCACGTGACATCAGTTTGCCAATCAAACAGAGAATTTTCCCGAATATTTCCAAACGTGTTTCTGTGGAGATTGTTTGCTGCAAAAGCTCACAGAGAATAGTAGTTCTTGCGTGCATTTTCTGCATACTTTCAAAAAATTGAGCGACGCACACGGCGCCGCCCTCGTACACTTTGCTCTGGTGTGTCAGTGCAGGACTCCTCAGGGTAATGAGGCTACCACCCCTCCCCAGCAGTTAGGCACATACCGGTCGAGGAGCTCCCGCCCGTGGACATCGCCACTTCATGCTTGCCCGCGTTTTTTTCCCACATGTATTTTATGGCATGTGTGAGAGTTCGCAAATTAAATCCGCATTCCGTGTTGTGGTTAGTTTGGCGGCACTGCTAGGCAGACTATTTTGCGGGGCCGTAATCGGAGACAGTTAAACCAAAAGGTTTTGTGCACTTTCTCCACCCGATATTCGCGCAGAGCGTACACACCCGCACACACGCTGTCGCCATTCGACCTATCGATGCAGGTGTCGATGTCTCGCACGCGACCACCACTGACCACCACTGACCACCACTGACCACCACTGACCACCACTGACCACCACTGACCACCACTGACCACCACTGACCACCACTGACCACCACTGACCACCACCACTACTCCTGTCAGCCTGTCAGCTCCCGCACGTTCGGTGAGCGCGCCCAAGCGGCCCGCCCTCTGGCCGTGTGGCGTGAGCAGACACGGTATCGTTTGGAATCGTTACAGGCTTTTCACATTAGTGCGCTCCGTGCGTGTGTCGTGCGCGAGCGTGTGCGCGAGCGTGCACATGCTGTTTGCGTAGGTGCGCAGGGCGCAGGTGCGCCGCACGGTCGTGCGGCCTTGCCATTGCCATGACCTTGAGCGGGGATCTTCATTTTCGGGAGCTCACAGACCAGGTCACACAAAAAAAAAAGTTTATATTTAATCGGACTGAGTGACAACGCCGTTATGGACGCTGTCGACTTGACCTACAAAGGACCTCCGCAGGATGATAGTCATCAATGATCGTCATCAATGATCGTCATCGTTCGGTCGGGTGATAAGAGAGGCCTGACTCCTCCCCAAACCTCTGCTCAGCTGGTTATCGACCCTCCCGCTGTATCCCCTCTCCTCCCCCTCCCCTTTTCACCCAAATTCGTGTTCGGTAAAGATGATAACGGAATTTTTTTTTCTTCCCCAATTTTTACTTTGGTGCTAGTGACACAGTACATACAGCGTCGTGCTTTAGGCGTGATAAGACCAGGGAATGTGTGTTGTACGGCAGGATTGATATAGGGGGGGGGGGGATGAGGCGAGGGAGCAGAAAAAGCAGCAAAAGGAGAAAAATAGCAACAGCAAATCCTCTGGGTGTGCCACTGTACGCGTCTGGGTTAGCTACACTATTCTTTCCGTGTAAGTTCAGTTTAAAAAAAAAACAACGCTAAAAAACTATTATATGCAGAAAAAACAAAAAATACACCTTTCTTAGTGGGCACTTTACCCTGAAATTGATAAATTGTATTTTTTTTTTGTGTGGGGGGGGGGGGGCTGATTTTTTAAAAACTGTTGTGATTTTTTTTCTGTCGTGCGCTTGTTTTTCTTTTTACTTCCGTTCACACAACGCCAGTTTTGTCTGCACTACTAGCCGACCCTTCCACCCTCCGCGGCGGGTTGCCTACCTGGCGTGCCCCTTGCGCCGAGGTCACGCGGAGGGGTGCGGGGCAGGGGGCGGGGGCAGGGGGCGGGGACGGGTGCAGGGGCGGGGGCGGGTGCATGGCGGGTGCAGGGCGGGCCCTGGTGGTGCCCGCGGAAAAGGCCAGCCATCTCGTCAGCCCTTGCCCCGCCTGGCCCCGCCTGGCCCCGCCTGGCCCCGCCTGGCCCCGCCTGGCCCCGCCTGGCCCCGCCTGGCCCCGCCTGGCCCCGCCTGGCCCCGCCTGGCCCCGCCTGGCCCCGCCTGGCCCCGCCTGGCCCCGCCTGGCCCCGCCTGGCCCCGCCTGGCCCCGCCTCAGCTCACAGCTGTGGGCCTGTGGCGGCCTGTGGGCCCCCGCCGTCGCTCCTTTGGGTTAGTATCCGTCCAGCCACCGTCGGGGAAGTGCAGTGCAGCCACGAGCGCCTCCGCGGACCATCCGCGCTGCCATTGGCCGCCGCCAGGACCACGTGGTTCGGTAACATGTGCCGGTAATTCGGCAAACGCGTCGCGGCCCGTTAGTACGACAAAGACACCAGCACCGCGAGCTGGACACGCGGAGGAGTGGGAGAGAGATACACTTCGGCCGCACTAGCAGGACGTGATGGCCGTGGTGCACTGGCTCTGCTTCAGGAGGGACCTCCGCCGAGGGTAAGCCACAGCCTCATCACCCGACCCGCGCAGCGGAGGTACTCGACACATTCCACTCCGGCCGAGCGATTTCGCATACGGTACCTAAATTTTTGAACTTGAAGTCCGCCGTTTTTGAGCGTCGTTGACCGTTGACTGATTAAAATCCTTGTTCTTGCAGTAATAGAAGACTCTGGAGAAGCCTAAAACGGAAGAAACGAGTCGTAACGAAGAAGGAGAACGGTGGGGAGAGTATGAGAAATTGCGTGATTTTCACCGGAAAGAGACAGATTGTTCTCATACTTCACCAGCGTTTGTCTTCTTCATCGGTACGACTTCTTATTTCCGTTTTGGTCTTCTCCGGAGCACTCTTGTTTGTAGCGGGTGAGAATGCAGCCGCATTCGTGGGGGATGGGGGCCGCTCCGTTACAGAAGCAGCCAGGGTTGTCGGCATAGAAAATGTTGACGCTATGAGAAATTGGCGGGGATGATGGATGTTGCTAGTGCGTTCTCCGCTTTCCGCCGTTTGTCGCCGCTGTTGGTGCGCGCGCGGGGCCCGGAGGCGCCACGGCGATTTGCACGCGTGCAGTTGGCCCGAGCACGAGCCCTGCGGGTCCGCTACCCTAGGGTCCATTGCCCTGAGGGTCCGCTACCCTAGGGTCCATTGCCCTGAGGGTCCGCTACCCTAGGGTCCATTGCCCTGAGGGTCCGCTGCCCTAAGGGTCCGCTACCATACGGGTCCGCTTCCCTGAGGGTCCGCTTGGGTCCACTGCCTGCTGGCGTGTCCAGTGCAACAGCGGAGCGCGTCCATCGCTGCGGATGTCCACGTCCAGTGGGTCGGGAGCCGTCGGGGGTAGGTCACCCCGTCAGCACGGCTCTCACGCATGTCCGCAAGAAAGTTTTCATTCCAAACCACACCGCCGCACACCTCCCCGCAACTTGTCACACAACCCTGCTGCCGCGGGCTGCTGAGGGGGGGGGGGGGCATCAGGGGGCACACACGCACCGCACTCACACACACGCACCGCACTCACACACACGCACACACCAGAAAAACTGTTTGTAAATGTGAATGGCATATGCAAGTATGGCTAGTAGTTTACTTAAATGTATACGTGCGGGGGTAGGTGATAAAGTTACGAAGCATGACAAGTGACACGTGAATGAGTTTGGCGAAGATTTGCGCGAAAGACTGTAAAACATTACAGCAGAAGGTGGAAAAATTATTATCTGTCCCAACGAGATCATAATCCCCACAAATAAATATCTTGCTCGTCCTAAAAATCAACGAATGAATTCGTTGTGACAGCTAATCATTTGACTGCCTCAGCAGTAAGATACCGGAAAAGAGACAAGACAGGCGGTGCGGGTGCGGCTGGTGCCGCTGGTGCCGCTGGTGCCGCTGGTGCCGCTGGTGCCGCTGGTGCCGCTGGTGCCGCTGGTGCCGCTGGTGCCGCTGGTGCCGCTGGTGCCGCTGGTGCCGCTGGTGCCGCTGGTGCCGCTGGTGCCGCTGGTGCCGCTGGTGCCGCTGGTGCCGCTGGTGCCGCTGGTGCCGCTGGTGCCGCTGGTGCCGCTGGTGCCGCTGGTGCCGCTGGTGCCGCTGGTGCCGCTGGTGCCGCTGGTGCCGCTGGTGCCGCTGGTGCCGCTGGTGCCGCTGGTGCCGCTGGTGCCGCTGGTGCCGCTGGTGCCGCTGGTGCCGCTGGTGCCGCTGGTGCCGCTGGTGCCGCTGGTGCCGCTGGTGCCGCTGGTGCCGCTGGTGCCGCTGGTGCCGCTGGTGCCGCTGGTGCCGCTGGTGCCGCTGGTGCCGCTGGTGCCGCTGGTGCCGCTGGTGCCGCTGGTGCCGCTGGTGCCGCTGGTGCCGCTGGTGCCGCTGGTGCCGCTGGTGCCGCTGGTGCCGCTGGTGCCGCTGGTGCCGCTGGTGCCGCTGGTGCCGCTGGTGCCGCTGGTGCCGCTGGTGCCGCTGGTGCCGCTGGTGCCGCTGGTGCCGCTGGTGCCGCTGGTGCCGCTGGTGCCGCTGGTGCCGCTGGTGCCGCTGGTGCCGCTGGTGCCGCTGGTGCCGCTGGTGCCGCTGGTGCCGCTGGTGCCGCTGGTGCCGCTGGTGCCGCTGGTGCCGCTGGTGCCGCTGGTGCCGCTGGTGCCGCTGGTGCCGCTGGTGCCGCTGGTGCCGCTGGTGCCGCTGGTGCCGCTGGTGCCGCTGGTGCCGCTGGTGCCGCTGGTGCCGCTGGTGCCGCTGGTGCCGCTGGTGCCGCTGGTGCCGCTGGTGCCGCTGGTGCCGCTGGTGCCGCTGGTGCCGCTGGTGCCGCTGGTGCCGCTGGTGCCGCTGGTGCCGCTGGTGCCGCTGGTGCCGCTGGTGCCGCTGGTGCCGCTGGTGCCGCTGGTGCCGCTGGTGCCGCTGGTGCCGCTGGTGCCGCTGGTGCCGCTGGTGCCGCTGGTGCCGCTGGTGCCGCTGGTGCCGCTGGTGCCGCTGGTGCCGCTGGTGCCGCTGGTGCCGCTGGTGCCGCTGGTGCCGCTGGTGCCGCTGGTGCCGCTGGTGCCGCTGGTGCCGCTGGTGCCGCTGGTGCCGCTGGTGCCGCTGGTGCCGCTGGTGCCGCTGGTGCCGCTGGTGCCGCTGGTGCCGCTGGTGCCGCTGGTGCCGCTGGTGCCGCTGGTGCCGCTGGTGCCGCTGGTGCCGCTGGTGCCGCTGGTGCCGCTGGTGCCGCTGGTGCCGGTGCCGCTGGTGCCGCTGGTGCCGCTGGTGCCGCTGGTGCCGCTGGTGCCGCTGGTGCCGCTGGTGCCGCTGGTGCCGCTGGTGCCGCTGGTGCCGCTGGTGCCGCTGGTGCCGCTGGTGCCGCTGGTGCCGCTGGTGCCGCTGGTGCCGCTGGTGCCGCTGGTGCCGCTGGTGCCGCTGGTGCCGCTGGTGCCGCTGGTGCCGCTGGTGCCGCTGGTGCCGCTGGTGCCGCTGGTGCCGCTGGTGCCGCTGGTGCCGCTGGTGCCGCTGGTGCCGCTGGTGCCGCTGGTGCCGCTGGTGCCGCTGGTGCCGCTGGTGCCGTTGGTGCCGGGGGTCGTGAACAAAGCATTAGACTGAGCCGACCATCGTCAATAGTATCTTCCCTCCGTGACGCAACCGTTACGAGCTTCCCAGAGTCCGCCGACAGTTTCCCGGCCAGCGGTAACACAGCAGCGCACAGCAGCGGACGGTCAAACCGCAGCGCCGCAGCTGCAACAGGACTCCCGCAAAATCCTCTATCGCGAGTCTGTGGCGCCGCCTAGCGCTGTCCGGCCGAACTAACGGAGCGTCACTGAGTGCGAAGAAGCCATGACCAATCTGAGGTGATGAGGGACTGAGGAAACTTGAACTTTCGATCAAGATTTGAAGACCGGAGTTGGACTCAGCTTGGCGCCACGATTTTTTTTTATTTTTTTTTAAATATTTTTTTAATGGGGTCACATGATTTTTGCTGATGTGAAAAACGAAAGGAAGTTAGAGTGGCCGCCCCAACTCGTATATCTTCTGCACATTCTACCGGAGAAGATCACGTGAACCTCGTTTTTGGAATATCTTTGGATGTGGTTCGTGAACATGCGCCTTCCGCAAAAACGAGCTAGAACTGCGCGACTGTCCATGTCCGCCTATAGAAGCAATAAATATAGGTTTCTAATGGACGTGGCAAGAACAGAACACTTCCAGACCAGACACTCTCGAGGGCAGGTATGTGGTATGAGGAACTTGAATGGCGTTTTGAGTGGATTTAAAGCTAAGGCTGCATATTTGGCACGGCACCTGTGCTTCAAGATTTCTCATACTTGCTCTCGAGAGTTTCCGTTCTGGAAGAGTTTTTGTTCTCCAGCCTCCGGCACTGCGAGGGCGTTGTTGCGCTTATTCGGCGGAAGCAGCGGCGGCGGTGGCGGCGGGCGCGTCTGCTGTCGACGGGGGAGTCGCCTTCAGGCCGGCGACGCCTCTGTCTGTCTCCGGATGCGTCCACCGCGCTGGTTACGTTGTTGGCCACCGCCGGGCACCGGGAGGCAGTGCGGCTGGCTGCAGGAAAAAAACGGCGCTCCCTTGTTGTTGCGGTAACGGTAGCAGGTGGTTTTAAAGCAAACACGTTCAGAGAGAGAGAGAGAGAGAGAGAGAGAGAGAGAGAGAGAGAGAGAGAGAGAGAGAGAGAGAGAGAGAGAGAGAGAGAGAGAGAGAGAGAGAGAGAGAGAGAGAGAGAGCGTCGACTTTGTAGCGTCCGAACGACTGTTATGGTCGATCGGTGCTTGTTGGGCCTATCCCACCGTGGTTACCGGCCGACGTGCGGGGTGCGGGCTCAGTTACTTTCCTGCGGTTTACGTGTGTCATTAGAGGGGAAAAGAACGAAAAAGATGAATTTTCCCACCCGTTTCGCCTTACTATGTGCGAATAAGGGGAGGTTTTATAGATAATTATAATTTTAGTCCAAAGTAGGGTATGTGACGTGTGACCTTTTTACAGGAATCTATAGAGCTGCGTTTATCAATAATTTCGATTTCTCTTTCTTCTGTGAGAACCCTGTGTAATTCGTGTATCCATTGATTGCACGCTCTCTTCGCAGCTCCGCAGCGTGAGAATTGTATTTTCTTTCCTCTCGACTTTTTCGTTTGTCCCGTTTGTCCCTTTCACTCCTGATTTCAGGTTGAGAAAGGAGAGACTTCTGTGGTATTGTCTGTGCATTGGCCGCCGTTCAGTTCTTTCGATAGTAATATTCCGCAGGCTAAGAACTCGTGAAGGTGCACGGAGAAACAAGATTAGTGGTCGCAACTAATTTTTATGTCGATTGTCAGACAGGCAGTAAATTTTCCTCTGCGTCGGACCAGCTAACGATGCGCTGGTGCAACTAAAATTTAGTTCCCCAACAAAATTTTAGTTCTCCGAACAATATTTTACTGCTTGCCTGAAAATTGACTTAAAAATTAGTTGCGACCACTTTTTTATACTCTCCGAGTGGACCGCTCTGAAACACCCACCACTTGAAACACATTTGTTGTCGATCGGCCTCCAGACCACACGTACAAGACTCTGGGCCCTGACTGACGCTACAGTCATCTATCAATCACCCCTCCTGGCGACTCACCTGAGCCGAGCAGCGCGGCCGTGGCTTTGGAAGTGAGCTAAAAATATGACAAATCGGGTCACGGCCGCGGGGGAGAACAGTGACTTCCTTGTGGAGCAGAGCCCGCCCACGCCGACTGTCTTAATTGTTCCTGCAACATGCCCTGGTCCCACTGCAGTGCTGATAGCACAGTTTCGTGTATGGCAAATGTATTCCTGTACCGCAGCGCAGAACCTGTTCTCAGAGACGGCTTTATGCACGCCCTGCAACAGCGCGCCGCATCTGCGTCATAAGATATGTCACATTTTCGTACACATGTGTTTGCGAAAGGCCTGATACCGCCGCCAAAAGCCACATGTGTCAACTGATCAGTTGATTTCGCGCCCGCTACCGCCGTTTGTGGCATTTTCCTGCAGCAACTGCACGAGCCATGGCCATGAGGACTTCAGTAACTTTACAATAATATTTTTAAATTCCATTAAAAAAATATACAGGGAAGATTACAAAATGCATCGCTAAGGGAAGAATTTAGCGAAAAAAAATTTCAGGATGGTCTGTATTTAATTTCGGACTGCTCCAGTAGTATTTCAACCTGTTTGTTTTCCCACGGCACCAAAAATAAGAAGTGAACCGACGAATAACAGAGTAGTATTTTAGTCCCAAACGCGGCCGAAAGGGCTGAGTGACCTTTCCCATTTCCTTGCTGACCCTATTCCTACTGTAGTGACCGGCCAGGCCGAGCCCGGCGGTGCCTTGTAGTAGTACAGTAAGCGCCGCGAAAAAACGTAAAAACTGTTTCCCCCTCTGCAACATGGCGGTGGGAGGGGAGAGGGGGCGGGGGAAGGGCAGCGGAGAGTGGCAGGGCTACAATGAGAGGGCAGCAGGCATCTGATAAAACCGTCTCGAGTTATGCAAAGCGTGGGGGCACTGGCGGAAGTGGCGCGCCCGGGAGGTAGGCAACCACCTGGGCACCGCGCACGGAGGTGCGCCCCGACTCCGGCCGCGGACACGCGTAACTGAACGGGGCTCGTGCGCCGCGTGGTATCCAAGTGGCCGTGCCGCGCGCAGCACGGTTCGTGTCGTATCCGCCCGAAGCTCGAGGCGCGCCAGGGGTCCGCTTCCGTCGTGAGAAAGTTGTGAATCTCCAGCCGGACGCTGCGATGTGCTTCCACCGTGCAGACGTCCTTGCGGGAAATAGAGGTTTCCAATACGAGTCTTTGGAAACGGAAGATAAAGGACGAAATACAAGTCCTGGCGTTGAACTCTCGACAGCAGGTGTGAGAAATTTGATGGCGTTTTGAGTACTGCGGAGGTTTCTGTGCCGCTCGATTTCTCACACCTGCTCGTATTCTGCAGCAGCCACTTTCCCGCACTGAATGAACCGTACATGACAGTGTTTTATAGGCAGTGTAGGGCGGTTTGCTGTCGGGCTTAAAGGTTGAGTGCCGGGGGAGGGGTCGGGGGTGGAGGCGGGGGGGGGACGCGAAGGCGCCGCCCTGTCCACAAGTTACGAACAGCATTCTGGTCGATGCACCGCGCTCGAGCGCCCCACCTAGTAGCCATGTTACGTAGTTTGCGGACCCCGGGCTGCGTGTGGCCCGTATGCCGCGAGCCGCGCTGGCGTGACTGGCCCACAATACGGCTCAAAGTAAGTTATGGGAGGGGGTAGTTTAGCATTTAGCGCTCATTCCCCCCACGTGCGCGCTGTGCGGAGGTGGTGGTGGTGGTGGTGGCGGCAGTGGCAGGCCCCACAAAGTCCATCTGGACGCTCTCCGTGCTCCAGTGAGGACACATTGGAGGTTCTTGTACGGGGGAAGGACCCGGTGGTCAGAGCTCTCCGGTCACCTGGGCCGCGGCGGCCGGACCGGGGCATGGCGCCAGCCAGCTGTCTGCTGACACCGACACCGCTGCTGGAGCAGGCTGGACGGAGATTTCTCCAGCGGGGGCCGGGGGCTCTCGCTCCCTCGTGCCGGCCGCGTTCTCCAGCGCCAGGCTCCAGCGAGAGCCCCTTTCCCTGCCCGCCGAGCGCACCGGGAGCTGGAGTCGCTGGAGTCGGCGCGGACGGCCGAGCCGAGCCAAGGGCCGAGCCCCGAGCCGAGTGACCTTCCCGAGCCGCCGCTGCCGCTGCCGAAGCCGGTCCGAGGTAGAGGCGCGGGGGGCGGGGGGCGTGTGGGGGCGGGGGCCGGGGGGCCGGCCGCCGCTTGCCGCTGGCGTGGCTGCCTGCTCAGTCTGCGCGCCGCCCCGCGCCGTGGAGGTTGAGCGTGCGCCCCGTCTCCTGTCGGCACGCTGCGGTGCCGCCCGTCCTCCGCTTCTGTTTACGTGCTTCGGCCGCTGCTTGGCCGCACGCCTCTCGCCCTGGGATTTTACTTCGCCGCCGCCCCTCTGCCGACGCAGGACTCGTGCCCAGGACGATCCTGGAGGACGACGACGGCCCCCGCACCACGCCGTCCGACGCAACAAGTGCAGCCGGCTCCAGCTCCTCGTGTCCAAGATGATGTTCCTGCTGCTGCTCGTCGCCCTGGCCATGCTGCTGTAGCGGTGGCGGGGCCCCAATCGCTGTGAAGTCCCGGTCTGGGATCGAACCGCGGCCGAGACAGACTCGCCTCGTGCCGCAGCCACGGGGCGGCCGACGCGCCGTCGCTGGAGATTTGAAGTCGGGAGTCGGACAAGAAAGTGAGGTTAGGGCGGCGCACTGAATGTAGCACAGAGCTCCGCCGCTACCGCCGCTGCCGCTGCCGCTACCGCCGCCGCTACCGCCGCTGCCGCTACCGCTACCGCCGCCGCTCCGCCGAAGCTCCAGCCACTCCAGCTCGCGGCGGCATCTCATGACACAAATACCCGCTGCCGTACTGAACACAGCCGGGCTCAGACAGCCCGGGCTTGAGTCCGGCACAGCTGGACTTGTGTGAGCGGCAGCCAGGGCAGCCAGGGCAGTGCCGGTGCCAGCAGCCAGCGTCCAGCGGCCAGCAGCCAGCAGCCAGCAGCCAGCAGCCACCACAGCTGCTCAGCGCTCTTCTTGTCGACCTGCAAACCCAGCCGGGCTCATCCCCAACCGGTCGGCTGGCCGGCCGGCGAGACAACTTTCCACGAATAACATCATCTCCAGAGAGAAAGAGTGCGAGAGAGAAAGACACTGCATTTGCACACGGCGCTCAACGCCCTCTCCAGAAGACGGTGCCCGGCCCTCCTCTCCAGGACGTCTCCAGAACTCCTCCAGGCGGCCTCCAGTGCGCGGACAAGAAGAATGTGCCCTGGAGTATGACGTGCGACACCGTGTCTCTGCTCGGGAGGACGCAGCGACACCCGAGGTAAACCTCACCGCCTTCCGCTCTGCTCTAAACACGTGACAGGTCTGCCGCCTGCCCCGCCAGGAGGGCGCAGGATCGTGTCCTCTCCGTGCGGTGCATGGCGCCAAGATCTCGACGAGGGTGGTTTTTTCATCTTCTTTTTTTTCCTCCTTCCTGTGCGCGATACTGGCTTATCGGCGGTGGCGCGGTGCTGTGTTGTTGCGTGTGTGGAGGCGGCTCGGATCTTGCGCGCGCTCACACACGCACTCACGTGCACACACACACACACCACACGCACACACACACGCACACACGAGCGCGGACGTGCCCGCGTATCGAGAGTAAGGAGAAGGTTCCCGTTTGCGCCCCCCCCCCTTTTTCTCACTCCGTTTTGGGAACAGTTATTGTTATTATCTCTCTTCTTTGGTTCCCTCTCCTTGTACCATCATCATCATCTTCGTCCTCATCGTGTGGTGGACGTATGGTGCGTGGCGGTCTTCTCGGAAACGTTTTTCTTGACACGCACACACACATGCGAACGTTGGGCCCTTCACGGACCGCCGGCTGTGTGTGTGTGTGTGTGTGTGTGTGTGTGTGCGCGCGCGTGTGTGTGTGTGCGCGCGCGCGCGCGTGTGTGTGTGTGTGTTTTTGTGTTGAGACGTCATAGTGTGGTTTGAACCTTTGCGGAATTCACGCCTCATTTTCGCTCGGCGTTCAATACGGTGTCTCTAGAAGTCTAGAGGTTTGAGAGTCTGGCGGCACTACACTCACCAGTCTTCGTCTCAACTTTGCTTTTTCTGCACACACCCGTTTTTCCCTAGAGCATTGCATTTCTTGTCGCCGCCATCTAGAATCTAGAAGCACGCTACACGTTTTAGTCTAGCCTCTAGGCGGCCCCTTCCGTGTTTCAGTAATTGGGTCCGTTCGGGGACCTGTGACAAGGTTGGCGTCGAGACAGCCAAAGTCCACTTCGGGCCTTCAGAGCTTTGGTGGTGGCGTTCTGGTGGCGTAAATTGGAGTATGAAAACTTGAGGGCGCATCGGTGCTCTTACACTTGGCAGCCAAGTCTACTGTCAACCTGGTCATGATTGTTGAGGGTCGATATTTTGTCGATACGACAACTTCCGTTCTCCTGGCGCAGCAAAGTTGACGCTGTAGTTTACCAACCCTGAATCTTTCTCACTGCCTTCTGTGGATGACATTTCCGCTCCTGCTCTGCCGGGCGCGGCCTAAGAGAAATTCGAACTGTGCAAGGAAGATGTACGCCTCATTGACAGAGGCTGCACACACAGACGTGTGTGTGTGTGTGTGCGTGTGAGGACACATGTGTGGAATATGTTTACACCCCGGGGAGGTGAGGAGAGGGGAGGGCCCCTCCTCCCGCGCCTCCTCCCGCCCCTCCTCCCGCCCCTCCTCCCGTGCCTCCTCCCGTGCCTCCTCCCGCACCTCCTCCCGCACCTCCTCCCGCACCTCCTCCCGCACCTCCTCCCGCACCTCCTCCCGCCCCTCCTCCCGCCCCTCCTCCCACACCTCCTCCCGCCCAGCTTGAACTCCGGCCGGCCTTTTGGCCGGAGTCCAAAGGCGATGACCACAGCGGATGGGATGGGTCTAGCTGGGCATGAGCTGCCATGGTGTGGCTGCCAGCTGTGCCAGCCTCGGTATGGAACCCTTTCCCCCGGACACTCGGCCCTCCTCTCTCTCTCTCTCTCTCTCTCTCTCTCTCTCTCTCTCTCTCTCTCTCTCTCTCTCTCTCTCTCTCTCTGTCTCTGTCTCTGTCTCTCTCTGTCTCTCTCTCTCTGTCTCTCTCTCTGTCTCTCTCTGTCTCTCTCTCTCTCTCTCTCTGTCTCTCTCTCTCTCTCTGTCTCTCTCTCTCTCTCTCTCTCTCTCTCTCTCTCTCTCTCTCTCTCTCTCTCTCTCTCTCTCTCTCTCTCTCTCTCTCTCTCTCTCTCTCTCTCTCTCTCTCTCTCTCTCTCTCTCTCTCTCTCTCTCATACTCTCCCTCTCTCCTCCCTACCTGGCCCTGGTTGCCCGGCTGCGTGTGGGGAGAAACTGCCTTTGGCATGTCGTCTGTACAGGATGCGCGGTGGGAAGTATCCGTGCGGTTTGCCTTGCAGCAGCTCGCGACATGTCACGAGGATGATGCCGGCTCGTTACAGCGGCATCAGCGGCACCAGCGGCCTGGGTGGCACACTGTGTGCTCCGCCATCAGCCGACGCAAATGTCACGGCCACGCGCTTCCAGCGCAGAGATCCTGTCGAGGTTGTTCGAGGTCCTGACCAAGTCCTTTGACGAGCTGTTCGAGGTCCTGCGACGAAATCGTGGCGAAGTCTTGTCAGCAGTCCTTGCAGGCGTGGTTGTTTCGAGGCCGAGGAAGAGGTCTTCGCGAGAAACTGATTTTCTGTCTCCATTGATGCCATCGAAAAGTGTCGGCCTAGTGTTGACCTTGCATTCTACGGAAGATCGTTACATTAAGTCAGCAGTGCGACCCAATAAACTTCAGATTAAGATCCGAAGAGTCAAATGCAAGTTTTTTTTGTTTTTCAACTTTTAAAGCCAAGGGAAAACATTAAATGGCGAGTTTAGGCTAAATTCTAATTTTAGAAAAATCAAAGTTCTTGTCGAGAATAGAATAAAAATCGAACAAAGTGGAAAGAAACAGCCATGGTTTAAATGGATGTACTTCGGGAAGAGGCAGTTGATGGCTTCGGGCCGGGACACTGCCGGGTTCAGTGGGAAACGGGTTTGGCTGGCGCCCGGCTCGGCCCGGCCGGCCCGGCCCATGGGATTGACATGTCCAGTTTGGCAGGAGAGGTCAGCCGCAGGACGTCCCACTGTCACCGCGCCCTGTGTTATGGTGAAACAGTTGTTATCGGAAAATAACTTTGGGGTGTGGCTGTAGGAAGGTTGGCGAAAAGCGAGGCGTCGGTGCGGGATCGAACCCGCGCGGCCTACCTCCGCAGGGGGCCCACCAGAGCTCCGCGGCCCACTGCCCCAAAACCCGGTCGGGGCCTTGTGGTGTAGACAATCAGCCTCTCCCTCCTCCTCCTCTTCATCCTCTTTCTCTCGTGATCACAATGAATCGTCTTGTCTGTTGGTGCAGTCCACACAGCCGGGGCGCATCAGGCAGGTCTTGAGAGAGAGAGAGAGAGAGAGAGAGAGAGAGAGAGAGAGAGAGAGAGAGAGAGAGAGAGAGGTGCGTCAATGAGAGAGAGCGAAAGGGAACCCGAGGGGGGCCTCCCTGCATCCGCCTGTAAAGACCCAACATGCAGGCCTCGTCTTCTTCATCTTCTTCCCCTCCTTCTTCTCCTTCTTCCCCTCTTTCTTCTCCTTCTTTCCTTCATCTCTCCTCACTCTCGATTTCCGACGCTGCCTGGTGTGCGGAGAGCAGCGGGCGGAATCGGTTTCTGCCCGGAACATGTCACCCCGGACGTCTGAAGCTCCGCGCGCCACAAAACGCGGCAGGTAAATAGCTCGCAGGGGAAAGAACCGTTGTGGGTATGTTAGGTCCCGGGTTCGATCCCCGCCGCCGGCCGGAGCGTATGCAGTTTTTCCTCACGACTGCTGACTGTGCCCGGTCATGACCCCGTGAGGGTTCCCTTCGTGCTTTTGTTGTTTTTGTTGCGTGCATAGTTTGGGCAGCCGTGACCCAGTTTCGGGGGCGCCGGGTATACTTGGGCCGGGTGGGTACCGTTCGCCCGCTACCGGAGGCGCCGCGCCCATAACCAGCGCCCAGCAAGCGCCCAGCAAGCGCCCAGCAAGCGCCCAACAAGCGCCCAGCACCCAACCCACGGCCCGGCGGCTGCTAGCCCACCAGCAGTGAACCGCTCTGGTAGACATGCAGGCCCCTCACTCAAATCTATGAACACTATTTGAAGAAAAAAAATAATCAGAAAATTGAATTTGGATTGGAAATATCAGGATCAGAAATAACCCAAAAGTCTAGGACTTGACATAAAATTGTGATACAAGCAAAAAAAAAAAAAAAAAAAAAAAGGAGACGTCAAGTTAAGGCCGATACGCCACAAATTAATTTCTGTCTGAAAAAAAAAAGTAAAATAAAAAGCCATATGGGGAAAAGCCATGGCGAATCGCTGTACAAGGAGTGTGCACACCAGCCAACTGGTTATAGGACGAACACCCCGGCAGGCCCCCGCAGAGTCTCCAAGGTTAGGTTAGGCCCGTCAGGCATTTGCATGGCTTCACGTGCCGGCCGCCGGGCCCACGCGGTGCCCGGGCTGTGTGCCTCTTAGGGCCGCTCGCGAACCGCGGCATAAAAGTCACTACGGACACCGCGCTCGAGCGTCCGTAATGGACGGCCCCACAAACGTCAACTTAGAAAATCAACGCGTCAACTAGCAAATCAATTCTGCGGGTCGCGCGAAGATGAGATCGCTCCGGGAAGTGTCACGTGATATAGCCGAATACACGCGAGCCCGAAGCGCATGTGCTGGCGAGTACCAACGTGAATGCGAATGTGAACGCGAATCCAAATCCGGTGCCGCCGGCGCCCTGTTCGGTGGGTATTGATTGGGCGGTCCGTGCAACAAACTGTATGGGAACCGTCGGCCGCCTGTCGGGTTCAAATCGCGCGCCAAACTGGGGCTGGTCGCTCGGCTCGGCTCGGCTCGGCTCGGCTCGGCTCGGCTCGGCTCGGCTCGGCTCGGTGTGGACGGCAGATTCGGCGGCGGATAGGTAAATGCAGAGGTCCCCTCAGGTCCCCTCAGGTCCCCTCAGGTCCCCTCGGATGGCTGCGGGTGGCGGTCTTATCACGGCCCGCCCGGCTCGGCTGATTGTGGGTTCGCGTGCTGCCGAGGAGGCCAAGACCCCCGTCCCCGCTCCCCGCCCGGGACCAGCGGCACCAGCGGGAGGGCGTTAGGACCGCCGCGTGTGCCGTTTGCAGTTTATGCAGGCATTGTGGTCACGGCCAGAGGCCCGCCCCGCCGCCGAAAAACAAAAGATGAGAAACTCGGATTGCCGCGCGGCGCCGCCGGGATTCGAACCTGCGTCGTTGCGACGCGGAGAAAGAATAGGAGAATGTTGCAGCGCCTGATGTGTCTTAAATACCCCCGCCGCTTCTGAACGCTTTTCTCAAACTTTTCTCATATTTCACGTTCGTCCTGGCGCCCCCGCGGCCCTTGCCCCCGTTTTGTGCGCGGCTTACCAACTTGCCGACGTGCTGGGCCCCGCGCGGGCCGCGGCTGGGGTGGCCCCACTGGACCCCACTGGGCCCCACTCGGGTGGAGCCTCCACGTCCGCGCGGGGCGTGCGTCAAAATCGGTGGGTAAGCCCTCGACGGGGACCTCCTGGGGACGCCGATGACGATGTGCAACGGCGGCAGCTGCTGACATCGGCTGGCTGCCCTGGCCCCGAGACCTCCCTGCGGCCCCGGGGACGTCATCGGGATCCTGGCCCCCCTCGCGTGTCTTACGCCCCGAGGTGTAGTACGTGGTTTTCGCCGCAGGAGCCCACAATGAATACTGCAGCCGTGTGGAGTGGTTGTGCCCTTATGGGTCAGCGCTCGCGTGTCCACCGGCGCGCATGTGAACTCCGCCCTGGGTCCCCAATTTGCCCCCCCCCCCTTTCCTACCAGCTACCTCATTGACTACAACCGCCGGACCCACCGTAACTTACATGTCTACTGCGTACTGCAAAATTGCCAGTAGGACCGGTAGTACAGATTGCGTTCCCTGCCCTTGACAGTCCGGTCCACATTTCTCATACTACTCTATGGCAAAACTGATTGGCCTCTCGTCATGGTTAACTTCGACTTGTTTATTGTCAGAAAAGCAAACGCTTTATTTCTCTTAGAAAAAGCCACAAAACTAAAGTGTCCACGTCGCCTAATGAGATTCTTTGCCTCTCGGTTTCAGGAAAAAGTGCAAACTTTGCAGCAACAAGTGAGATACACAGGCTTGGAGAGGACAAAACGAGTGCCATGTGCCATGCGTGCTTCAGCAGAACGGTCCATCTCCGAGTTCAGTTGTTGATATACCTCAGAGAGGAGTAAATCGAGTGCTTTAACTCCGAGAAGAGCTCCAGGGAGTCCTGTAGGACCGATGTATGATGACTAACACCGGCAAGAAACCATTCGAGTGCTCAATCTGCAAGAAGGGCTTCATTCGAGCGAGTGATTTGCGAACACACATGGTGACTCACACTGGGGAGAAGCCATTCGAGTGCTCAATTTGCCACAAAGGCTTCGGTAAGGCGAGCGGTTTGCGAACACACATGCGCACTCACACTGGGGAGAAACCATTCAAGTGCTCTATCTGCCAGAAAGGCTTCGGTCAAGCGTGCCATTTGAGAGCTCACATTCTCACTCACACCGGAGAAAAACCATTCAAGTGCTCCATCTGCCAGAAAGGCTTCAGTACGGCGGGCAGTTTGCGAACACACATGCTCATTCACACCGGAGAGAAACCATTCAAGTGCTCAATCTGCCAGAAGGGCTTCGGTACAGCGGGCCATTTGCAAACACACATGCTCACTCACACTGGAGAGAAACCATTCAAGTGCTGCATCTGCCAGAAGGGCTGCGGTACATCGAGCGAATTGCGAAAACACATGCTCACTCACACCGGAGAGAAACCATTCAAGTGCTCTGTCTGCCAGAAGGGCTGCAGTACAGCGAGCAGTTTGCGAACACACATGCTCACTCACACCGGAGAGAAACCATTCAAGTGCTCTGTCTGCCAGAAGGGCTGCCGTACAGCGAGCGATTTGCGAACACACCTGCTCACTCACACCGGAGAGAAACCATTCAAGTGCTCCATCTGCCAGTGGGGCTTCAATCGAGGGGGTGATTTGAAGAGACACGTACTGACTCACACCGGAGAGAAACCATTCAAGTGCTCCATCTGCCAGAAAGGCTTCAGTACGGCGGGCAGTTTGCGAACACACATGCCTATTCACACCGGAGAGAAACCATTCAAGTGCTCTGTCTGCCAGAAAGGCTTCGGTCAGGCGGGCAGTTTGCGAACACACCTGCTCACTCACACCGGAGAGAAACCATTCAAGTGCTCCATCTGCCAGTGGGGCTTCAATCGAGGGGGCTTCGATTTGCAAGAGACACACTATAGTACTGACTCACACCGGAGAGAAACCATTCAAGTGCTCCATCTGCCAGAAAGGCTTCAGTACGGCGGGCAGTTTGCGAACACACATGCCTATTCACACCGGAGAGAAACCATTCAAGTGCTCTGTCTGCCAGAAAGGCTTCGGTCAGGCGGGCAGTTTGCGAACACACCTGCTCACTCACACCGGAGAGAAACCATTCAAGTGCTCTGTCTGCCAGATGGGCTGCTGTACAGCGAGCCATTTGCGAACACACATGCTCACTCACACTGGAGAGAAACCATTTACGTGCTGCATCTGCCAGAAGGGCTTTATTCGATCTGGTGATTTGAAAACACACGCGGCGACTCACACCATGGAGAAACCATTCAAGTGCTCCATCTGCCAGAAGGACTTCGGTGTAGCGAGCAGTTTGCGAAGACACATGCTCACTCATACTGGAGAGAAGCCATTCAGGTGCTCTGACCGCTAGAAGATCTTTATTCGAAGGGTTATGTGCGACTGACTGACGCGTAAAGTCTGAATTTTTGTTGTAGTAAACGGTCTTAGGTTTACCGTTTTTATCTGATGTAATAAAATGTTATAAGGTGTCTTGTGGATCCGTGGAATCGCACCTTGTTTTCTTTCAAGCTACCTTGTGCATAGGAATTACACAAATTTGTATTTGCTGTTTGAGGTTTTCTTTTCTGTGCCAGTGACAATGTTCGTAGTACCCGTAGTATTACCCGCCACTGCCGTTTATTTAAAATGTTTGTAGTACGCTTTCCTTAACTTTTAAAAAATCTATACATACATTTCTTTGTGTTCTCATGTTCATAACGTGTTCAAATACATTTGTATTCCCTATTCTCGTATTGAGTGCACTTAATTATGTTCATCGCCGTGCTTTCACGAAAAGAGATATTGACGTCCAGTATACACTATAAAAAAAAGTTGGGATTTCACGACGGGGTGGAACGTTGATACGAAGGACCTGTGAAATCACAATGATCTTCGTGATACGGCGCAGGAAGACTTTAAGAATTCAGCCGCGTGTGTCAAATACCGATTAAAAGTTTAGAAAGTATCTGATGACTTTAAATACCAACAGGTTTTCGTAAATGTCTGCCTCATCGTTCAGGGCACTACGGACATTCAGTACGTTATTGGGAAGTTCTTCGTGGTTTCACGAAGGGCTGCTGAAACAAAAATACGACTGCATCGCGAATTCACAACTTTCTTTTTCGGTAGCTTCATGGTTATAACATTATAACATATCAATACATATGATTTATATGCCATATGCCTACGTACTTTTTCAGGATTGACCGATTTACGAATATTTGCCAACCAACATGCCAACAGAAACCAAGCCCACCAACGGGTATTCCGTTAAACGGCATGGTTGTAGGGCTATCCACCCTTGACTGACCGGAGAAAGTGAGAGAAGGGGACCGACTTAACAATTTTTGTCTATGTACCCTAATTTATGCACATTTTCCTGATTCTTCTTCTGGTTTCCTTCGCCACTGCTGGAGGCGCGGTGAAGGAGACGACCAGGCCCCGTGAAAGTTCCCGCTCCTCACGCCGCGGTGAGGGGAGAGGAGGAGGGGGGGGGGGGGGTCGGTCCGACTTCGCGATGCACCCACAGTCGGGTGCGTGGGAGTGAAGGGAAGAGGGGGGGGGGCGCTTGTTGGTGCAGCTGCGCACTGCGCACTTTCTCATACTGGTCGTCGCCCGCTCCCCCTGCGTAGATAGGCAATCACTCGCCTAACTCTTTCACTGCAGTGACATTCCCGTGGCAGTTCACGCTGCTCCGCGGGTTGGTTGGGGGGGGGGGGGGGCTCACGGTGAGGCGCGGGACCGGAAATTCGTCAACGCGGATGATTGATGGGACGTGTCGAGGGGGTTGGGGGGGGGGGGGGGGCAGTGAATGCCCCCTCCCACTCCTCTCTCCTCTAGGCCCCAGGCTGTCGGAAATATTCGATTCGATGGACAAGGGTAGGGGTAGGTAACCTCGGCGATATACAGTGGGGGCTGAGACCCACAACCCTTCTGGCCGGCGGGGGAAGGGGGGCGGACGGCGGGGGCCTCGACCTGGTGGACGGCGCCCCGCGTGGCCGCAGCCAGGGCAGCATTTCCCTTTAGTGTCTCGGCTGCGCCCCGCCCAGGTTGGCGATGGACGGGGGGTCGACTGGTGCGGGGCACCGGGGCACTGCTCGGCACGGGGGCCCGAGGCACCCCCAGGCGAAAGGAAATGTCTCGTCTCCGCGGCCCCTGCTCGGCCCCGCTCCGTGCGTGTATGAGGGCGCTAACGGTGTCGCCGGGCGTCGCCTGGCCGCCCGGAGGCGTCGGGGCCACCGGAACCTGGCCGGAGGATTCTCCGGAGGACGTCGCGGATCCTACCCTGGCCGGAGGATTCTCGGAGGACGTCGCGGATCCTACCCTGGCCGGAGTGTTCTCCGGAGGACGTCGTGGATCCTACCCTGGCCGGAGTGTTCTCCGGAGGACGTCGCGGATCCTACCCTGGCCGGAGTGTTCTCCGGAGGACGTCGTGGATCCTACCCTGGCCGGAGTGTTCTCCGGAGGACGTCGTGGATCCTACCCTGGCCGGAGTGTTCTCCGGAGGACGTCGCGGATCCTACCCTGGCCGGAGTGTTCTCCGGAGGACGTTGTGGATCCTACCCTGGCCGGAGTGTTCTCCGGAGGACGTCGCGGATCCTGTCCTGGCTGTGTCAACCGATGCACTTCCGCGCTGCTGCGGAGGCAGGGGGGGGGGGGGGGGGGGCTCGGTCGGCCCGATGTGACCCTCAATCATTCAGCGCAGTGCACGGCGGGGCACGGCGAAGCGTGTCATAAACCTGGGCCCTTCAGCATGCCCTTCGGCTTCGGCCCGTGTGTCGGGGCAGCGGCGGACGGACGGACCGACAGACAGATGGACGGAAGAAAATCGGAGCCCCTGAGGCCCCCCGCGGGGTCATCGCCCCGGCTGTCAATGAGCTCCCGCGGAGGAGGGAAAAGTTTGATTTGTTGCCAAACGTGGCGGAAAAGGCGGGCATTAGGCCGCACGGCGCCCCGCCCCGCCCCCGTCTCCCCGCCCGCGGTGTCTGACGCGAGCCCTTGCAATGCCCCCCCCCCCCCCACCTCCTCTCTGTAGGTCGATAAATATTGCGGGGCCGCCTACAAGCAGGTGCAGCGCTAACGGGCCTAACTGACAGCGCAGACCTTGAGCAGCATAAAGGGCTGTCGACTCCCATTGCAGTTGGGCGTCTCTCTCTCTCTCTCTCTCTCTCTCTCTCTCTCTCTCTCTCTCTCTCTCTCTCTCTCTCTCTCTCTCTCTCTCTCTCTCTCTCTCTCTCGCACTCGCAGGCCGCCTGTCTCCGTCTGTCAATACCCGCGCCGCGGCCCCAGTCCGTCACCGCCGTGTAGTCTGCGGAGACGTGAATTTGCCTCTCTGTCGCACACGCATACACACAGTAAAAAAGTATTCAGGAAATGGTAGAAAAAAAAAGAAATACATAAATCGTTAACAAACATCAATTAGTCGAATAATGAGAAGAAGTAAACAAGATTTCAGACGATACATATGTAAAAATAACTTAACTTTGTTTTTAAATAAAAACGGTTCGTCACCGTATGTCGTTTATTTACAAGAACATTTTTCACAGTACACACGCACTCGACACTGAGCATTACGTATGTTGTGGACGGCCCCTGCCAGCATGTGGCGTCCTCCGTGGGGGCCGCCGGGGGCCGCCGGGGGCCGCTCGGATCGAAGCACCGTCCCAGATATGTGTACGTACACCTTACTGACATCATCTGTCACCTGTCAGCAGCGCTTTGTGCACCTACCTACACCTAAAAAAAAAAAAAAGAAAAAATTGCAGGCGATGCAACAATTTTTTCCCCGTCACAATGTGTATTGAAAAAAAAAAAAAAAAAAACTGTTGGAAATTGATGCTGGTCCCGTCTTCTGTTTGTGATGGATCCGAGAGCACCCTGTTAGAAGAAGAAAAGAGCGCTCAAAAGTTAGTATTTTAATCGCATCTTGATTTTCTAGCTCGGTATTTGATTTGATTTTTCTGAGAGTGCAAAGTACTGTTTCTGCACGCTTGCGGCGTCGGCTTACGCCAAGAAAGAAAAGGCGGTGGGGAAAAAATGGGGGGGGGGGGGGGTAGTATCGCTGCGGCTGGAAAAAGCGTCGGGAAGCGGGCGCCCTGCCTTCTCCCATTGAGTGACCTGGACAGTGGAACAGCCGAGGCCCGGACCAGTCCGCTGCTTTCTGTCCCGGAATCAGACTGACCGCGATCACCGCAATGGAAACGGCTGCAAACTTGCCAGCAAGGAAGTACAAGCTCACTGCTTTTTATGCCTATTTTTTTTTTCCTGTCTTGGTGTGCTGTAATAATGTTGACATACCCCCGCAGAAAATTTAAATCTTTCTAAATTTACTAATATGAGGAACTGTAACCAATCAGTCTTTTTTTGCTAATATGTGGTCGGAAAAACAACAACAACAAATTCTAGTGTTTGCGATTCTTCCAAGTCGAGTCTATATTTGTTATTCTGCGGCGTTGAATACAAGCGAGTGACATTTTCTGAAGTCCGAGTGTTGTCAAACTGCGGGCAGTGCACCGTCGGCTCTGCTCTTCCCGACGGCCTGCCCTTTCATGAGGAAAGGTAAAACTCCTGGAGTGGGTATATATGTGAATATATATGTGTATGCAGAGGGCTCTGACGCGCACAGAATGTCAAACCTCGTACACTGCAGGGATCCACTAAAAATGAAAAAGCAACAGAGTACAGTGTATACCCCGAAAGGGCACATAGGAGAAGAGCGCTGGCGAAAAGTATGCGAAATCGCGTGTTCGGAATCCCACATTTTCTGTGATCAACACGCGATTTCTCATACTCTTCGCCAGCGTTCTATTTACGACTTCTTACTCCCGTTGTGGGGGGGGGGGGGGGGGGCTACGTCGCAAGTGCCCTATTTGGTTGGGAAATTCGGTCAGGTTTTTGTTGTTGCGTTGCTGTTTGTTTTTCCACCACGGCAAAAAAATAAACAATGAAAAAAATCTGGTAGTCTACAAAGTGCCTCGGTTGTCGCCGGTATATAAACGTGGGTTTTGGTGGTCACTATCAGCGGTAAAGGATCGCTGCTGCTGCTGCTGCCGCAACCGCTGCTGCCGCTAATGGACATGGCGCTTCTGTGGCGGTGCACTGAGGCCGTATCGGCTGCCACGGCTGCCCTGACCCTGCCCCGGTCTCCTTTCCAAAAGTTGGCCGCCGATGTTTCGATTCCATTGTGTAGTCAGTCACTCCGCTGCTCCGCTGCCTCCCCCCGCCGCGGGAGGGGATTGCTTCCCCGCTCCATACTCTTCTCATTTCTTCCGGCGCCATCATTATTTCAAACCCGCTCGCGGCGCCCACGCGCCGCCTGCCGGCAGGGATGCGGAAGAGGAAAAATTTCATTGAAAAATTGAAAATTTTCATCGAAAAATTGAAAACTTTCATCGAAAAATTGAAAACTTTCATCGAAAAATTGAAAATTTTCATCGAAAAATTGAAAACTTTCATCGAAAAATTGAAAACTTTCACTGAAACATTGAAAAATTTCGCCGGTTTTTCCTGTCGGGCGACGATATTTTCCGCGTGAGATTCGTTGTCAGTCAGTCCCAAACGACAACACTCTCAGGGTTCGCGGGATTTCAACCGAAAAAAAAAAAAGCTTGCGTCCTGTGACCCGTGAGGGTTGACAAACCAGGCGATTATTTTATTTTTATTTCCGATCCTTTTACGGACAGACAGACAGGCAGGTGGAGTGGGCGGCTGTGGTGGTGGCGGGGCGTGCACCGCACTCATATCCCTGCTCCCGCCCGGTGCATCGCCAGGATCCTCTCTCTCTCTCTCTCTCTCTCTCTCTCTCTCTCTCTCTCTCTCTCTCTCTCTCTCTCTCTCTCTCTCTCTCTCTCTCTCTCCCTCTCTCTCCCGCCGGCATGCCGCCCCTGTCCGTACCGAAACTCAGTTGCGTGGGTTCGATTCCCGGGGCCGGCGGGGCGAGGCGCCGTTTTGCGAGGCCGGGAGGAGCGCTGCGCGCGCTGTGCCGCCGAAGGGAAAGCACCTCGCCGCAGTGCAGTACGACATGATGGGATGGGAGGTCTGCGGGGGGTCAGGGGGCCGGGCCGGTATTTGAACTCGGCCACAACTCGAAAGTATTTGAGTTGGAAAACAAAACAAAAACAAGAATTTTAAACAAATATCCGCAAATGGCGATCGCCCCCCCCCCCCCGTCTCCCCCATTTACGCTGTGTCAAAGTCCATAAAATCTTGGTTTGTTTTCTGAGCCGATTTGCAGTGTGCACCAGTCTACCGTGGCCTTTCCCTTTCCGTGACGAGACCGCATTCGAGGCGCCCCCTGCCGCCCCAAAAATTCATCTACCACTGATGTGTCACCGGGGGGGGGGGGGTGTCTTTGCAAGGAGTGTGTTTTTAACCCCCCCCCCTCCCCTCCTCCATCCTCTCCCCCTACCCTCCCCGACGGCTGGACAACATGAACTGACCAGGGACAGCACCCGCCGCCCATATGCCATATGTAATTCACGAAAAGTTTGTTTTAGTGGGCCTCGGTTTCCGCACCGGTCGGGGCGGGACACATGCTAGGATTGCGGGGGGGGGGGGGGGGAGGGCACTGGGCGAACACTTGATGACAGGGCCTGGACACGCCGCGCCGTCCCCTTGATGCATTATTCCTAGTCTGGGCCGTGTGTGGGTGTGTGCCCGCCGTGTGTGGGTGTGTGCCCGCCGTGTGTGCCCGTGTACCCTCTCAGCGACACACATATCATACCTCTTCCGTGACCTCGCTATTTGGCACGTCTTGTTCTGTGTGTTCACGGAGAGAATACATGTGCGTGGTCGCAACTTATTTTTCATTTATTTTCCAGACAGTAGGTAAAATTTAGTTCTGAGAACTGAAATTTGGTTTAGGGAACTATTTGTTAGTTGCTCCAACGGAGTAGTGATTCGTGGCGGGAGCAAAAAGCAGAAAACTAGATTAGTATTGTCGGTGCGAAGTGACAGACAAGGTCCCCAAATAACCAAATTTTCGTTTTCAGAGAAGCAAAATTAACTGATTGTCTTTGGAATTAAAATAGAATATTAGTTACGACCACTAATCTTTTTTCTTCTCTGTGTTCGATCGCACCGCCGACACACCCCCACATCATGAGCAGTGCATTTACACAAGACAAACAGCCCGCCCCGCCCCCCGCCGCCCCCGCCCCCGCCCCCGCCCCGCCCCCAGCACCGCTGCTCAGGCCGAATACGCTGGATTATTGAACGGATTTGAGGTGCAGTCCTCCACCTCCCGGCGAGTACGGCATGGGACGGCATGGCTGACAAAACAAGGGGAGGGAGGACCAAGTCTGTCTGCTGTTTGTCCTGGAGGGATGCGGCGCCAGGATATGAGAAATCTGCCTTGTCGAGTTTTGAGGAATATGTTATGAGAGATTCAAGTCCGCAATCTGCTAGGATGGACCGCTGGCAGTTGTCTGTAGTGCGAATGAAGACGTTGAGAAAGGAGAATATTTTAAAAAAGGATTAATTTTCTTTCCTAAGGACTCAATTCAGGAATTCCCCAACTTTCTTAGTGTGTCCGATCGACTATGAAAGGGTTCATCATCTATTAAAATCAGCACGATTTTATTTTTCTCAGCGCTGTGAATGCGGTCTCTTTTCTTATTTCCTTTCTTTTTTTTTCTCCGAAAATGAATCTCCGGCTACGACCGTTGCGAGCGGATATTGTCAGGTATTGCATGCGGTGGCGTGGCGTGTCGCATGGCGTGTCGCATGGCGTGTCGCATGGCGTGTCGCATGGCGCACCGTTGCACTAAGTGACCACGGGGCGCTGGTGCTGCTGCCGGTGCCTCTGCGCTGGCCGCCGCCGAGACCGCCGCTCCGCACGACGGCTAGCGGACCACGGCGGCGGCGGCGGCGGCGGCGGCGGCGTCCGACCGCGTCTCCGTTCCGCCGCGACAAGGCGTAACGCGCGCGACGGATAGAAAAAGCTAATTAGAGTGGCTCGCCTCCGTCTCTATCCTCTATCGAGGTAACAGAACAGCTCGGCCGGCCCTACTACCACTGCCTGCCTGCTGCCGGCCCTTGGCCTGCCTTTGATAACCCTTCCTCCACTTCTTCCGTCACCCAAACAAACCTCCCCCTGCGTGCGTTACCGCCCGCCTCGCGGGGGGGGGGGGGGGTAGGATTTTGGAGGGGTCGGGGCAGCGGCCTGTGAGGGGGCCACGGGTTACGGGCCGCGGGCTGTCGGCGCACGAACGTACGCGTGTACACACCGACGGAGTCATGGTCACCACGCCAATCTGGGCCGATAGGCGACATGAAGACACGAACTGGCGATATGGTTCTGTAAACTTTTGTCAGCTCCATGGTAATGGTAGCCGACCACATGGTAATGGTCGCCAACCCAATGGTAATGGTAGCCAAACCCATGGTAATGGTGACCAACCCCATATGGTAATGGTAGCCAACCCCATATGGTAATGGTCGCTGACCCCATAGTAATATTAGCGAACCCCATTGTCATAGTTGGTACCCAATGGTACCCAACCCCATGGTAACGGTGGCCAACCCCGTGGTAATGGTAGCCGGACAACAGCCAAGCTCTGCCCCCGTGGTGGGCGCCCTCTTGTCCTGCGCATGACGGGTCCCGATTCGTGTCGTGTGGGGCCCCGCCCTTCACCCCCCCCCCCCCCCCTTTCTCCCCCTCCAACTCCGTCACGCTACCCAGGCCACTGCAGGTGCCCCGTAACTCAGGCGGTTAGTTCCTTTCTGTGATAATAGTAATAATAATTTTCATGGAAATTAAAAGCACAGCACCGCTGCCGTGCAGCGCGTGACACCCCGTCAGAGAGAGAGAGAGAGAGAGAGAGAGAGAGAGAGAGAGAGAGAGAGAGAGAGAGAGAGAGAGAGAGAGAGAGAGAGATGTGAAAGGGATGTGATTAGTGCCCCCGAGGGGCTGCCCAGAAATTACCTACCCAGCTTTAGTGGGCCTGCCTGCGTGGCACGGCGGTATCGCAGGCTACACCACGGCTTCTCACTCGCACTCACAGGGGTGTGGCTAGCTGTGATATTGGGGATGGCGCGGTGAGGCAGGTCAATGACCTCGCACCCCGCGCTCTGCTGGGGGCCGAGGGCTGGCGGCTCGAGTCCGCGTGTTTCCAAGATGGCGTCGCGATTGGTCGGATCCAGGATCACGCGGCCTTGAACCTGAGAGCTACGAAGCCCCGCTGGGAAAAATGACATCGCCCAATTTTCAAAATGTCCTGCTCTTCGAGCTCCTTTTACAGGACCAAATTTTGACTCGCAAACGTGTTCATAAGCCGACGGGCCGCGTATGGTACATTGTGTGTGTGTGTGTGTGTGCGTGTGTGTGTGTGTGTGTGTGTGTGTGTGTGTGTGTGTGTGTGTGTGTGTGTGTGTGCGTGTGCGTGTTGCGCAGGTCAGGGCAGAGTGCCAGGGGAGGCGGGCCGACACGGTGGGCTGATGGTTCGAGTGCCGGCAGTGGCAAACCTGTCTGGCTGCTCGTGTGTGTGTGTGTTTGTGTGCGTGCGGCGTTAAAGAGCACGGCGTGTGTGCACTCCACTCCGGAGTTTGCATGGCGAAATACGGGATAAATAGCGCTGCTTATTTAAAAGTTAGGAAGAAAACGCTGAGTGCGCAATGTTATAATTGCATAGAACGTGACAGCAACAAAAATTCTTGGTCTTCTCTAGCGAGTGTTTGCGGGGGACGAAGGAGGTGTGTTGGGGGGGAGAGAGACAGAGACAGAGAGACAGAGACAGACAGAGACAGAGAGAGAGAGAGACAGAGACAGACAGACAGACAGACAGACAGACAGACAGACAGAGAGAGGGAGGGGGGGGGGGGAGCCGCCCGCCCCGTGCAGCACACACTCTGACATTTGCATACAATGCTCTGTCGCATACAGCGGCCCGACCCGATCGTCCCCACGACGTAAACATTATCGGCAAATATTTGTTTTGGAAGAAAAATGCACATTAAAGTATTTTGGAAAATTTCAGAAATCGGTGGAAGAAAAATTTGACAGTATACAACCACTAGGATTCTGTGAGAGCGAGGTCGACTGCATTCAATCAAAATCCCTTCTATTAAATAAACATAAAAAAAACAACTCTTAAACTAGAGTTTGTACTTTCTCCCCTCCAGCTGCTTGAGCTGCATATGGATGTGCGGAATGTGTGGGTTCGCAATAACCTTTTCCATTTTAATGGCGGCGGGTTATCTCATCAAATCTGACTCGGGAACGAGGACGACGGCGGAGGCATCGCGGCGGCGTTTTGCAAAAACCGGGCGCCGCGCGCTGGACGAGCCTCCGCCGCTGTGAGGTATGAGAAACATAGCGGGCGTTTCGGCCGTTACTTCCCCGCCTGCCAGGTGCTGCCAGCCAAGTAAAAAAAAAATACCATGCAAAAATATAAAAAAAATGTAAACACAAGGAAATGAAGCACGTGCGGTGGTACAGGAAATAATTGTCACATGAAATAAAGTCACGGTTCGCTGCCACACGGTGTCACCTCAGCACTAGTCGAGGGCACTAATATCATGGTAGTGTCGGCGTCAAAAGTGAAAGTCAACCGCGGAAGCGTGCGTCGTTTTGTCCACGCGATCAAAATGACGCGGAATCACAGATTAGGACCCTCCGGGGCGGAGCTGCGGTTGGAGCACGTGAGGTGACAGGTGTGATGAGTTCCTGGACGTGCTTCCTCTGGCCAGGAGACGGCGGCCCGACGCCTCTGAATGACGCCATACTGTTTGCTGCAGGGGGGGAGGGCAGGTGTCAGGCTGTGTGCGACCACGGCAGCACAGGCAAAACAAAATTGCCACGAGCTGGAAATTTACGAAATTAATTGGACGCGTTTCCTCTATATAATATTACTCGGATGAAAAATTCACTTGGCGGAGCTGTGGGCTTCGTCCTGTCGGCCGCGTGCAGGAAGGCATCCATCCTGCACCGTTGTCATACGCTGTAGCGTCGTCTGCCGCCGCCGGCGTGGCGTGAGAAGTTTCTCATCCCCGTTTCCCTCTGCTCCGGGACACTGCTACTCGCTGCGCTGCCGTGGACACGATGGTGTGTTTCGGTGGTCTGTCGCGGTGGGAGGAGCCCGCCGGCGCCTGCGGACCGGAGGTAGGCAGCCCCGCAGCGCTCGGCCGCCCAACAGGCCGGCCTACCTCCCAGGCGGCCCCGGCCGGCCCCGGCCGACTGCAGCAGATTGGGGGCCGTCCACATATTACGTAATCACGTTTTTGGGATTTTCGACCTCCCCCTCCCCCATGTCAACAAACGTAATCAGCGGCCTAATCCCCCCTCCCCCTTCCTTAAGATTACGTAATCAACCGAATTTGCGAAAAATGTGAACAATCGTGAACCCAGCGTTTGTACAGTTTTTGTATTTTTTTTATACAACTTACAGTTTTTCAGAATGATTTTAAACGGGCCCAGGCGACTCAATCGCCGACGAGTGCGTTGTAGTATCTCCGCACATCGCGCGCGCGGGGTAACTTCGACGCGGCGCTGCGGCAGTTACGTACAGTTTTGGTCCCAAAAAATTGCGATGCGAGGACCAAAGTTGATTACGTAATCAGGACACCTCCCTCCCCCTCCAAGCGTAAGCATAGCTCCGACACCCCCCTCCCCCTACGTGATTACGTAATATGTGGACGGCCCCTTGGCTTCTACTCGGCGGCCACACCGGCGTGAGGAACTGTTATCTCCACGGGGCGCTGCAAATTTTCTTATTCATTTCTTGGTGTGAGGTGGGGAAAGGGGGAGAGAGAGAGAGAAGAGAGAGAGAGAGAGAGAGAGAGAGAGAGAGAGAGAGAGAGAGAGAGAGAGAGAGAGAGAGAGAGAGAGAGAGAGAGAGAGAGAGAGAGAGAGAGAGAGAGAGAGTGGGAGGAGCCGCGAGGAGTAGGATAAGGACGGAAGAAGACGAGCGGAGCGAAAACCGCGTGATTGGTCGGCTTGGCGGTCGCGGCCGGTCATGGTTCTGATTCCCCTCCGTCTAATGAGGTGTGGACCTGCCGCGCTAACTGTCTGGGCCGCGGACTCTGATGGGCTAGCGGTTGTAGCTGCGGTGGCTGGTGGTAGCGGCGGCAGCGGCGGCAGCGGCGGTAGCGGTACCGGATGTGACGCTATTGAGTACGGAGCGCTTTGCTGAGCCAGGCCGCGCGCCGGATACGGGGATTAAAAGGCGGGGAAGCTTTCCTTCCGATGTTTTCAAATTAGCGAACTTCTCTCTCTCTCTCTCTCTCTCTCTCTCTCTCTCTCTCTCTCTCTCTCTCTCTCTCTCTCTCTCTCTCTCTCTCTCTCTCTCTCTCTCTCTCTCTCGCTCTCTCTCTCTCTCTCTCTCTCTCTCTCTCTCTCTCTCTCTCTCTCTCTCTCTCTCTCTCTCTCTCTCTCTCTCGCTCTCTCTCTCTCTCCCTCTCTCCCTCTCTATCCCCCCCCCCCCCCAATTCAATGTTAATTTATTTTGTTTGAAATATACTGCAAGTTTTTTTTAGTAAAAATATTCTTTCTTTACCCAATTTTTTTGCTGAAAAAAATTGTCTCTCTGCAATTTGTGCAAACTCAGCAGCACAGTATTTTTTCTTCTTTCCGCAGTTGCCATGACACACACACACGAAGGCTGTCTGCAGGACTAGCGAGGACGCGATTGGCTGTTGCGTCACTCCCACACACCTTTATTCGCATCCGTGACACTACCAGTGACCCCGTCTGGCTCCGCGTTGTTGTTGTTGTTGTTGTTGTTGATGTTATTGCCTGGCAAAACAAAATTAGGAAGGTGTGTTACATGCGCTAGCGGTGACCTCATCGCTTTAGTGCGGCCCTCGGGACCTCTCTGATGGTACGGTATTTGAACCCGCGCTAGAGGCCCGGTGTTGGTATTTGAACCCGCGCTGGAGACCCGGTGCCGGTATTTGAACCGCCGTCCGTGCAGGTGGCCGAGCGCGGGCATTCTCATGGATACTGCAGTCACGCCTAGGAGGACACGCCGGCTACCGGCTCCTGGTAGGAAGGGGGGGGGGGGGGGTACAGTTTACACGGTTCCACGGGACTGCGGCGGACCGTTGTCTGCTTCACATATTCGTCCAGTTTGGGCATTCTCTCCCCTCCTCCTCAGCGCGAGGTAAGAAACACAAAGCACTCCCACACTCCACGGTAAACAAAATAAATAGATACATAAAATGAGAAATTCGAACGAAATTGCAGTGTCGATGCTGTAAGTGAAGGATGATGGTGAGATCGCCGCTGAGGCTGACGCGGACATTTCTCCCCACTCTGGAGCCTTCTGCTAGGGTCACATTATGACGGGCGTACGTCCCCAAAGTTTTTGGGCACTGCCGGGGTCCACAGGCCCACGGGGCGTCTGGGAGCGCGCGGCTGCTGGCAGGACTTCCCCCTCGCCGCTATCCCCGCGAGCGCAGGGAGAGATAAAAATAGAGAAAAAAGAAAAGTGCATCGACGGCGATTCTAAGGAGAAAGGGGCGCTATGGCCGCGGACTCGACCGCCCCGCCCCGCCCCGCCCCGCCCCGCCCTGCTCCGCTCCGCCCCGCCCCGCCCCGCCCCGCCCTGCTCCGCCCCGCCCCGCCCCGCCCCGCCCCGCCCCGCTCCGCCCCGCCCCGCCCCGCCCCGGCCGCTCACCTGCAGCTCACGGCCCGCTGCTATGCAGTCCTTTTATAGATCGGCTAGGCCGTGGCCGCTGAGGCCGCCGGCGTCTACCTCGTCCGGGGGGAATTCCCCACGGCCGGATTGTGGCGGGAAGAAACGGTCGATTTGAATTTTGCACTTGCTGAAAATATGCCGGACCTCTTGATGTTGGGTAAAGTTTGGAATAGCGGCTATGAATCATGCATCGTTTCCGTGAATAGTTGGTGTCCACACGGCGTTCTGTTTGCGGTGTACACGTGTCCGCTCGGACGTGGACGGTGGACGTGCCCCAGACGTTTGCCATGTGCCTGCCGATCTGTATGGCGTGTAAACAAAATTATTTTGCTTCCCTTACCTTCAGTGGCCCCCTCCCTCCCTCCCTTTCCTGTGCCAAGCGGTACCAAGCATGATTCCAGCAGTCGTTCTGCTCCCCCTCCCCCTCACAATTCGTGCGCTGGCCCGCCCCCGCCGCCCCCGCCGCCCCCGCCGTTCGTGACATTGTGCACGGACCCTGGACTACTTGTACCCGCTGCCGGTTTGCGCAGCCGTGCCGCCCCAGCTATATCGGCAACACGGACAACACTGTCAAGCATATTTTGGGGAGCGAATATCCCGAAATCTCAACGAAATGTCGCTGAAAATTATAACCTCGTCCCTGCAGGACTTGGGCCGAGGTCAGCAATGTTACTTCCGTCAGTGTTTACGATACCGAGTTTCATGCCATAAGAATGTTCAGGCATATTTTTTTTTCGAAATTTGTCGTCTTGTTAGTGCTACATCAGACATAGCCTTCCTCAGTGATATATGCTTTTCTAGTGATTTTTTTTTCTAAACCGGCCCCTGGCGGGTGTCGAACCTGCGAACAATGGTGGCTCGTCGCTCGCCGCGCCGTGTTGTCACTGGGAGAGGCGATGGCAGTGCTGGCAATGCCGTCAATCTGATGGCAGCCAATGGCATCCTATGGCAGCCGCCTGACGCTCCGAGCCGTTGTCGTTCTGCAATCGGCCTGCAACACCAACAACAACACCAACATCTTTGTGAACAAACAACAAGAACAACAGTGTGCGCATGCCGTAGCAGGCGGCTCGGAGATTGGATCCGACACCGCCGATAAAGCCCTCCTTTTCACGCCAAACTTCTCTTTTCTTCAGTCTATCACCACTGCTACTACTACTGCGATCTGTTTTTCACAGCCAGGAAAATGAAAAAAAAAAAAATCACTGCTAAGAAAATCATCGATGACTTTGGATTTTGGTGGATGGTTATTTCGTTCTTTTCGACTTGACTGAGGTCAAAATAATAACCGATTTTCGGTTAAATACACGAGTGCCTTAGTCGATTTTTTTTCCGAAGAGTGTTTCCCTTCCCTTTGGTGCAGTTTGCGTGATTTTATCTTTTCTTTTTAGTGTGTGTGTGTGTGTCTGTCTGTCTGTCTGTCTGTTGCGCGTAAGCAAGCGAAAGTTGTAGATGCGTTCGAGCCCGACCGGAGGGGTCAGCCTGGAGGGTAGGCAGCCGTGGAGCTGGTGGCCACAGCGGGTTGCCTATCCCTCGTCTTGCAGGCGCGCCCGCTCGGCTCTCGCCTGGTCTCGGGCCGTCTCATGCCGTCGCACACGATGTGTGGCAACAACAAACCACTGCTGCCGCACAACACCGGGCCCGTGCAGTTTGCGCTGTGGACAAGAGGAAACTTGGCGTGCACAATATGCATTCCGGGCTCTACATTATGGACCATTCACTCAACAAAATAGTGTATTTCGGAGAAGGTCAAAACCGGAAATGGAGAAGAAGTCAAGAAGGACATCAGCGGAAACAAAACGCGGGTATCATGAGGGTTACCGCAGCAGAGAGTATCTCCGCCACGGCGTCAGCCACGAGCCAACGTCAAAAATGTGGAGGCTTAGCTCTCGCTGACGATATGTCACGACCATTCGGTACTCTCAGCGCAGACCTCTACCGCGCGGCACCCTTATTATACCCGCGTTTCTTTCGTGACCGCTGATGTTCTTTTTGACGTTGGCTCGTGACTTCTTCTCCGTTTCCGGTTTGGACCTTCTCCGAAATACCCTATTGTTGGAAACCCACCGTCATCTTTGAGTCCGGTCCGGGGGGTCCTTGAATTTGTTGTCCCTTGCAGCGCTCTTCTCCTCCCCTCCCCCCGTCTCCCGCCGTCCGGTCTAGTGGTCATTTGCGGACAACTGCCTCACTTTAGCGCCGTGCCCAGCCGTGCCGTGCCGGTCCTGAAAAGGACCTCATCACCAGCCATTTGCACATCTGAAGTGCGGATTGGAGGAAGCGGTGGTCCGCCGGCGTCTCTCTCTCTCTCTCTCTCTCTCTCTCTCTCTCTCTCTCTCTCTCTCTCTCTCTCTCTCTCTCTCTCTCTCTCTCTCTCTCTCTCTCTCTCTCTCTCTCTCTCTCTCTCTCTCTCTCTCTCTCTCTCTCTCTCTCTCTCTCTCTCTCTCTCTCTCTCTCTCTCTCTCTCTCTCTCTCTCTCTCTCTCTCTCTCTCTCTCACTCTCTCTCTCTCTCTCTCTCTCTCTCCTCTCTCTCTCTCTCTCTCTCACTCTCTCTCTCTCTCTCTCTCTCTCTCTCTCTCTCTCTCTCTCTCTCTCTCCCCTCTCTCCCTTCCCCTCCCCCTGCCTCTGCCCTACGTGCCGTGCTGATAGGGGAGCTGCCCGGGTTCGAGTCTCACCGCCCCCGCTTTGTTTTGTGCCCGCAGACACGATGTCCGTCCGGGCCGGCCCCGGTGGTGGTCGCTGGTGCCGCAGCGGGTGGGCGCGCTGGGACTGCTGGTGGCGTGCTCGCTGTGCCTGCTGCTGCTCGCCGTGTCGCACCGCCTCGTCACCTCGGCCACCCTGGAGCGCACGCCCTTCCTCGCCATCGGCCGCACCATCCAGGTAAGGATCTGGGTTCGAATCCACGCAAGGGGATCTGATATAATAAAATTTTCCGTCAGTTTTTTTTTTTTTTTATCACCAGTAAAACCAGCTGTGCTGAGATGTTCATTCGGGCTAGTCACCAAGTCTGCACCATCCTGATAGGATCCGGGTTCGAATCCCCTCTAAGACTGACAATTTTTCCCCAACTTTTTTAAAAATTTGCTTTGCATACCGTTTCAAGGTCGGAGTGCCCCGCAGCAAGCTTACGGGGACCAACAGTCTCTCAAATTATTTCTCATTTGGCGAGAGTTCGCCATTGTCGCAGTCAGCTGGGGGGGGGGGGGGGGGGGGGCTGTTTACACAGCTATAGACGGCTACATTTGAATTCTCCGCGGAGAAGGGAGAGAGAGAGAGAAAGAGAGAGATTGTGACCGACTTGAGCGACAGCAAACGGCACGGTAGTCACGTGAAGATGCGACTGTCCCCCATCTTGGCCCTCCCTCTGTCTCTCTCTTTCTCTCTCTCTCTCTCTCTCTCTCTCTCTCTCTCTCTCTCTCTCTCTCTCTCTCTCTCTCTCTCTCTCTCTCTCTCTCTCGCTCACTGTGCGCCCCATCGCCCTGTCCCCGTCTTGGCCACTCGAGGACAGGGTCATTAGAGCGGCCCTTGCCTTTGGCCCCTTTGGGAGGCTCGGCGCTGACTGACTGCACTTACTTGTCTGCTCCAGGAGTAAGCCCGCCCCTCCCCTCCCCTCTCCCTGTCCCTCTCAACTCAAATCAGAGTGTCCCTCCCCACTTTGCTCCCTCCCCTCTGCATGACTACGTACTTCTTGTCCCTGCACTGCACTGCGCCGTGCCCCGCAGTGCTGCAGACGGCCGCCCGGACCCTGGCCGTCGTGGTCCATGGACCAGTCATGGACACAACGAAGAGAAAAAGTAAAAAGAGAACAATAATGTACACAGCCGCACTGCCGCCGCTACTGTACAGCCTAATCCAGAGTTTTACTTAGCTATCTGGTAGAAAACGTCCCCGGGGACACGGCCGGAGGGAGGGATGGACACACGCGCGCGCACACACACACACACACACACACACTCACACTCACACACACACACACACTCACACACACACACACACATACTCTCTCACACACATGCACATACACACACTACACACACATACACACACACACACACACACACACACACACACACACACACACACACACACACACATACACATACACACACAAAACAGGGGGTCTCCTTGCTCCGCTGCGTACGGCAGTGTTTCAGATGGACCTCCCCGGCGAGGACGACGACGACTACAACGACTTGGTGGTTGTGGTGGAGGCGGCGGCGGCGGCGGCGAGGGCCGCGGGGGCCGGGGCCGCCCCCGGGGACAGCAGCAGGCAGCAGACACCCCGCCCCCGCGCTCACCGCCCCCGGCACCGCCCCCGACACCGCCCCCGGCTACCGGCGGCACCGCGCCCCGGCATGATCCCACGCCAGGCGAGCATGTGTTTCTAGATGGGGCTGTTCCTAAACCACGTAACACGTTTCGTTGTGTGTGTGTGGTCGTGTCACCCTGATCACATGTAGGTTCACATCTCCCGCCAGTGCCCAATGTGTGTGTGTGTGTGTGTTTGTAGACCTTTACCCCCTCCCCTGCTCGTTGACATGCTCCCGTGCCACTCCCCCTGCACCCGTTCTCACCCCCTATACGAGGCACTTGGCGACGTTCACGGTCCTCTTCCCAGGTCCCCATCTTAGGTCCACACCCCGTGTTCTCCCCCCGGGTCCTCACCCCGGCCCTCACCCCAGGTCCTCACCCCGGGTCCTCACCCCGTGTCCTCCCCCCGGGTCCTCACCCTGGCCCTCACCCCAGGTCCTCACCCCAGCCTTCAACCCGATTCCTCACCCCAGGTCCTCACCCCAGGTCCTCGCCCCGTGTCCTCACCCCGGGTCTTCACCCCAGCCCTCACCCCGACTCCTCACCCCAGGTCCTCACCGAAGATCCTCACCCCGGGTCCTCACCCCGGCCGCGTGTGCCCTGAGGCCGTTTGTACTGTATGCGGTGTGTTTGGTCGTCCCGGTGTGCCGCCGCATGCTCTCCGCCACAGCTACCTACTTTGTGTCGCCACAGACAATGCGTGTGCGTGCGTGTGCGTGTGTGTGTGTCTCGTGACCTTGTGTTTGACCCCTGTCTGTCTGTCTGCAGAGCTGGTCGAGCGCGGAGCTGGAGGCGTGGGGCTCCCCGAACCACTCTCTCAACATGGAGAGCGTCATCGGGCAGCAGCGGCAGCTGATCGCCGCCGAGATGTCCGGCTACCGGTACCCGGCCGGGAAGTACAACGTCAGCGCCAGGTAGCCCACCGATCACCTTTCAAAAATTGGCCAAAGTGACCAAAACTGACCAAAATGATGATCATGACTCTTCCATTTCCAGAGTCAAAAAACAAACTACGTTTGTTCGCGAATTTTAAAGCCTAAAAAGTTCCCACCTTTAAAAAAAATATTCTTTGTCGTATTTTGGTATTTAAAAAAAACATTGATTTTCTCTCATTGATTTTCTGTTTTTCTTTTTTTTTTTAGGTCGCTGAGCGACTTAGTGCCGGAGCTGGGCGGGGAGCCGCTGCGCTCCATCATCGTGACGACCTGGCGGTCCGGCTCCACGTTCCTCGGGGACGTGCTGCACGCGCATCCGGCCAACTTCTACCACTACGAGCCGCTGCTGCACTACGACATCGTGCAGGTGCGCGGCGAGCCCCTGGCCCGGGGAGCCGTGGACACCCTGCGCAGTCTCATGCACTGCAACTACACGGGGCTCAGTGAGTACAGCGGGGCCGGGGCCGGGGCCGGGGCCGGGGCCGGGGCCGGGGCCGGGAATAACAGGTTGGGTCGTCTTATTTCGAAATTTGAATTGACTGGTTGAATTTTATAATGTATTTTTTTTTTTTAAACTTTTTAAAATATTTTTGTGAATACTTCGAACTTTTGCTGGGTTTTCAATCTGAAAATTATGTAATTTAATGTAAGTTTCTTTGACTCACTTTGCATTTGAAATTTTTGGTGCACATTAAAAGGCTATTTCTACCTCGTTCAAATCCCATTGCAGCATTTGCCCCCCTTCATTACCTCCGAGTTTAAATTTATTTTAGCACTGACATCGATCCCATGTGCCCTGCTGACATGTATTTTAAAATTCGGTGTTATCTGATTTATTTATTTTTCTCCGATTGAATCAGAGGAGTACTTGGATTACGGCCCAGAGCACTCCTGGCTGTTCACCCACAACACGAGGCTGTGGGACGCCTGCGAGCGGCGGCCTGACCTTTGCTGGAAGCCGCAGTTCCTCAACCCCTTCTGCCGGCTCTTCCCCTTCCAGTCCATGAAGGTGGTCCGCCTTCGACTGCGGCTCATGGAGGAGCTGTTAGCTGACCCAAGGTACGTGTTGTCTCACTTCCAAGATTATGACATATCGTACATGATATTTTTGTCATAAAATATTTCCTTTCTTCAGCCTCAATATCCGTGTGGCATTGCTAGTACGAGATCCCCGTGGTACTCTGCAGAGTCGGAAGCACAGGGACTGGTGCCCAGGGCGACCTGACTGCATAGATCCTAGTCGTCTCTGCACCGACCTGGTAGCTGACTACAGCGCTGCAATTAAACTGTCCAAGGCATACCCTGATAGATTTAGGTAAATGGACAGTTTTTGATGGTTGAATTTTATAAAACTAAGAGATGTGGACATATGGTGTAATCTTGCTTTTCTCTTTGTCACCAGGGCAATCAGGTATGAAGATTTATCAGTAGAACCTCACAAGAAAGTTAAAGAATTATTTGACTTTTATGGCCTGGACTTCCATCCAGCTGTTCAGGAGTTCCTGGATACTCACACTAAAATTGATGTTGGTGGTGTGTCTTCCACGTATCGTAATTCTAAATCAGCACCTTTCCACTGGCGGCAAGACTTAAGCCACGGAGAAGTTCGCACCATTCAGAAGGCCTGTCGTCCGGCTATGAAAATGTGGGGCTATCTTCCAGCCCTTAATACAAGTCACCAAAAAGAGTTCAACCCATTGGGTAATTACACTCTTGTCTGACAGAAATTTACTGTATTTTAGAGCGTATGAAAATATTGTATTCATCTTGGTGCCTTTCACAGATATGGCCTTTAGACATGACTTTTTTACTGAATTTTTTGTTTTGTGCATTGCTTTGTTTCCCACACTCTTGGGCTATGAGTAATTACTGAATTGACTTTTAAGTGAAGTAAGTTATATAAATCCCAGACAAATACTGTGTCTCACTGTACAATAAACCGTGTGATCTTATTTTATATTAGTCCTAAGGTTTGCTATACCTTTTGTACTATATTGAGCAAATTGAGTCACTTTTGGCTGATATTTTGCCAATTACGTACTTTAATTATTGCTGGAAAAGCACCAAAGCTGACAATTTATTGTGGTATAGGTTTTGTTTGAACTAGATCTATTATAAGACATTTTTTTTACTGATTTGTTGTGATAGGTGCTCATAATGTTATTTATGTATTGTCTATAAAGTTGTGTACCATTCAATTCAGTTTTGAGACAAAGCACTTTAACTTATCACATCACTAACCAAATGCGTCACAAGCTAGAGCAACCACGCTGAAGATTTCTGGAATGTAGCATGTTGTAGTACCTTCAGGGTACCATCTATTGGCTGCTTATTTCATAAATTGAGTTGTTTTGGATCATTTTGTGATGCTGGTGCTTTGTGTAAAACCGAACAGTATAAATGGTTTGTGTGTACTAGCTGTAAGTTATTGTCGATATAATTTAATGGGAAATCTACTGTGATCATATTTTGATATAAATATTTATATTGTTAAGGTAATTTTATTGTTGTAACAAAAGCGCACAAAAATGCTGATGAGTTATCTGTGTTAGCACAAATTCCAAATGCATTGAAAGCAGCTTGCCTGATCAGATTTGAATACTGAATTATTGTTGCATCAAACACTTTGGAAGTTTTGCAACCTGTGCATTCTAAGACATTTGATGAAATTTTTATTCAGAACCATGCAAGACAGTAGTCTTGATTTTCTGTTATAATTAAAAATTGTAAGTCCATTGCTATCGGAATTGGGAGATGACGTTATACTTTTACTTCCTCCATCGCATTCTCGAAGACAAACTGATCTCAAAACTCAATATTTTGTGGACAGGGTAGCATTGTACAGTTTGTTGTTTTCAATCTCTATGTTGACCATTCTTTATTGCAAAACCGAGGGACCAGATCTTTCTTGGTGAAAATAGATTGTTGGTGTTGTCCACATTGACATTAAGAATGTTTCATTTTGAACTAATGAAGGCGGTTACTTAATTTATGTATTGGATTACACAACATCAGTCAAAAATATTTTTGTATCTCTATTGGGACTTAAAATTGGCACATATTTGTACTTGAATACAGTTTATGCTTAAATATCAGCTGGTGATCTTTTTTACTTTCTTTGTATACTTTTTTTGCACGTATTTGTCACTGAAATTTTTTGTGCATATACAGTTGAGCAATCAATGATTTAGTAATAATGCATTAGCTTGCGATTCATCTTGCATCAAGATGGTTGCATCTTTGAAAAGAAATTCCTTTACTCTGAAACGATGACAGCGACTATGAGGTACATGTTTCATGAAATTTTAACACCTTTTATCTCCAAATGGAGATCAAGTTGACACAAGAAACACTAGTATTGCTTGTGTTTCTCTTTGGGTAGTCATTAATGAACTTTCCATTATTGTCTTCATTACTATTTGTGTCTTTAACAACAGTTGGCAACACGTACTATTTTAAATTTAGTGATTGTTATGCTTAGCCCTCTAGATGTACTGTTACTCTTATTTTCTTTAACTGTTTTTTTTTTAATTTTATCTTGTAAATCATGGAGGAGAGTCCGTTTTTTTAGCTTGCCTTCCAGACAAGATAGGGTTTTATTATGTCATTTCCTATTTTCTTGAAATTTCAGATCCTAATAATTCGGAAACATGGTAAATAAAAGTATGTTAGTTTTTCCTTCATCTCAAATTTGTGTTGCCCACAAGAAAGATGTTTGTTGCTCAGTATACTGTACTTAAGACCTATGATTATGAATCTTTCCTGCAGAATTTGTTGTCACTGGGTTGAACTTAAATCAAATCAAATACTTGGTGTTATTAATATTTCTCATAGTACATGTATGATGTAAAAAGTACTTGTACTAAAGGACTTTTTAGAGATAAATGAATTAGCAAGTGTGCAAAATAGTTTCACAGTATGAAATGGAGGCTTAAAGAGTCATACATGCCAGTGGCAAAAGCAGAGTAGTAGGGCGTAACAATCAGTGTTCTCCATATCAGGCATATTCACTCTCAACACATTTGTGTGAAGTGCCTTCTTACGTTCTTAATGAAATATCAAGTGACCAAAATCCTCCTGTGTTATCCAAAATATGAAATTATATTGTGTGTTAATTTTTTTGAAGGAGTTGTTTGACAGACCAATGCCATGTCACTCAAATAAAATGTGGTTTAAGTGCAGCTAACAATGTATCATTCTTTACATTTCCTTACCCACCTCTTCTCACAGTGCGCCAGACGAGCGGTGTGTAGTTTGAGCTGCCTGTGTTTGTCGGCTTTTCCGATGGCATATGTCATGAGACACCATTTTCATGATGAAACAATATTGGGGGATGGTCCCAACAAACTGCACAGAATTTTCTGTTTCATTAAAATTGTGAACATTGGCAAAGCGCTCAAAAAAACTATATTATATTTTTTGTGAAAATTCTTAAAAATGGCACAATTTTTTAGCCAAAAATGTTTTTGTGTTCCGGAATTTGATGAAATTGATGTAGACTGATAAGGGAGGTCAGAAAAGTACAGGAGCCGGAAAGATCGGTAGCTTTCGCAAAAATGCAGAGATTCAGTTGCTGCAAAATCCAGTCTGGCTCCACAAAGTTTGAAATCAACCAATGTTCCATGGGTCTGTTAAGTTAGCGACGCGCGTATGTGCGAGCGAGTGAGCTGGCCACGGAGCTGGCTATTTTCAAGACGGAATTTATAGTTTCAAATATGATGGGCTGATGGTCTGTTGACCGTTGGTAACAAAACCTATATCGTCCCGGCTTCCGCCAGGACCCCTGCCTTCAACTTCGGTGATCTTACGGGAACCGGTGCTTTACGGCTGCTAGTTGGCCCCGGGACACAGCACTAGAACCCGCTACCCGGCTTGCGCCGGACGGATCTCCCGGCAACCCCTAGCCCGCGCTACTGCGCGAGGCCCCCTCCGCTAACCACGGCCTCCGGGACTCCATAATACTGTAGTGCCCTTCAACCGCAGTCTGGTTTGGCCCCACTCATCGTGGGAGTCCGCCCCTGCGAAGATTTGGAGGACATAGGTTCCCTTCGTACACGGCCGAAGCCGCTGTACTCTACTCGCTACGTACCGAGTAGCGGCATGTCCGCACCTGCCAGATTCAGAGAGAGGAAAACAGAAGCTTCGAACCCTAGAAGCTCTGCACATCCCCCGAGTCTCCCCCCTGGATTTCTCCAGAGGCACAGAACGCCCCCCCGGGCGGGACCCTCGAATCTAGGGAATTGAACCCTAGACCCTCGGGACCGGGGGTTTGTGCCGGCGGCGCCTTAGCCCGCACGGTCGCTTGGACAGCCATACCGATGTCACGTTCGGATGTATATTTTAGCCACTGTCCGCCAAGCTGTGTCACAAGAAAAAGTTGAGCGACCGGCAAGAGTTGAACCACGGACCAGTCGGTTGCCGACCGGACCGCTAACCCATGCGGCTACTGAGCCGCGATGGTGGGGGTAGCGCTCTCCCGGCACTGTAGCCCCGCAGAGCAGAGAAGAACATCGACAAAAATTTAAAGACGGAGGCAAGATTTGAACCCGGGACCGTATCAGGCATGACAAATAAACTGAACCTCGCTTTCAGCAATTTCTCCAGTCATATACTCCCGTCAGATCCAGTCATTTGGTATTTCAGTGACTGTAAACGATGTTCACGAGTCAGTCTGATTTGGAGGGCTGCTGGAGGGCCGTCGACGGGGGAGTCAACGTGGCCGTCGGCGTCGCGGGGGTGTCCAGCCCCCCTCTGACCGGAGTGTGTGTGTGTGTGTGTGTGTGTGTGTCGGCGTAGTGCCACGCCCTCCTCGGGTCTCTCTGGGCGACCTGATACGGTCCCGGGTTCAAATCTTGCCTCCGTCTTTAAATTTTTGTCGATGTTCTTCTCTGCTCTGCGGGGCTACAGTGCCGGGAGAGCGCTACCCCCACCATCGCGGCTCAGTAGCCGCATGGGTTAGCGGTCCGGTCGGCAACCGACTGGTCCGTGGTTCAACTCTTGCCGGTCGCTCAACTTTTTCTTGTGACACAGCTTGGCGGACAGTGGCTAAAATATACATCCGAACGTGACATCGGTATGGCTGTCCAAGCGACCGTGCGGGCTAAGGCGCCGCCGGCACAAACCCCCGGTCCCGAGGGTCTAGGGTTCAATTCCCTAGATTCGAGGGTCCCGCCCGGGGGGCGTTCTGTGCCTCTGGAGAAATCCAGGGGGAGACTCGGGGGATGTGCAGAGCTTCTAGGGTTCGAAGCTTCTGTTTTCCTCTCTCTGAATCTGGCAGGTGCGGACATGCCGCTACTCGGTACGTAGCGAGTAGAGTACAGCGGCTTCGGCCGTGTACGAAGGGAACCTATGTCCTCCAAATCTTCGCAGGGGCGGACTCCCACGATGAGTGGGGCCAAACCAGACTGCGGTTGAAGGGCACTACAGTATTATGGAGTCCCGGAGGCCGTGGTTAGCGGAGGGGGCCTCGCGCAGTAGCGCGGGCTAGGGGTTGCCGGGAGATCCGTCCGGCGCAAGCCGGGTAGCGGGTTCTAGTGCTGTGTCCCGGGGCCAACTAGCAGCCGTAAAGCACCGGTTCCCGTAAGATCACCGAAGTTGAAGGCAGGGGTCCTGGCGGAAGCCGGGACGATATAGGTTTTGTTACCAACGGTCAACAGACCATCAGCCCATCATATTTGAAACTATAAATTCCGTCTTGAAAATAGCCAGCTCCGTGGCCAGCTCACTCGCTCGCACATACGCGCGTCGCTAACTTTACAGACCACATGCGGGCGAGGAGGTGACCGGGTGACCAGTTCACCGGACAATCGGTAGCTTTCGCAAAACTGCAGATTCAGATTCAAGATTCAGTCGCTGCAAAAGTCCAGTCTGGCTTCACAAAGTTTAAAATCAACCAAGGTTCCAGGCGGGCGAGGAGGCGACCAGCTCACCGTACAATCGGGTGACGTGTAGTTTGGGTTGTAGTTTGGGTTGAACACCAAACGCAGCTATTTTTCAGAGTTTGCAAGTCTGAATATTACGGAAAAATTCCACATTTTTCGAGGCCGGGTATTATTACCGTAAGTTTCGGTAACTTACCGAATCTTACTGGACGGGCCTGTCAATCCTTAGAAGCTGTTTGATTTTCTTCGTTCATATTTACAACACATAACTTCTAATAAAGGATTGTCAGGGTTGGAAAGACATGTACGACCGTAGTATATCCTTAATTATCTTTATTTACATACGTATTCATAAAATATGTAGCATCCATCACAGCAGCTTGAGCTTCACAGTAAAACGCAAGTTTTTAGATGTGCACTGTCAAGGGTTTTTAGTTTTCCATAACAGACTTGCAGCGTACTCTTGAAGAAAAACCTCAAGATCTAATCCATGAACAAACATATAAATCTTACATTAAAATACTTTTTTTGTACATTATCTACAGTTAAAACACAGCACCAACACATTTTAGTTCAGTCTATGAAATACATGTATCTTCTACTGGGTATCAATAAAGGTGACTAAAACCACAATAACTCTTAAATACTTAAAATAAAACTACGAAAAATATTAACAATACATAATTGTCTTCTAGGTTTTAAAATCATTAAGGCATGCCCAATTTTGCATTATGTACACAGTACAGAGTTAAAAGCAACTTTAGGATTTCATTTGAGTGAAAGCTTATTAGGATTTGGATGAACATCGGATTTTTCACATTTCATTCACAACTTTGGGTAATCAACCAAGCTTTGGCTTTAGAAAGCTCTAACTCACGATAACTGAAACTAATTCTGATATGGCATGATCAATTGCATGAATCTTCTAATCTCCTATGAAAAATACATAAGAGCGCAATATAAATAATAATGTGATGCTCTGTGGTATGATCGGCTTAGTAAAAGTAATAACAATAATGCATAGTCATTGATGCCATCAACCAGACAGATGGGCGACATTGGATAATTTTGAGCTAAAGCCCACAGGAAAATACCATTTCACCCCATTTCAGATCACAGTCATATTTGGATGCTAACTCTAAAGGACAGTAAACACGTAAGAGCTTATCTTAACTGTCCTAACTAAAACAATGATTGTTTTAAAAAAATTAACTAAAAACTGGTGAGCAATAAAACTGGCAGACTGGCTGAGCCAGAGAAGCACAGGACTGAGCAAATTGTTTCCTTTCCCTGGGAGTAGCTCTTGGAGCACGCCCAGGCCCAGCAGGAGAGCGCAGCGGGGGAGTGGCAACACCCGGGTTGTGGGAGTGGCTCCTCGCATTCAGTCCGAGTCGAGTACGACCCGCGACAGCCGTGGGCCGGCCTCGAGTCCCGGCGGGGCGGGGCATACGCTCTCATGTTCCATCAGCCTCGACCGGCTCTTACAGGGAATCCTTTCTAGCACAGCGCAAAATATCAGGAACACTCAAACATCCAAGAAGGGAGGGGGAGGGGGGGGGGTGCGCCAGGACAGTGCAGGACGCAGGATCACAGCTTCCAATAAATACAAAAATAAAGGTGGTGGATGTGGACTAGAATGGCCTCGCGCGGACTCGCGAGAGGGAATGTGCCTCGACGCCGGCCTCAGGGGCTGTCCCGGCTCGGGTCCGGGTCCATGTCGGGGGTCTCGTCGTTCTCCACGCCCTCGGGGGTGGTGTTGAGCAGCGTGTACGAGTCCCGCAGGATGAGCAGCCGGTGCTGGCCGTTGATGAGGAACGACGACCCCCGCCGGAGCTTCTCCTTGCCCTTCTCCAGGTTCTCGCGGGTGAACACCACCTTGCGGTACGACTGCACGAAGGCCCCGGCCAGCAGGGCCAGCCCCAGCACGATGGCGCCGTACGTGCACACGGGCACGGCCGTCTCCGCCAGCGTGGTGGCCACGTACACCCAGCGGTGGATGCCGGGCGTCAGCTCCTCGACGCCCTCCTCCAGCCACATGATGGGGAACACGATGGTGGGGAACTTGGACACGGCGCCGACGTGCGCCGCGTTGCGCACCCACAGGTTGGCCTGCAGACGCACCTGCAATGCGACACATGTCGTTAGAATTTCTCATACCGCTGTGCGCGGCACGCCTTTCCCGCTCCGCTGCACTCACCTTGGCGGACAAGGTGACCCCCAGCTTGGGCTGGATTTTAAAGAAGGTTCCGTGCACCTCGGGGTCCGGCTTGAGGCCCTCCACCGCGTCCAGCAGCGACGAGTCCCCGTTGAGGAAGTGAGGGTACGAGAGGTAGACAGGCGCCTCTGCAAGCAAAAACAGTACCCGAAATGGAGACACGTTCGGGGCTGGGCTCGGCCGTGACAGCGAGCTGGCGCGAGTCCGCTGGGCCGTACGCGGCACACGACACACGGCACGTGGCACGTGGCACGTGGCACGTGGCACGAGGCACGTGGCGCAGGTAAACATTGCGGCTCGGGTCCTCACCGTACTGGCAGGGCGCGATGTTCTGCAGCCCCCTGGGCGGACACGACTCGGGCTGCTCAGGATCTTCGCAGAAGCACAGGTTCTCCGGTGCCGTTGGCGTGAAGGCGTCATCGGACGGAGTGTAGAGGTCGGCGAAGATGCCGTTCTCGGTGAGGGAGGAGCGGCGCGTCAGCGGCAGTACCCGGCACAGGTCCTTGTCGTACACGGACAGCTGGTCCGACTTGGTCTCGATACGGGGTGGCCAGACGGACCCTGCGGCCGGGAAGACCACATTTCAAAACTCTGCTGTCTCATGGCGTTTTGTCAAAATTTCGACCCTTGTCAGATTTCGACCTTTGTCGAAATTCTAGCTTCAGCAAAAATTTTGACCAGTTTCAAAATGTTGACATTTGGCAAAATTCTGACCGCAGGCAAAATTATGACGTTTGCGAAAATTCTGACCGTAGTCAAAATTCTGGCCGTAGTCAAAATTTCAAAATTCGAACTTTTGTCAAAAATTACTTTTATCACAATTTCGACTCTTTTTGGGTCTGGATTCGGCCTTCTACTCACCCTCCGAGCCCCTGATGGAGTTGCACGTGCTGCCCTTCTCCCAGAAGGGTAGCTCCTTCTTGCCGTTGAGGGTGTCGATGTAGCCGAACTTGTCCATGCCGGCGTGCCCGGTGTAGATGGTGGACACCTCGTCCAGGGTGCCGTTCCGCTGAAAGCAGCATAGACAAGAGTGAAGTTAGCGACGTCGGGAGGTCGGCAGAGCGCGGAAACCGTCCTGACGGCGACAGAGTGGACGGCGCTGTGACCTGTGACGTCATACCCGGCCTGCACCACATTACACCCATCGGCGCACATTCTCCTACATTTCTGCAAACTAGCATGACTAGTGACGCCCCAGCCACGGGAGCTCGGCTCTCGGCGCACCAAATGGAGATGTCCGCGGAGCGCGGAAAAAGAATAGAAGCGACACAATCCGCTGACAGGGAGCCAAGAGTCCGGATAAACAAGGCGGGAGCCAGGCGGACCCAAGCGCAGCTACGCGACCTGTGTTAATTGCCGTCCAAGGAGCTTTCGGGCGACGACCAATGACACGCACAATCCTTTGCCTCCGCGTCTGCCTAAGCCTGTGCCCCCTAGTTTTTTTTCGGCTGTGTGTTGTCTGTATCTGTCTGTCTGTCTGCCTGTCTGTCTGTCTGTCTCCCTCACTCCGCACGGCACCCGTAGCGCCTGCGAAGTGCAGGGTAGGCAACCCCGGCCCAGCGCACCCGGCTGCGCGGCAGTACGGCCTACCCCCCAGGCGCTGTGGCCCCAGCCTCCGGAGGAAATCACTTCCCCGGACTCGAATTCCGAACAGGCAGACTGGGTGTTTTCAAAACTCCACATGTGATGCGGCGGCAGAGCGTTGCATAATACTCCACCTCCGTGATCAGCGCGATCGCCTCCGATTGGTCCAGCTCCTGTGTGCGGGCTCCAGAGATTAATCGATCATTCGCGTCTCACCACTTATCTGAACTGACCGCTAACTGAAGGCTTAACCCCAAACCGACCCGGCCGGCCGCGGTTTTTTTTTTTTTTTTGTTTGGGTGAACCGCGCACCGCAACCGCACCCAGACGGCAGCCCGCGACAATTCGGGAAAACCTCATGAAAAAAAGGATCGCCAGCTCTGCGCCGCCTTCGGGACTCTTCGGATTGCTTCGCCTTGAGGCGGAGGCTCGGGATCGTAGACGACGCAGGACGCGTCGAACTACAAACAGCAACAGCGGGCTGATTACCATACTGACGTCTAGTGCGCGCTGCTCCATTCCGTCCCGATTCCTGATTGGTTAATTGACGTCGGCGGCACAGACCCACTCAACTCTGCGGCGTTCGGTGCACCCAAAGCTCAACGATCTCAACTGTTTTTTATTTTTTTTTTTTCCAGTCCGATCGACGTGCGGTCTTCGCGCGTGGTGTCCGCGGAGCTTTCCTCCTGCTAGAGATGAGCCAGAGAGAGAGAGAGAGAGAGAGAGAGAGAGAGAGAGAGAGAGAGAGAGAGAGAGAGAGAGAGAGAGAGAGAGAGAGAGAGAGAGAGAGAGAGAGAGAGAGAGAGAGAGAGAGAGAGAGAGAGAGAGAGCGAGCTGAGAGAGATTTGAGAGAGAGTTGAGAGAGAGAGAGAGAGAGAGAGAGTTGAGAGAGAGCTGAGAGAGAGTTGAGAGAGAGCTGAGAGAGAGAGAGAGAGCTGAGAGAGCGAGAGCTGAGAGAGAGAGAGAGAGAGAGAGAGAGAGAGCTGAGAGAGAGAGAGAGAGAGAGAGAGCAGAGAGAGAGAGAGAGAGAGCTGAGAGAGAGAGAGAGAGAGAGAGAGAGAGAGAGAGAGAGAGAGAGAGAGAGAGAGTTGAGAGAGAAAGAGCTGAGAGATAGCTGAGAGATGGCGGAGAGGTAGCTGAGAGATAGCGGAGAGAGGTCGCTGAGAGATAGCGGAGAGACAGTAGAGAGATAGCCTAGAGATAGCTCACTCACCCCCAGTAACAGCCCCATCTGCGCCTGCGGCCGGAGGTGCCTGGGGAAGAGGTTGTGGGCCAGGTGGACCAGGGTGTCGTCGTAGCCGAACAGGAGTTGGTCCACCGTCAGCTTCACGAAGGGCTTGAGGCCCAGCGTGCGTGCCCCCGTGCTCACCACGAACTGCACCAGCGGGAACGAGCTGGACACGTGCGTGGACAGGGTCTGGAACCGATTCGGGAGATGAAGACAGATTGCACGCACAACGTACTCTCACAGAATAATCAAATACAACGTAATTCATCAGTCTTTGTATTTTTCCGAAAATTCCAAAAGAATTTGAGGTGGAATTTTTCCAAATGATTATGTCAGAATTTTAAAAAAATATCAAAATCAGAGGAAAAGCAAACGCTGCCTACTCACCAGAAGGGGGATGTTGGGGAGGACGATTTTTATGTTCCGGTCCAGGGACATCTCCGGGACAAAGCGGAGGATCTTCCGGTGCTGGAAGGACACGGTGCCGTTATCGTGGAAGGCGATGTTCACCTTCTCCATGTCTTCCCTGTGGGCAGGACGGCAGTCGTTAGGGGAGTGTCTTTACAGCGATGACCCACATTAATAGTGTGCAACACAACAGCGCGGCAGAACATCACATGGACTCTGTCAAAATTTTGGTTGAGATTTCGTAACAGTTGGTGCTGCAAATTTTCATATCAATTCGTTGGAAATTTACAACAATTTTTTTTCACAGTGACGGCCGATTAGGGTATTAAAAACAAAAAACAAAAACTAAATCTGTCGCAGTTTGTTCCGTAAGGCACAGTCGCGCGCAGATTCCGCACAAACCCTGTTCCGTTAAGAGCGCCGCAACGTTCACACGATTGCGGTTCGAAAACGATAAGCACATCACAAGGCTCCGTTTGTTTACGCACAGACCTATCACAGTATAATTTGGACACTTCCCACCACGCAATCACCGCCTTGTTCGACAAGACCGCCGGCAGTTTCAGATAAGCCGGAAACGGAACAACGCCTAGAGTTGTGCGATGCGTCGTCCAGTTAATATAAATCAAATGCAACATTTTGTTCCGACTCGTGACGGGCCGCACTATGCGATCACGTGAGCCACGGTCAATGTCAAATCTCCCTCGGTTACATCCACTCCACGTGAGCGAGAAACGTATCATTACTCCCATGTACCTCCGGAGCAGGCGGCACACCGAGAAAGGATATTGTGTGTGTGTGTGTGTGTGTGTGTGTGTGTGTGTGTGTGTGTGTGTGGCGCTGCGTTTAAAAAATTAAATCTCACATAATTGCCCCGCTCCTTCAGACCATCAAAACTACACTTTGTTCCTCTTTAACGGAAATCGCCCGTCAAGAAGTACGTCCAGGATACTGTCGGCGATCGCAAACCTCTACAGCTTGACCTACAGTCTGAGCACAACAGAGGGTGCGCCCGCTGGGTAGGCAGCCAACGACCCCTGCATGCAGGCGTGCCGTGCGGGCTGGCCTACCATCGCAGGCGCTCGACCCACCTGTAGATGAAGGGCCCCACTTCCTGCAAGCGGGGCTTCTCGCCGTTGTTAAGGAAGCCGTCCTGGTTCGTCATGTTGAAGACGAACACCTTGGTGAGGCGGATGACGCCGGGCCTCTGCCAGTACGAGTATGCCAGCGTGCCGTTCCACAACTTGAGGTTCTGCAGGAACAAAGAACAACACAAAAACGGTGTTATTCTGCACTAATTTAAAAAATAAATAAACGCTTATCAACATCCTGTGAATAACACTCCACTGTAATTTTTTTTGTTGGAAATGTCCAAAGAATTCGTGTCGCAAATTTTCCTATTAATTTTGTTGGAATTTTCCAACAAATTTCTTCACAGTGTGATTTAACAGAGCAGCACCACCCGATCAAATCGGGTCGATCCACTTACTCACCTTTAAAATAATCATATCCAGCCACGGTATCGACGACAGCAAAATCCCGATGGCCACTAAAAATGCCCCGATCACCACTATCGCGAGCTTGACTGTAACAGACAACGCCAACAGACCCACCCGATCAGCACACACAAAAAATAGAATAAATATATAAAAGCAAGTGTTGCGCAATGACAATCATTGCATTCGCATCAATCTGATTTACGAGCACGTCCACGGGCGTATTGCGGCTGGCAAAACAAGTCGTTTTATGTGGCCACTGTTGTGCGAGAGAAACAGGAAAAGTGGTGGAATTAAGTGCAAGGACTGGCGCGGCCGCACAGCCTTTGGGAATCACCTGCGGAGCCTGCGGAGGCAGCCGGCAGATGGCGCGGCATGGTGCCGTACCTCCACGCAGCTGCAGCAGACGACGTTAAAGCAGACGACGCTCGTAGTAACAATTATTGACAAATGACCCTTAGGCACGCGACCACCGCAGAAGTGCGCAGATTTTCTTTTCTTTTTTTCCTTTTTCAAGATTGCCAACGACAAGTACGTTGCGTTTGACGGCGTCGTTGGACGACAACAGATTTCGAGGATAAACGCAGTCGTCGTTCATGAACTACGAAAAGACCGCGTGCGGTAACAGCAAGGCGGGTCGTCCTGCCTGATAAGAGAGCTCGAGGCCGGGGTGTAACTCTCGGACGCAGCTGCTCGAGAGACCGCCGGTGTTACGTATGTGGACGACTGTCACGTTTCGGAGGCGGTCGTCGCCCAGGGACTGGCAGTACAGGGACTATGCAGGCCTCTGTCGTCGGCAGCCAATCAGAGCCTCGATCAGGAGACAGTAACGCGTGTGATCTCCTGCAGCGGCAGCCACGTGCCAAAATTTATGATGTGCTTCATTTGCATACAGACGGATATCGAATTTTAAAAAAGCTTTTTTCTTCTTTTCGTCCTGTACGCGAGGCAATCATCCTGATAGGCCAATTCAATCGGACCAAACTACCGGGCGTTTTATGCTTCCTACGTTAACGCTGGGCCCTGCCAAGGCCTGGCTCGTACGGCACGCCAGGAGCGGCGGTGTGTTTTCTTGGGCGGGAAAATCCGAATTCTTCTCGCGCTTCTATCCGAAATGACCAACAACGCAACCAGACAGAGATACAGACAGAGATACAAGGGAGGGAAAGAGAGAAAGAGGTAATTCATGTGTTGTCGCTTTTGGCTCCCACAATAACCTGCGGTCCGACGACAGTTACTCGGTCAGTGAATCAATTACAATGAGCGAACCGTTCTCGCTCGCGCGACTGTACGCGCCTGCTCCCACCGCCGCGGCTAACCAAAACAAGGCGCACCCGCGTCCTCACGCAGCAGGTGCGTAAGGCGGTGGTTCCCCGTCGCACGACGACATACACATGGGGGTCGTGGGTTCGACTCCCCTCCCCGGCCGAGAGATAACAGTCGCATCCGTTTTCTCCTCCGTGGGGTGGGCGGGGACAAACGGGGCCCCACAGGGTCCGGTCCGGGGCCCGGGCCGACGGGGTGGTTGCCCTGTGACGTCACAATGACGCACACTGCGGCCCGCTGGAATGTTACCCCGCTGCCGAGGCCAGGCCGAGGCCTCGCCGTGTAACCCTGGCCGATGCCATGGCCGGTCCCATGGCCATGCGGGGGGCCACTGCCGGCAGCAGGTGCAGGGCCAAACGGAGAGTGAAAGGCGCACATGACCACCAAAATAACGCGCAGATTGTCTAACTTGGTTTTATTCTGAGCAGGAAAGCAGCAGAGGTGCCCCCGAGTAGGTTAGTTATTAAAATAATTCTGTTGACGCCAGCAACGGACGCAGCTTCCAATCGCCGTGTTTTCCACACCGCTGACGGACCGCGAATTCCCTTTGAGAGCCCGGAAAACGCGGCAGCGGTGGGCGTGGCGGCAGTGGTAGCGGTGGTGGTAGCGGTGGTGGCGGCGGCGGTGGGCTGCTGGAGAGAAGCGGGTCTGTGACTGTGACGCACTCGGACCCCGCCTGCCCCGCCCGCCCCGCCCTGTCCGGGATCATTTCTGCCTCTGCGATGCGAATAACCGCTTCGCCGAGTGTTTCCAGCGCAGAAATCGTTCGGCGCGGCATCGCTATGACGTCGTGCTAGACAACAAGCTGTGTACGACCACGTATAGTGACGTCAGAGAGCGAGCGCGCGCGCGCAGAGAGAGCGAAACAGGGAATTAGAGACCGGTATAGAAAGAGGGCGACAGAGAGAGACGCACACGCACGAGCTGAGAGAGTGAGAGAGACAGACAGAGACACAGAGACAGAGACAGATAGAGAGAGTTTTTAGTTTTAGAAATGATTTATTGGGGGGTTAGGGGCCGGGGAATGAGTAAATTTGTCACAATTTTTAACATGCAGTGTAAAATGTGAGCCTATGGAATTTTGTGTGTGGTGCAAAAAGAGTAAATGCGTGAGGGCATAGGTGCCAAATGTTAAGAAAAAGCAAAAACAAACACAAGGGAAAGAAATATCCATGAAAAAAAGAGTTAAATTATAGATAAAGCATTGTTCACAAGAAAGGTGTTATTGAACTGATCTTCTGATTTATTTAGGCAGGATTTGTGTTTTTCTAGAATTAGTCTATAATTTAATCTTATTCTGTAGATTCCAATGTAGTTGGGTATATTTGGGTTGTCTTGGTGGATGAGGCGCGAGAGAGAGAGAGAGAGAGAGAGAGAGAGAGAGAGAGAGAGAGAGAGAGAGAGAGAGAGAGAGAGAGAGAGAGAGAGAGAGAGAGAGAGAGAGAGAGAGAGAGAGAGAGAGAATCATAACATCGACATCCTGTGCATCGCTAAGTCGACGCAGGCAGCAGGAAGAGCGCGCTTCGCCGGCTCGGCTTGGTTCGGCTCGACTCGGCTCGGCTTGGCTCGGCTCGGCTCGGCTCGGCTCGGCTCGGCTCGGCTCTCCCCTGCCATCCCCGCATTAAGGTCGCTGCGGTGGCCGGCGCGGGCAGCAGAGATTGACCGACAACCTCTCTTCGGGGGACCGGTATTTAAACCCGGAGATGCGTTCAAAACTTAAAATTGTAAAAAGGAAGGCAGCGTTGGGTTACTCACCGTTGGACATGCGGCCCTTCCGGGACACGAGCATCTGGAGGGGCTTCTTGTCGCCGGAGCCATTGTCGCGCTGGAAGAGCTGCGGGGCGACACCGAACAGCCGGTTCTTGGCCGACTGGCCCACCTTCATGTACTGCTTGGTGATCTGGCGCGTGAGGCGCGGCGCGGGGTTGGGGGCCATCCTGCAATCAGAAAGGGGGCGTTCAACTCGAACCCGGGCCGGGAGGGATGACTCGGGAATCTCAAGGGTATTCGAACCCGGGTCGGAGGGATGAATCTCAAAGGTATTCGAACCCGCGGTGACATCTGATAGGACAGAGTGGGAGGAGGACGGGGATAAGGCGGCAATGGCGGGGACAATAATACTAGCTAGAAGAGTACCAGAAGAAGAAATCAAACTGCGAGAGGAAGCAGGAGTGGTGGCTCGGATCGTGGCCTGACATGAAGACGTCACACTGCCCGGGAGGGCGACGGAAAAAACTTAAGTGTGGTGCGCGCACGACACGGCACGGCTGACTCTGACGCCAAAAGTACGGGAGTAGTGTTTCATTACCGACACTCTGGTGACCCTGGAAGCGGTGGGGGAAGGGTGTCAAGTATGGCCATAAGCTGAGTCGGATATGTCGGCAGGCGGTGGTGAGGCTTTCCCCGCGGCGCAGTATACCAAGGGCAATATAAAACATTTCCGTCCCAGGGGGTGTTAAGGCGGCGGGGGCTCTTAAATCGTGGAGTTTTCCGCCGCAGACCCGAGGGCCGTGTGCACCCCGTGGGCACCCCGTGGGCACCCCGTGGGCAGCAGCTCGGCCCGGGGCTATATTCGGGGACCGAAGCTCCTCTCCCTTCCCTTCCTCCTTTATGCCGTGTATGTGTGCGCGTGCGAACGGACGTGTGTATGTGTGCGTGCGTGCGTGTGTGCGTGTGTGTGTGTGTGTCCGCGGCCGCCGCCAGCCGAAGTATGGGAAATTCAGCATCGGCTCCACAATCACTGCTCTCGGTTACGTAACGATTCCCAGTGGAGCGCACGACCTGGGCGCGCTGGGCCGCAGCCAAAAACATAATGTGTTTGGGGCCATTGAACCAATATGCTGATCCTGAGTGAGGTTTGGGGAGTGGGTGGGGGGGGGGGGGGGCACAGATACAGCAGGAGGGAGGGGGAGAGAGGGGGAAGGGGTTACCCTGCGATCTGTCACAGGGAGCAACAAGAGGAACGCAAAGCACCGCAGGCAAAACCCGTGACAACAAACAGTGACAACACTGCCCGGCAGAGCTGTCACAGTCACTGTCACAGTGGCGACAGCGGTGGCCAGCAGCCAGGGCGGACTCTGGCCGCTGCTGCTGCCGCCGCCGCCGCCGCCGCCGCCGCCGCGCTTTGTAGGTTAGCCGGCCGACCCCTACGGCTACCGCTGCCGCTGCATACTCACAAAATGTCCATCGCGTACAGCTGACATCGCCGGCACATATTCTGACACCGCGCCCTGTGTTTGTATTATTGCTAACTACTAGACGTCGTGGTATTGATAAAAAATAAAATCGAAGTCACGAAGACAAGCTGCTTCTAATAATAAAAACGTAAATATGAATTTGTTGTTGATGTCGGTTGATGCGCCGCTGAGCCGTGCCTCCGCCTCCGGCTCCCGCCCCGCCCCCCTCCAGCCGGGCCGGCTGCCTCCGAACAGGACAGTCGGCGTCACCGCTGTCTCTCTCGCACACACGGCATAGCGGGCGCCGGGCCGGAGCAAGCATCCGCCTGTCCTCTGCTGTTTGGCAGCGGCCGGTTCGAACGCGCACCAAAGCTCTCCGCTCGGTTTCTCATACCAGCCAGCGGACTGAACGGCGTGCCGCACCGCGCGTGGTTCAAACCGTGTGTGTGTGTGTGTGTGAGAGAGAGAGAGAGAGAGAGAGAGAGAGACAGAGAGACAGAGCGACAGAGAGAGAGAGAGAGAGAGAGAGAGAGAGAGACAGAGACAGACAGAGAGACAGAGAGACAGAGCGACAGAGAAAGAGAGAGAAAGACAGAGAGTTCGCGCCGAAAACATGTCGCACTTGTTGCAAAAAACGAGAGGAAAATACCTGCGTCCCCCTCCCCCCCCCCAAAAAAAAAACACTTTGGCCAAAAAATTCAAAACCAAATTGCACAGAAAATAATTCTTCAGAAATCATTTAAAAAGTTTAAAAAATGAAAAAAATCGGAACTCGTGGGAGGCGAAAAGCTGGAGCTGGAGGTGTTCCCCGTGACCACGTGACCCAGTGCGCTGCTGCTGCAGCTGCAGCTGCAGTACTGCACCGTCACGCTGCTGCATCCTTGACCCCCGCTCGCGGCGCACGGCTGAATAATAACAACTCTCTTCTCTTTTTTTTTTCGGCGACAGTCACAGTCGTTCTCGCTAAGCGCGGAGAAGATTATGTTCAAATTAAACCGGATTATTTACGAGCGTGTGTGTGTGTGTGTGACCACCATCATCACACTTCGAGAGGGAGAACAAAAACAAGAGGAAGAAGAAGATTAGTGCGACGCAAGGCAGCGCGAGCGTTTCCGATCACTTGTTGCGCAAACGCCGACGAGAGCGATATTATAGCTTCGCTATTTTCCTTATCACGTTATCACTATCATTTGAATGCACTCGCGCGACGTTCCCCCGTCGACGTGGCAAAAAGAGGAGGAAGGGGCGGAGTGGAAGGGGGGGGGGGGGGGTCACACACGCACGCGCCATGGAGTTATGAATGAGCACAGCCGATGCTGAGGTGGACTCCACCGCCGGCAGCCTTCGCCGATTGGCGCGGTCGCACACCGCGACGCGACCTGTGTGCGACGGAGAGAGACTTGTTCTACACATCTGCCCACCTGCCCACCTGCCAATACCTGCCCACCTGCACTACCGGTGTGATCACGCCGAAACTCTGATTAATTTGAGTCCAAGGCCGAGCGAATACAGCGTGCGCGGCTCCTCCAGGACCTGCTCCAGGGCCCGCGGGTTCTCCAGGACCTGCCCCAGGACCTTCTGGGCGGCCCGCGGGTCCTCCAGAACCTCCTCCAGGCCATCTTCCAGGAACTCTTCCAGAGTCCGTGCGTCCTCCACGGCCATCTCCCCCAGCCAGGAATGCGCCGACGATATCACGCCGCTAAATCGAAAAATATTGGACGTAGTTTAATCTTCGATTCGATACTTGGTCTCCCATGACCTCCTCCAAGATCTCTTCCAGTTTTCGGGGCCGGTCCCCCCCCCCCCTGAAGCCTCCTATGCTCACTATTCCCTTTAATGAGGGTTCTTGGGGCGGACGGGCAATACGTCGTATCGTTACAGGAAGAAAAATCGGTAATAGGCGCGTTTTGGTCGTTGACCCACCGGGTGCATCAGTAGCCCCGGGCAGTTTTGGTTTTAGGTAGTCCCGCAAACGCACTATCTCCGTCTCTTTCTCTCTCGGCCAGACGCGTGAGTCGGACGGAGACGAAGATAGTGCTCCCCGATTTCGATGCATAAATTTGCGATGAAAAAGAAAAAGCTTTTCGTAGTTTGACTTTCCCCTGTGTGATGAACGCGCATCGCCCGACCTCGCCTGTTCAGATTGAACACTGGCTGTCTATGCACCTGTCGCTCTGTCTCGCTCCCCCTTCAATTCGCTGCACGCGCTCTGTCTCCGTCTGCCGCAGGCGAGGGGTGCGCGGGGCGGGGAAGCCAGTTATCGGGCGTGGTGCAGGGAACAGGATTGAGGGGGGAGGGAGAGGGAGGGTTGAGCATCGTGCGTGTGCGAGAGAGAGAGGAGGGCCCCGCGCAGGAGCAAGGGCAGGAGCAGGATTCAAGATCAGGGTCTGTACGGGGGGAGGGGGGGGGGGAGGAGCCTTCTGCGCATGCGTCATAGCCGTCGCCGCGACGCTGGTCAAACAAGCGCATGGCACGGCACTTCATCCCGCCTCCAGGCAGGTAGTTCAGTTAAGCGAGTTCGTCGTTTTTTTCTTTTTTTATGTCCGACTTGCTGGACACGTGTGGTGCTGCGATTGGAAGACAATAAGCTGCCATTACAGCCACACACGAACCGACAGCCAAAACAAACGCTCACCGTCACAAAACCCTCTCGGCCAGTATTTGAACCCGCGTGACACGGTGCGGGACTCAGAAGGGAGTTGTGCAGGCCCTGGGTTCAAATACCGTGTGGGCCGTGCAACCCTTTCCCGTCTGCTGGACGTCGTAGTCAAGACAACGACGGGAATTTTTATTGTTTATTTTCTTAAATCGTATTTTCCGAGCGCGTTCCAAACCGTCCGAGTCGGTTATTTGTTCTGCCTTGCCTGAGATGTTTGCCTAAAGTCCGGCCGGTCCGCCACGGCCGCCGCTCCCATTACGCGTATTTACCGAGTATTTTTAAATGTGCAGCAGTTGTCTCTCCGTGATATTCAAACGGCACGCCGCTTCCCGCGGTCGCTTGCGGTCGCCGCCGGCACCGCCGACACCCGCAGCACGCCACTCGAACGGACCCCCGAAATATGTTATTAAATGCTCGTCGTTTGTACTCGAACTGACTCCCGCGCGCGTGCGGTCATTTGCGGTCACACTTGGAGGCTGTCCGGAGCCGGCCGGACAGAGGGGTTTGGACCTGGGTTTGAACCTTGGTTTGAACCTGGGTTTGAACTCGGCACCTCCACACTTCGGGCACCTCCGAGCGCACAAGTCAGAAGAAGAAAAAAGACTCCTTCTCGGTCGGTTTCCCGACTAAATTTTGGTCAAAACCACGAAAAAAAATTAAAATTTAAAATTTTCAAGATTTTTGTTTTCTTTTTCAACCTGATTTAATTTACTTTTTCTGATAGTGTACCGCCGGGACATACTGTGTGGGACGGATGGCCAACGACCTGGTGGGGGACTGAAACCGGCTGACGCCGGGAACCCGGACAGAACCGAAACCCGGCTCTCTGCAGCGGCTTTGCCTTCCCGCTACTCGCTCTGCGGCTGTGCCGGTGGTACCCGACCGCGGGGCCAGGTCCGGGGGACCAGCAACGCATCATCCTTGGCAATGGCAGTGCCCTCGACCCCGGCCGGCCCGGCCCGTGTGTGTGTGTGTGTGTGTGTGTGTGTGTGTGTGTGTGTGTGTGTGTGTGTGTGTGTGTGCGCGCGCTCTGTGTCGTGATGCTGTCACAAAAGACAGGCGGGGGACGCTAAAATCCACATTTTGCAAATGCATGGTGATTGAATGCCCAGAAAACAGGGAAACGGACAAACTCCACTGAGAAATAAGTGATAGGGCCAGAACGGGTGAAAAAAGAACTGGAATTACAGATGTAAATTTTTAGAAAACTGAAAATATTTGAAAGAGAACTTTCGTGAAATGTTGAGTGTTTCGTGAACGGTCCTAGTGGTCTAAACGGTCAAAAGCTGTGAAATTTATCAATTTCTCGATGCCCTTGTTCCTGGTAAAAAAAAAGTCCCCTTGTAAATATCCTTACGAATTGTCTTGTTCTCCGTGACTGTCGGGCGTGGGCGGGAAACACTCCAGACGTGACTCCCTGCTGAAGTCGCCTAGTCGCTCACACCTTTGACGGTGGCGGAGCTTCTGCCGCGGCGGGTCGGGGCGGGGCGGGGAGTCATCACCGAATGTCTGTGATGCGAAACGTGACTAAAACAAACGCGTCCAAACGTACGTCTGATACCCGCGTGCGGGTAGCACGCGGCAGAGACAACCGCAAGGTTGTAAACAAACAAACAAAAAAACACAGAGGCGATTTGCCGTGCGAGTTGACACACACACGTACACACAAATCTATCTATATACACTGAGAACTCGAAATAGATCGATTGGGTTACATCCATATGCATGTCATGGCTGGCCTTATCCTTCGCAAACGCAGCGACTGCAAATGTGGATATGAAATGTCGCAAAAGGAAGAGCGAGCGAGATAGATTGAGAGAGAGAGAGAGAGAGAGAGAGAGAGAGAGAGAGAGAGAGAGAGAGAGAGAGAGAGAGAGAGAGAGAGAGAGAGAGAGAGAGAGAGAGAGAGAGAGAGAGAGAGAGAGAGAGAGAGAGACAGAGCGAGAGAGACGCAGGGAGTCTTAATGATAGCACGCGAGCACGTGGTAAAAAGAGAAGAGCGAAATATATCATGGTAATTGGATAGGTCTATGACGCTCCGGTGTGTTGTTGACGGAAGTTAAGGTTCGGCTCAGTGGGCTCAGATCGGGCCTGGCGTGTTTAAGCCGGCAGGGATACCACCACCAGAGCCGGTGAGTGACATATCCATTATTCAAATTTCTGTTGTTGTTTTTTTTTTTGTGGATAATGGTGTTTGCTTTCAAGATTTGTCCGGGGACGAATATTTCAATATTTTAAGACCAAGTGCTTCGACACGGAATTTGAACGCACGGAGACAATGTTGAACGCAATGTCTGCAGCGTTTCCTAGGATAGGGAATTCCCACGGGCGCCCCCCTCCATCTGGGCTCATACTGAGAAGGAACATCGCACAATTTTGGGCGGTGAGGGACTTCGAAGGACGAAGCGACGAATATTTCATGTCAAAAAGAGGTCGAGTGACCCCGTTCTTGAAATCCTGAAGCCGGGCTGAGTCCAACTCAAGTCTCAAAACGTGTTCTCGAAACTGCATCCTCAAGTCCTGTGCATCGCTCTGACTTTGGCGATGGCCACAATTTTTTCAAATTATTGGCACCGCTCTGACACCGCTCTGACACCGCTATGACACCCTCCACAATCCTTACTTGATCCTGTCGGGATGTTCGTTGAGGGTTATCCTGTGCGGGGATCTTCTGGACAGCTTTGTCCTGGTGTGCACTTGTTCACATCACATATCACTTCACCACTATATCACCAATCGCGTCGCTTATCGTTCGTGATTTTCTTCTTGTCAGTCACAAAAAAAAAATCGAACAAAACCACGGCGCCGATTTCCTTGGCGTGTCACTCCGTCAGTCCGTGAGCGCGCTTATCGCGAGGCTTTTCGTGTTCGGCTTGACGGAGCAGCAGACGACAACTGAGAGCGCGGGAGGCGGACGGCTTCGACTGTGCGAACGGCTGTCGGGAGGACCCCGATTCGCAGGCCGGACTCCGTGAGACGGCGGTGGTGCCGGTGCTTCTGGTGGTACCTGTACCTTGTGTTGGTACCTCTGGTACCCGGCGCAAGCACCCGCTGTCCACCGATTGAACGCAGCAGCGACGGAGACCGGTGCTCTTCGCGACCGGTGAGCGCGAGTTTGAGTGTGTGAGTGAGTGCGCGGAGAAGACGTCGCGGCCCCCCGGTCCCCCCCCCCCCCCCCCCCCGCCCCCCGGCCCCCCGGCCCCCTGGACCCCCGGCCCCCCTGTCGGCGGGGACCCCGGGGGACGACGGGGGCCTCTTCTTCCGTGCCCTCCTCTCCTCCTGTGGACAGGGGATGGCCGTCCAGCACGCCAAACACGCCGGCCGGGCTGCCTCCGCCCCCCGGCCTGCAGGAGAGAGAGAGAGGGGGGGGGAGAGAGAAGGAGAGAGAGAGACAGAGAGAGAGAGAGAGAGAGAGAGAGAGAGAGAGAGAGAGAGAGAGAGAGAGAGAGAGAGAGAGAGAGAGAGAGAGAGAGAGAAAGAGAGAGAGAGAGAGAGAGAGAGAGAGAGAGAGAGAGAGAGAGGAGAGAGAGAGAGAGAGAGAGAGAGAGAGAGAGAGAGAGAGAGAGAGAGAGAGAGAGAGAGAGAGAGGGAGAGAGAGAGAGAGACGTAGAGAGCAGCGCGCAAGAGGCGCCTCCGAGAGAGATGGACAGAGGGGGAAGAGCAACTTTGTTGGTTCCTCTCTGGCGCAGCAGAGAGCAGACCGCCAACCTTGGGAGGAAGGAGGAGAGCGTGCGGGAGCAGGTGTGTGGGAGCGAGAAGGACGGCACCTGCCTCGCGCGCGCACTGACCGCCACCTCTCTTTCACTCCGAGATGTGCTCTCTCCGTCTTACTCCCACTGCCGCTCCCCTCCCTTCCTCCCACCCCCTTGCCGGCCCTCCTCAGCATCACACACACATGCGTCTTCCTTGTTTCATTCCTTTTCTCGCCTCTTTACTCTAATTTCTCTCCCTCCTCCGCCTCTCTCCGCTCCATTATATCTTCGTGTGATCTCCCTACCATGCAGCTCAGCCGATGATGGCCGGGAGTCCAGACCTGTGCTGTTGTAGTCACAGAAGTTGCGCAAGCGTCGTGCGTGAAACATACCTAGCCTCAGAGGGACAGGGCCCCTAACTCGCGATGCAAGCGTGTCATCAGTTAAAATCAAAATTCGATTTCTAAATTTTTTCAATTTTTTTTAAAAGGGAGTACATCGATATTTTTTGAGTGAGGCACCTTTGGACCGGTGCGTGTACAGGGAAGAGGGGAGGGCGCCATGGGATCATGACCTACCCCAAAAAAAGGGCGGTGCTTGGAAGATGCCCTGGAAGATGCCTGGAAGGCTACCCCGAACGTCATTCATATTGTGAGTAGGCGGAAAAACAAACAAACAGAAAACAATAACAACTACCAAACAAACAAAGAAAATTCAGGTCTCCAGAGCATTCCGTTCGATGGACCGGGAATAGCTGCGAACGCACCAGCGTCACGTCGCGAATTTAACCGGAACAATAAAAACTATGAATGAACGTAAAAGCAACAACGAAAAAAAAAATGGACAACGAAAAGTAGTTCTTTACGACGTCGTGCCTCATCCGCGGCGGTGCGGTGCTGTCCGGCGGGGCCCTCCCGAATATCCGCTGAGCACTAACCAGCTGCACAAACAGCATCCCGGCGTGTTGCTCACCGCTGGAGGGAAAAGTTGGCGAGGGAAATCCCTTCCGAGTCCAAAGTCTTCCCTTTCAGCCGCGAGTCAGCGATCCCAGTCCGCTCGCACGGGGTTGGGTAGGCAGACCCGCAACGCACCGGCGCACCGCGGCTGCCTACCCTGCCCACTGCAGGGGCTGAGAGGCGCGGGGTTGGGTAGGCAGACCCGCAACGCACCGGCGCACCGCGGCTGCCTACCCTGCCCACTGCAGGGGCTGAGGCAGACCCGCAACGCGGCGGCGGCTTGCCCACTGGGGGCTGAGAGCAGGGGTTGGGTACCCGCAACGCACCGGCGCACCGCGGCTGCCTACCCTGCCCACTGCAGGGGCTGAGAGGCGCGGGTTCACGTAGCAGCCTATGATTCAAAGCGCTCCTACTCCGCCGTGAGTGTTTTGCTCCAGCTTTGCACGTGGTGCTAGCACGCCTTCCTACTGGGGATGCAAACACACACACAAACACACACACTTGCACACACACTCAAACAAACACGCACGGTCTAATTCCGACGCCAGCTCTTCGGTGACGCACGTGATCTAAACCTCGTACGTCGTCGCCTGACGCGCGCCGCTTCAGAGTTGCAGGAGGCCAGGCGGGTGCCGGATGCCCAGGTGCGTCAAAGCTTTCTCTGTTGTGCCGCGATGACCGACCGCGATCTCCGAGAATTAAAGTGTGATGAACACCGTCCACTCTGAGTAGTGGAGTGAGTGAGTAGGACCGTTTCGAAAACTACTTTGCTCTCACATGTTTTAAGATCTGAGAACAAAGCTGGACCAGAAAAATTGGGTCACACGATCATCTTTTCCGATAGGAAATGCGAAAGTTATGAGATGTGGTGGCCACGATCTCTGACCTACTGCCAACTTCCTCAGTTGCGTTCATAAAAGATTCTTCAACGGCATTTTCAAGCCCCTTTATCGCCCAAAACCGTGCGCGATGACCGTGGCTCTCTGACTCTCAGTGAAGGTGACGTCACAGCCCCACAGCGGACCATTCCGCTGCTCACTTCTCTGTATCTGCAATTCGCTTTATAAAAAGACGCTATTCATTATCGGCTCTCGGACACCCGAACCACCAATAAAACGGGCAGTGATGGTGACTGCCACAGGTGCGCAGGCTTCGGACTCTGGGCTCCGGGCTCCAGGCTCCAGGCTCCGGGCTCCAGGCTCCGGGCTCCAGTCTCCGGGTTCCGTGCTCCGGGCTCCGTGCTTTGGTCTCCGGGCTCCAGGCTCCAGGCTCCGGGCTTGGGCTGCAGGCTCCCGGTCTCTGGGCTCCGGGCACATACACACATCGGATTTGCATTTTCGCAAACAGGAGGGGAAAATTACACCTGATCCTCTGCGCCCCGTAGAGCCACAGCAGCTAACCTGTGAATCGTCCCGCCATAGTTTGCCAAAATTCAGAGGTCCAAGCTCGACGTCAGTTTTGAGGAGGTTTTGCAGCGTGGCACCTGGCTGTCTAGACTTGGCGTCTCCCTCACTCTTCCGCCCCCCCCCCCCCCCCCTCCTCTACGCACCCACAGCTATGGCCGAGACACCGACGGTTAAGGTAAAGCTCTCTTCCGGACCGCTCTATTTCCATGAGTACAGCCTTTGTAGTGTTTTTTCTCTTACGTGCGCGCAGTGTCGTTCAGCGTGGGGGTACCGAGGCTACCAGGACCGCGGCTCGAGGCTTGTTCCGGTTTTGGGGTCAAAGTGCATCGGACCATTTATTTGCGTTGTGGCTTACCAGCACCCGCTGTCTAACAAGAAAAGCCATGTCAGTTTCTGAAAAAAAGTCAACAAAACCCACAGAGAAAAATAGCTCCATTTGGCAACACAATAATTCAGTGCATCCACAGAGTGCATCAGTATTTTTTCCTCTCGGTTAAAGCTTACATTAAATCAGGATGAATAATGAAAAAAATGTAAGCAGCTGAAAAAGAAAGAAGAACTCGAATGTTCCGTTCCGGTCCTGACGCGTGAACCCGTTCATCGATAGGTGTAATAGCGAGAGAAAACAAAAAAGACTCGGCACGAGCTGCGAACTGTGCAGTATGTGGGTCGTGCAAACCAAAGCGGAGGGCGAAAAAGTGATGCAACAAGGTGGTAACGAAAAATCCAGCCGAGGAACTCATTTCACTTGCAAACTATTTCAGCGCCGTGCTATTAGACAATTACCAGACTGTGCCCTATTGACGGTGCCCGGACATCATCTGCTCGAGCTGGCGACGATTGGAACACCCAGATCATATTGCAAATCTGGCAGCCATCACACGGTCATCAAATGCATCAATATGTCTCCCCTGACTCTACTCACTTCCAGTGTACAGTGCACTTCACACCCCATGCAAGCCAGTGTTTCCCAATCAGGCGGGCGATCTCGGGCAAGAGCATCTTATATCTCTGTCACACTCAGGCCCGCCTTATGAAAAGAGAGAAGATTTCCGCAGGCAAGACCCTTGCACGCCCGATTGAAAACACTGACGCGATCACAGGTTCATACACAGAATTCATTTTCTTACGTGCGCCACACAGCTTCCAAATCCTTCCCTTGACGTCATTAAATCCGTCCATTTTCCGTCCACCGTCACGGCTCCAGGCAATTTTCCACGTTTGCCGCGGGTTTGAACTCTTCCTTCTTAGAAGGAGCACGCACAGAAAGTCGCTGAGCTGAGCTAAGGCGGTGGCCCTCTGGCCTGTTTTGCTCCAGTTTAGACGTCACGGGTTGCTGGAGGCGAGGTTGCGAGGTTTGGTATGACGAGCTCATCACGCTCAGCGGGGAAAATCACGACCGTCTGCCTGTTGTGTACACTATAGAGCATCTAATTAAATAATGCTCAAAACTAATTCATAAGGTTTCAGAGGGGTTGGCAGCAGCGCTTGAAAGCCTTCTACCCCGTCGGTACCTTCTCAGTATGGCCTCCGACTTAACCACAGTCGACACATTCGTGTTACGAACGAATCATCATATCTAAGCAAACTGGGAAGAAGACATACTTCAGCTGCCAGGGCAAAAGGATTTCAGGGGGCGACTTACTCGGTCACTTGGCCTGTGGCGACTCATTCTTTTTCCAGATTAACCCAGAGCGTATTGCCGTAAAGTGACTATAAATATATTTACAGTGAGGGTGACCCTGCCAGGTCGATATGCCTTCCCCGGAACATGTGCGACGCCATTGTCCAGTTTGTCGGGATTCGCTCTCCAGGACGGGGGCCGCTGGGGTGCCCGGAGCGCGCGGAGTGTGTTCCAGCGGGCCACAGCGGGTTCCAGCACACCAACTCCAGCGGCTGCTGGGGAGGCGAGGCGCTGCGAAGGACTCCAGGCGCTGGGCTCCAGACCCCAGCTCCAGTCAGGAAGCCTGAAGAAATCATGACAAAAATTTAAAAAAAAAAAAACGTAGTGTCAATATTTGAATCCATCGACGACAAACAGATACGGTTTCAAGGATATTTTTCTCGAGCATAACACGAGTATTTTTGTATATGAGTCATGGACAAATCTGGACACGCCATTCGTCGTCGACGTTGACAGAGCGACTTATTTTCGATCCAAACATGCACGAGTCCATCTGCCGCTATCCCAAGCACTCAACCCCAGGCGAGCGGTACCTGCCGGTACCACGGGTACCACCACCGACGGTAGCTGCGACATCGTTACTGACGGCAGGCAGGTGCTGTACGACTGGACAACACATTTATTTGTGGTCTGCGGCGGGGTTAGTAATCCGGATTGGGGTGCGATGGTCCCGCTTGTGACGTAATAGGCCGATCCCGTGGAACACACACACACATTTCTCCATAGCGGCGTGACGAAAAATAAGACCGCCCAAAAGGTTTTGCCTGTTACTGTACACGAAGCAACCCTCCTGTGGGAACCCCTCACGTGGCCTCCGGGTCCTCCGGGTCCTCCGGGGTGTCGGTACACCTCCGAGGCCTTCTCGGGGTACCTCCGGCCTCGGAAGACCCCCCACCCTGACTTACTCTGCCAGCTCGCCAAAGATTATGCGAGAGTGTTCGGGCTAAGCGGACCGGCTCGGACTCACCCGAATAACGAATTGGAAGCCGAGGTGTATTTAATCCCGGTGGGACAGGTATCGTTTTCATTTTCTGCGGAAAGTAAACGGCGAATACACAGCAGGGGGTCAGATAAGGAGGAGATGACACACCCCAGGGCGCGATGCGAGTGGCGATTTCCAGCCAAGGACACGCTCACAAGGGGGTGCGCACAGGTGTAAATTAGCACTGTAGCACCTTGCGATTCTATAGTACTATCGTGGGAACGAATGACCTTTTTTTTTACACAGTTTCAAAGGGACCCAGAACTCAAAAACCTTTTAAAAAAAGTCATTTTCGAAGTTTTATGAACTGAGGAAACTTTGTCGCAAAACAAATTCTCGTAATTTTTCTTTCCTTTTTTTCTAGTTTTTTGTTTAGAGAGGCCGTTAAAAATTGTGCGAAAAACATCAACCCAAAAATTTTGAAAGCGGCGCCTTCGACCCGGGCATCGTCAGTAGCTCCCAAAGAAATGCGTGCTGAGCAGCTCCTTCAAATACTTTCTGACACTCCCAATCCTGATAGACCATAACGAATGAACCATAGCATTTGCACTTTTTCCCCCGTCAGATCCTTTTTGGTCTTGAAGTGTGAGAAACATTAAAAAAGTGGCCGCCCCGCGGGGGTCACGTCAATTGCGTGGCCATTGTCAACAACCGTTGGTGCCTCGCTGACGTAGGCAGATGCAGGGTAGAGGCGAATGTTGTCAAAACACCGGAGGTTAATTGATAGCGCCGTCAGGTGGGGACACACGTGACTATGTTGGTCGTCTCCACTTAAAGGAGCAGCAGCGCTAGCGCAAAGCAGTGCAGAGCGCTCGGTTTCTTTTCTTCCCAGTTTCTCCTCAGGTATGATTTCCGTGCCCCCAGCGGCACCGGCCCGACTGTCTTAAGTCGACGGTCATCAACGCGGGTCATAAGTCATATACTGAACCGCACCGGCCTCAGTAACTCTCCGCTCATCATTCGGTTGCTGAGCGGCCTCCAGAAGGATTCCGTGCGATATACGCTGGTTCTCTAAAAGTGGGCGTTCATTTTCATTCTCGGTGCATTTCACCCCCTCATCAAAACTTCTGAAGGATCTCAGTTCTTCCTGGACCACGCATCACCTCAAGGACCTCAAGGAGCCTCCACGCCACTCTCAAGATTCAACCCGTACCAACAAATTAAAAAAAAAAAAAAAGAAAAAGGAAACTCGTTTATGTTTGCTTTGAAGTGTCTTTAATTTTCTGTTAATTCATTTTAATTTTCTGAAAAAAAAAACACAAGAAAAAACACACTTTTTTGGTACATGTTCGCGTTTAAGTGTCGTTAAGACAACGCGAGAGTACGCGTGGTTTGACCGGTCGACCTTTTTTCCGGGTGTGTCTGTGGGTCAGTGTCCTGGCCTGTCCCCCTCCCCTACCTGGCCAGTACGTGCCCGGCTGCGCGTCCAAATGCGGCCGGCACTACACATTATATCGAACGTGCGAATCGGCCCGTTCCGGCGGTACCCCCCCCCCCTCCCCGCCCCTTCCTCCCCCTTGCATTTTGAATTCTGTTAGTTTTTTAAGGGGACAGCGCAGCGTAGACGGTAAATCAAAGTATTTTACTGAGGACGACTGCTGCTGCTCGCCGTATATCCACGGCGCTTTGATGCGCAAAATGAACGCGACAGAATACGGCGTAATGTTCTCCGCAAAAGGTTAGGCAAAAGTTACAGTTAAATATAACGATCCGGGATGCAAATTTTCATCGGGGATTAACCCGACATTTCTCGCGCGGGACATTAAAAAGAAAACGCGCCCGGCTGCTGAAGAACGGCATGGAAAAATGCACACGCTGGCTTCCATACGTCTGATCCCAAAATTGAGATTTTAAAATGTGCCCCGCGCTCCGTGATAGCCGCGTAATACAGTAACCCTCTCCACGGAGAGGTCCAGCCGCGGGGCGCGTGCCGTTTGTAGTCTTTGAGTGTGTGTGTGTGTGTGTGTGTGTGTGTGTGTTTGTGTGTGTGTGTGTGTGTGTGTGTGTGTGTGCAGTGACGCCAACGGAGCGTTACTCACACCGCGGCAGACTGATGTCATTGGACAAACACAGTTTTGACGCGGCCGAAATATTCCCGCGAAACCCGCGTGATTTCCAGACAAGCAGTAAAATTTTGATCCTGCGAGCGGAACTGAAATTTGGTTGGTGGGAACTATTTTTGTCAGTTGCATCAATAGCTCCTCGGACAAAGAGATTCGCCAGGAGCAAAAAGCAGAAAAAATAGATGGCTTAGCTTAGCCTACCTCTTCGTTGGTCCAACTAAAAAACTGGTTGCCTAAAACAAATTTCAGTTCTCAGAACCAAAACTTACTGCTTGTCTGGAAAAAATTAGTTTTGGTGTAACGCTACACGGAGGATAAAGATTAGTAGTCCCATCTAATTGTTTAGTTGATTTCCAGACAAGCAGCAAATTTTGTGTAGGAGTCAATCCTCGATTTTTGTCCACGTTTTCCTCCTTGATTTTTGTCCAGCAGTCGTCCCCACCACCTTGGTAGGGCTGAGGGCTGGTCTGCCCAGACCCGGCCGGGAAGGAGGATTCACTCTCAAAAAAATAAAATTGAATTTACTAAGAAAATCAAGATGACTAGAATTTTTAGTCGATTCAACCAAAGATTTCCACTATAATTTCGACGAAAAATCGACCAAATTTTAGTCATCTTGATTTTCTTAGTCAATTCAATTTTATGCTTCTGAGAGTGAGCCGCTAGGGCGGGATGCATTTTTAAATACGAATTTGCTCTCAAATTTTGAACAAACTGTTCAACTCAATGCGTGGAGGACTTAAAAACAAGCCCAGTAAAAAATAAATGTCACTTTGCCGCGCCACGCCGGATCTGACAGTGATCTAAGCCGCCATGTTTGGGCGCCGGCCCGTTCCTAGAACTCGGCCGTGGTAGCGCAATTTATTAGCAGCCAAAAGGTCCGAGGGGCCCACAGTACCACAAGACAAATAACTTTCTAGACGGAGAAATGCACTAACATTAGTCTTTCCCCGCGCTACTTTCATGTACCACTTTCACTTTTTTTTTTTCGCGGAAAACACTGAATAACATTATTCATCAAATTCAAACATTTAAAAAAAGTTAATATTAAGTTTTTTTTTAAGTTTAATATTTCCTGGAGCATGGCCTTGCATAGTGCAGTATGCTCTGTTTGAGCGCGCACACGTCAACACGTTCGCCATACGATGCTCCCTGCTTCGCGCACACTGGGTGCTCCTGTTCGATATGCAAAATGCCCCCTGGGAAGAAAACAAAACAAAACACAAGACTGCTGCTCTGTATCGCCGCAGAGAAAACGGAGCGTATAAAGTAAATTGAGTTATATATCACGGGAGAGTGGACACGTGCGATGCACTGGAAAAGAGGAAAAGGGGGAGGGGGGCTGACACACACACACACACACACACACACACACACACACACACACACACACACACAGACTGTGTCTACCCGCGAATTTCTCGCTTGACTGATCGTCGCATATGCCACATAATATGCCACATGCAGCAGAGATATTCACACGAGCCGTCTGCTGACCACCGCGGACGTGTTTCGGGGGGCACACGTGGCCCGGCCGGCACACGCCACACACGCCACACACGCCACCGCGCGGTGCACTCCGGTGTAATGTCAGTGATCAAGGCCGTGTGTGCTGCGCCAGCGGGCTTAGCGTATTTTGGCGATTTCGGCCTCCTAGCGAGCAGCGGGCCAGAGCCGCAATAGAGATATGTCAAAATTGACCGAAGACGTTCCGTTAAATTTAATTGAAATTTTAAAAAATTTCTTTGCAACTTCTGCTCATCCAAATTTTGTGAGGAATAATTTTTTTGTTCGCACCTCTAGTGATCGCTGTGAATACGTCTATCGCAGATTTTTTTTTTTAAATTTCCTCCCGCCATGATCCCGAAGGTCACGCATTAGCCTGACCTCTGACCCCGTAAGACGGCCGGTGACGCGCTGGAACTTCCGATCCCTCAGCGCTGCCTGCGGGCACAGGGTAACCAGATCTGCCGTACAAGGCGCCGTCTGTCCACGATTGACGGGGGCCGTGGCCGTCGAATGTCACCGCCTGTTGTCTGCATCCAAACTTTCCCAGCGCGTCATACGCTCATTACGAACGGATATCAGAGTCCAAACTTAGATATTTTTATATTGAGCCTTGGCTCCAGGCCGCACCGACAACTCCAATGGGAGTGTTCTTGTAAGGACCGGAGAACTGGCCAAACCACAGCGGGCCTCAGTGCGCGAGCCTCTGTGCTAAAGATAAAGACATATATTTTTCAACGAAACTTTTTTAATGTTTTCTTCCTGCCGTTTGGGCCTTCTACACGCAGAAAAAACATTAGTGGTCGCAACAAATTTTTAAGTTGATTTCCAGACAAGAAGTGGATTTTGATTCAAAGAACTTTAAGCTTGGTTGGGGGAACTAAGTTTTAGTTAAACTAACGAAGAGTTACTTGCTCCAACGAAGAGGTTCGTTGCAGGCGCAAAGAAAAGAAAAAAATTGTTTAGTGCCTTATCTCTTTGTTGGAGCAACTAACGGTAGGTGCAACTAGCAAAGAATATCCCCCCCAAAAAAGTAGTTCCCAGAACAAAAAAAATTACTGCTTGTCTGAAAATCAGCTAAAAATTTATTACTTACCTTTTTTCTCCATGTACATGAAGGAATTAGAATCGCACGAAACATAGAAAAAAGAAAATCACGGAAGTTTTCAGCGTTACATATATGACTTTTCGCCTACTCCGTTTGTTCCGCCGTGTAAACGCTTATATGCTGGCTACTAAAGGAATTAAATCATTGATGATTATGTACTAATTACATGTTGGGTCGGTGCCGGGTCACGCCTCTGGTCTGGCCACCGGGCTGCGGGCTCCCTACGGCCCCCACTCGGCCACGACCGCATTACAAATTTGTTTTCCTGGTGAACGAGCAGAGACTATGGCGTTTTAGCTGAAGCGCCCGCTAGAAGTGACCACCAGCCACGCGTGTGCACCCGCGAACACACCCTGTTGACGTCAACGAGGGCCGCACTAAACACAAGGCATGCCTACGGCTGCCTCCGTCATCATCCCTGAGTACCGCCCCTCTATTCACTGCGTCTGTTTCAGAGACGGAGAGAGAGAGAGAGAGAGAGAGAGAGAGAGAGAGAGAGAGAGAGAGAGAGAGAGAGAGAGAGAGAGAGAGAGAGAGAGAGAGAGAGAGAGAGAGAGAGAGAGAGAGAGAGAGAGAGAGAGAGAGAGAGGGGGAGGGGAGGGGAGAGAGTGTGAGCGAAACAGAGCGAGGAGACGCGGTCTTCGTCGTTATATGCCAGCCTCAAGGAAGTGACGTGCGTTGTTTAATGACAGATGTGCGGCCGCAAACCACGTATGTGCACGAGGAGACCGGAGAGAACCGGCGGGCAGCGGGTTCGAATACGGTCAGCCGATGAGAACGATTACAGGGGATTACCGGCGGCCAGCGAGACTCTTCGAAGAGTGAAAAACCATACATTGGGTAGCGGGCAGCCAGCGGTGAACAGCGGCGTAGGAGAGCCACACCCCGGAATATTACGGGCGATGCAGTCTTAGTGCGAACACTAAGAATGAAAAGGTCACCATCCTGAGGGACTTGAAGAGGCGGTTTCTTGGGCGGTTTTAAAAAATTGGCCTTCCGTTTAATATTGGAGACCTGGGTTGGACTTGGCGCCCGGATCCCACAAACGGAGTCTCATGACCTTTTCTGATTGGACTCCGTTGAGTTGGGGTGGCCAGGCTGCGGCACACCCCTAACCTTCTCAGTTCCGATCAGAAAGAGTTATGCGACACCATGACTGGAATCCTGACGCCAAGTCGAGTCTCACTCTGGTCTCAAACAGAGTTTCCAAAGCAGCCTCCTCAACCCTTTTTTATTACAATTTCTCTTAAATAGAATGCCCTGTTGCCAAGCTTCCGTGAAGCACTCGGTCCCGACCAGAGATTCCCTATCCACCATTGAACCAATCTTAATATTCGCTGAATCCCCTCGTCTGGTCTCAAGCGATTTTCTTGGCTGCAATGACCATACCCAACCCCCGGCCCAGGGCCGCCCTAACACACTGCTGTCATCCTTCTCGTTTCGGGAACAACACGCATGTTTGCTGCGGAACAGGAATGTGTACAGTCAACTTAATTGATCTCGTCGCTTCACCTCTCAAGTCCTCTCTCCCCCGTTGTCCCGAAATAGAGTGGCACCGCGGGGAGGAGTCGCGTATCAAACTGAGTGGATGCGTGTAACGTGTGATGGATGCATCGTTTCCCCGATTTTGCGAAGCGAAGATAAAGGGTTAGCAAAGGTGACATTCTGACGGGAGCGACGGCCTTTGGCACCCTGCGCTGCTCACACTCGCGGGCTCGCAGTAGTTCTTATCTCATTCAGTGGCGCGGTGAACACAGCGCAGTGGCTGTCGAGGCTCTTTTAACAAAGTCCAATCAGTAGCAGACGCCAGGTAAGTCTGAAATTCATCAAATTCTTTTGGTTTAAAGTCATGGCACTCTTGAGTGAGGCCCCCCCGGATCTTTACGGTCCCGTACGGTCCGCTGTCCACCGGCCACGTGCCGGCGCCACGCGCCAACGGCCTCCTGACGTCCTGGACGGGAGCGGCGCACTCCGAAGCTAATTTCTGTTTTCGGGTTCGATATGCAGCGCAGGCTGCCAAAGAAGCTGCTTCAGGCTGCCACAGGCTGCTACAGGCTGCCACAGGCTGCTACACTGCCACAGGCTGCCACAGGCTGCCACAGAGGCTGCTACAGGCTGCCACAGGCTGCTAGACTGCCACAGGCTTCCATAGGCTTCCATAGGCTGCCACAGGCTGCCACAGAGGCTGCCACAGGCTACTACTGGCTGCTACAGGCCCCTATGACGTACTGTTTGTGTGCTGGCCCGCTCGCCAGCACTTTCTTGCGCTATGTTTTCGCCGGCCCGGTCCCTGCGTGTGTGGATTGGCAGGCGGAGTCTGTTTGCTGTTTGCGTACGAATACCAAGAGATTAAAAGCAACTTTTTTTTTCTGTTTTTTTTTCTAACACGTCATGAAACTTTTTAGGTTGCTCATCGATTTTTTCAGTATTGTTTTTTTAGCCCGTCCCGAGACGTTTCTTTAGATACGGCAGGAGCCGGGCTTATAGTCTCATGCCGAATGTTCGTTCGTTCGGACGTATGTACGCCGACTATTCGTTCACAGAAAAACTTCAAATTTGGAGGATAAACTCCTTTCCTAACGTAGAATCACGTACGGTGGCAACAATTTTCGATTTGTGTCGCATTTTTGATTAATGAAAATTTTTCTGTTTTTGTTTTTTGAGGTTAGGGTTGGCCGCCACGCGCACACTATTACCATCGCGGCGCGCACAGGGACGGGCTCAGGTTAACGATTTCAATCGTAACAAATACATCTGCTATCGGGCACTTCTAGGGAGACTTGAGGCGGGGGCCGAAGTTCCCCGCAAACGCCGCCGGTCGTACCGAGGTGCCGGTGGAGCGCAGCGAAACTGGCACCGAGGTTGACGGAAGGGACGGGCCAGCTTTTTGAGTGAGGTACTGCGCGGACCGACAAGCTATGGATCGGAGCTCCTCCGTCTGCAGAGGCGCCTGGGAGAAGAGGGTTTGTTGTCTCTTGCGACAAACGCTGGGGGTTGCATCCGCACCGCACCTGCTCGGCGCCTCACCGCCTGCTGACCAGCCCGCGGCAGGCAGAAGCTATTCCTCGCAGCCACGTCAGCGGTGCGCGGACGGAGAGACGACTATTGGCCGAGTGCAATGTGTGATGGGTTTGGAGTTATTCATATCATCGCTGGATATCGGCTCCGTGCACTCAGCGCGTTGTGTCGCTTGGCAGCATACCACGTGGCGCTAGGAAAAACGTTTTCTTCGATATCAAGGTTAGAAAGACCTAAAAAAATGACAAAAATGTCAGTTTCGAATTTTTCCGCGATCCGCGGTGGTTTTCGCGCGCTTTTTCCAGGCTGACCCGGCCGACACCCGTCAGCACCTTTGGCTTGCAGCGCAATTGCACTGATTGCAACGTCATTTTCTTTTCATCCTCTTTTTGCACTCGCAGCTTCTAATTAGCAAAGAGCACAGCGTTTACCCCCTCCCCGCGCGTAGGCACCTACGTACCCCCTCCCTACCACCACACACGTGATGCACCTACGCCCACCCATTCACTGTCCCGTTTACAGAGCTCATGGACCTACATTGCAGCATAATTACAAGTATGAATATTGAATTCTTCTAAAATACCTCCCAGTGCGGGGGTTGGTACACCCGGTAAGCCTAGGCGAAAAAGAATGCTTCGTGAACCTATTAGCCCGCGACAAACACTCTATCTCCCACCTGACTCCATATGTGAGTGTTTGTGTGTTTGTGTGATGATGGCACCGTAATTGTCTCGCTGATGTGCGCATCCCACCTTGACCCTGGCTGGCCCTGCAGCAGCTAGCAGACGACGCTAGCAGACGACGTAGCAGATGACGCGCCGCGCGTGCATAGGGGACTGGTACGTGTCGGTCTACTTTCCGGCCAATTTAGGTTTTTTTGTTGCCTTTTCTTGCTCGCGATAGTGTGAAATTAAAACAGTAATGACATTGTATGTATGCTGGAAAAGGCGAGAAGGTTTAAAGAGTTAGAGAGGACAACAAAACGGCAGTAAGGAGTCGTGATGGGAAGAAAAACGTAGGGAAAGCATGAGAAATCGAAACCACCCCAACATTTTCGGTGATATGCACGCGGTTGCTCAAACTTTCCCCAGTCTTCTTCTTCTTCGTCACGACTTCTTAACTTCAGTTTTGGGCTCTATCTCGGAGTACTCTACTCGTATATTGTTATTTTGGGTTGGTTCTTCGACTTGAGTGTAGCAAGTCTAATAGAGTACTCCGGAGAAGCTCATATCAGAAGTAAGAAGTCATAACGAAGAAGAACAATCCCGGAGAAAATATAAAACAAAAGGAAGCGGGGTCTCTAAACCTCTCATACTTCCCCCACATTCTTCTCCTTCGTTACGAATTCTCACTTCCGTTCTAAGCTTCTCCGGAGTACTCAATATAGAGTTCTTTATGGCTCTCGGTTTCGCGGCTTGGCGCTTCCCGCGCCGCGCTGCTGCGGTTTCGGTAACAAAGTGGAGTTAACCAGAAGGCGGTGGGAATGGATGGAGAAGGCGTCGGGACGGGCCGCCGTAGTGGACGTGCGGCTTGTATGAGTGTGTGTGTGTGTGTGTGTGTGTGTGTGTGTGTGTGTGTGTGTGTGTGCGTGCGCGCAGACGTGTGTCTCTGCCGGCTCTGCTCTCCGCTGGCTCTGGGTCAGGGGGTCACTCCCCGACTCCTGCAGCCGCCGCACCACCACGGTTTCTTTCGGTTTTTGACGTCAGGCTCGTCAGCGGGGTGTCGGTTGCTCGTGTCGCGCTTCCAGAAGAAAGAAACACGGCCGTCACTTACCCGCGGCGGTGGAGGCGGTGGCGGTGGCGGCAGGCCCCGCTGTCATTGGCTGGCAGGGAGGACGCACGCCGCGCGACCCGACGCCGAGTTGTTTGCTTCGGACCGACACTGCCAGCTGGAAGGTTCGGCGTCGCTACCCCTCGCCGCTGGGAGCGCACGGCGTCGCGCCGCTCACGTGACAATCGCTGCTCACCGCCCCTATAGGGGCGGCCACCTCTTCCGACACACGGAAGTGGCTGTTTTGAAAACCTAGCCCGACATTCACGGTTTGAGACTCGAATAGGACTCAACGTAGATGGGGTCACATGACCTATTCGGTTAGGGGGCCTCGTCATCGGCCACCTCAACTTCCGACCTAACCACCCCTATCATTCTTTCCGTCCGCATGGTTGGGGTGGCCGCACGCGATGAGGCCGACGTTACGTGCAATAGAGGTTTTCAATGAGACTTGGAAACGGAAGCTAAAGAACAAAAACACTTCCAGACAGCAAGACAGATATGAGAAACTTGAATGGTGCTCTGAGTGAATTTGGTGGTTAGTTCCCATATTTGGCGATGCCTTTGTGCATCGATATTTCTCATACCTGCTTTCGAGAGTCTCTGGTCTCGAAGTGTTCTTGTTCTTCAGCTTCCGTTGCCAAGTCCCATTTGAAACTTCGCTTTCCGCGAGTTATTGCGCATTTATTGCAGCACACGCGCTCGGCACGGCCTACTAACTTTTGCGTTTTTGGTATGGAAACGCGACGGCGGACAGCGGAACCGATTCATACCGATTCATGTGTCGTTAAAAGTGCTGAAAGCTCATATCGCCTGTTGGCGCTGTCCGAGCCGATGCTTCTCTTTCAATTTAACAGCTTGCGCCGCCGAGCGCAACAGCCACAATGTACGGAATAAGAGCGGCCGGCCACCGCCGCTTTTAAATCACGCTATTTAGCGGCGGTGCGCACCGTAACTGAACCCCACCGGCCAACGCTCACGTCCGCAGCGTCTGCTCAGCACGCTCCCACACCATTTTGTTCTTCTCTTCACTTTGCGCGGGAAAATTCCGCAAGATGGCCGCGCTGCTCACACCACGTGCACGGGGGCGACACGCATGCGCACGCGACGCGACGCTGCAACGCGGCATTTCTCATCCATCGATCGCTTTATTATTGTTTTCGGTCGGAATCACCGAATACTGGCTCTCTGCGAAGCTACTCCACTGTGTTGACGGGGCGAGCAGCCACAGCACAGCACTACAGCAACCTCTCCAGCGGCGTGTCGTTTTTCGCAGAGGATAATTTCGGGTGCAAACAGGCGGTGGTCGCCGGAAGTCGCCCCCGAATTCCGCCGGCACTCCGCGAGGGGACTCAGGGCCGAACCAAAGTCGTACAGCAGCACCGTAAAAGTGCATCCGACAACAGGTTTTGTGGCTCGGGTCCGCGGAGAAAATGGCGCCTCGTCTCAAACAGAAGCAAAAAAAAAAAAAAAAAAAGGCAGTTCGTTGATCTGTGGAATCGAATTCATTTGGGTGGCAGTCAGTGTGATACAGTGGCGTAGCTAAGCTAGTTATGGGTGAGAACTGTCTCTTGCCTTGTCCTTTCATATTTTTTTGATTTTTTTGTGGTGGTTTAGGAGGTAGAGACAATAACAGATTGCAATACCTAATAAAATACATTTTATTATACGTTTGTAAAAAAACAATATACACATCAAAGCCAATCTTGAAAGAAAAAACATACAAAAAAAAAAAAAAAAACAGAAACACAGAAGGACCATACGTCCGCTCACGCACTTCAATGTGAAGCTAAGGCAGGCGCGCAGGTCCGCACACTTAGTTCGAGGTTGTTAGCTTACTTTGAACTGAGGTATATCGTATAAATGCACAATTAGGCTACGCCACTCCATGGCGTCACCGGGAAGGGCACCACAGGCGCTGGCCAGACATCGCTGCGCATGCGAAGTATGGGTCAGCGCTTGTTTTCATTTCCTTGCAAACGAATAGAGCACTTTGTGTCGTAGAAGCCCAAAACGGAATGAAGAATTCATAACGGAGAAGAAGAACGCACGGGAAGTATGAGAAATGGCGTGTGTGGAGCCGCGGTTTTCTCGGCAGATCACTCGCTTTTCAGTGCAAAAAAAAAAAAGCACGCGTCTTCTCACACTTTCTCCAGCATTTTCGTTACCACTTGTTACTTCCGTTTGGGGCTCCCCCGGAGTACTCTATCGGGCTAGCGGTAGGGCGACTGCATGGCATGATTCATGTATCTGCCTAATCGAGCTGAATTCCGATGATGTGGTTACAAAGTTGAAATCAGATGCATCTGGAGACGTCGCCGGAGGCGAATTGGCAACGGTTTGGTAACTACTGTACGTGGTTAGTAAAAGACACATGACAGACAAAGAGGAAGAAAACATTCTTCGTGCGCCGCCACCAGCTGCTGCCAGACAAAGACCGAGTCGGTGTCGACGCACGAGAGAAAAACACTTGATCCTCGCGGGATGAAACGGATGGCAACCTCGTTAAATACATCACATTATTTACAGGAGTCTACCGAAAACTAAAATGTAGCGAGAGAGATTCAGAGCGAGGGTTCGTTGTTGACTTGCACAATATTTGCAATAAGTTTACATATATCTCTCTCTTTCCTTTTTTCAGACTGCAGCCTCGTCAATCTCACAAAATAAATATTCTCCGGCCATTAAAGTGTTAACTCTTCAACACCCAGATGACAAAGCGATAAATCAACATTAGGCGACTTTTTCAGGGAGGCACCCCGATCAAAGAGGATGGTACTCAGTGACAGTGCTCATCGAAAAATAGCTCGCAATTGATTTCTCACTTCGCTCGTCACGAATATGTGACTTGAGTGTGACGAAATGTGCGCTTTTGTACCATTAGAACAGTCATGAATTAGGCCTATTTTTTTTTCTAAAGGGGAATACATGGTGATCCTTTGTTTTCCCTCATCAATCAAAAACGTTACTGGTCGGTTCAAATTTTGGCGCCACCGAGTGGGGCGCGTTCTTGAGCGGTGGCATGACCTTTCCTTATGGCGAACTGTGACCGCTGGTCACGCCGTGGTCACACCGGTCACTTCTTGCCCAGGTACGGCGAGTAGTGGTGCGAGGCCACCACCTCCTGCCAGGCCCTGTAGTCCGGCGTGGGCAGCTGGTCGCAGGGCGTCAGGGGGTTGCTGCAGGAGAGAGAGAGAGAGAGAGAGAGAGAGAGAAGGATACGTTAGAGCGTAAAACACACAAGAATGCAGGGACAAAGAGAGAACACGCGTCGTAAACAGACAGTAAACAAGCCGTGAGTGCCGGGCAGGTGTGCTATTACTGGCGTGACGTCACACGCTGCGCCGCGGCCGGGCCGCAAACCGAGCGCCGCCGCGTGCGATGGGTGGCCTACGCGCACGGCGCTCCGCGGCCGGTATTTGAACCCGGCGCTAGACTGTGGCGGTGCCCGCCAGCGTACTCACTCGGGGGCAGGGAAGTTGAGCGCCTGGGGCTGCATGTTCTGGATGTGGTCGGCGTTGTCGCAGAACAGGCGTGACAGGCTGTACTTGCGGATCTCGTCCAGTTGCTCTGCGGACAGAAAGGGTTGGACTGAAGACGGGGTGGGGTGGGGTACCGCGATGAAGCCTTCCAGAGACTTCCCGCCACAGAAGGTCATGTGACCCAATTTCTGAAAGTCTGACGCCAAGCTGAGTCTAACGCAGGACTCAAGTCATGAATGTTGGGCCAAGTTGTCAAACCGGCTGCCTCTTCAATTTTAGTGTCGTGCTCGATAATGGAAAATGGCTGACGCTGGTTTACCTGGGCTTAAGGGGTTGGGGCTGTTCCCGCTCTCGAAGAAGTAGCGGTCGCCCACCCTGGCGCGGTAGAACTGCTCCATGAGCATGCAGTTGAAGGTGGGGCCCGCCTCGGTACCGGGGACGTGGCGCTCCAGGGAGCCGCCCACCGTGAAGTCCACGTCGTCGGGGTGCTGGTACAGCGAGGTCAGCTTCTCGATGTTCTGGAAGAGCAAAGCGGCCGCGGGTATGACAATATATTCACCAAAATCACAATTTTTTATTTTTTTTTAAATGTTTTTTCTTCTCAGATTTTCCGCAAACTCTCTCTCTCTCTCTCTCTCTCTCTCTCTCTCTCTCTCTCTCTCTCTCTCTCTCTCTCTCTCTCTCTCTCTCTCTCTCTCTCTCTCTCTCTCTCTCTCTCTCTCTCTCTCTCTCTCTCTCTCTCTCTCTCTCTCTCTCTCTCTCTCTCTCTCTCTCTCTCTCTCTCTCTCTCTCTCTCTCTCTCTCTCTCTCTCTCTCTCTCTCTCTCTCTCTCTCTCTCTCTCTCTCTCTCTCTCTCTCTCTCTCTCTCTCTCTCTCTCTCTCTCTCTCTCTCCTCTCTCTCTCTCCTCTCTCTCTCTCCAGTCCCCTCCCCCCTACCTCCGGGCTGATCTGGTCCTGGAAGTCCCGGAATGAGTGGGCGCGCTTCAGGCCGCAGAACTGGCGGTAGTCGTTGTAGGAGGCGAGGCCGTGGTCGCGGCCTCGCTGCACATCGATGGCGCGAAGGTCGAGGCCGAAGGGCCGTCCGGACCGGAAGAGGAAGTCGGTGATCTCGCTGGTGAACCACTGGTCCGAGGCCTGCTCGGGCTGCGTCACCAGACCACGGCCGAGGTCGTCGAGGCCGTCGCCCTGCTCCAGGACCGAGGGCCGGTTCAGTACGTCGCTGAAGCGCAGCGCGCCGTACGCCTGCCGGTGCTCCTCCACCAGGCTGGGGAGAAAATTGTCGGTATGAAGAATTTGGACTTCATTAAAGTTGACTGTACCAAGCTGCAAATCGTGCGGGAAAGAAGTGTCGGTGTGAAAAAATTGGACTTCATTAAAATGTGCTGTACCAAGCTGCAAATCGTAGGGAGAAAAAAAATTGTCGGTAGTTTAGGACTGCACTAATAACTACTGTATTCCACGAAACATTCTGAGCAGCATGGGCTGTATTAAAAACTAATGATTCTCAGTCATATTCTGAAACACTTGTGGGGCCGTGGTGCTTCATATTCCCGGCCCCGTTTCTAAACACTTTGCAGAACTTCGTAATGAAGGGGACGTAAACCGGTGATTTGGGGACGTAATTGGGCCCCTCCCCTCAATCCCAACCCCGTAATAACAGGGTACCGCAGGGGAGGCACCTGAACACCTGTAATAACCAGCCCGGTGCCAACATGATTAAAGAGACCTTTCTCGAGTAGCTGGGGGAGAACGAGACCCCTGGACGCAAAAAAAAAAAAAAAAAAAAGACCTTAACATGTCAACAGACGTCTGTCGGGGCGTCACGGAGGGTTGACGTGGTGACGAGGGCTGTCACTGCCTTGACGCATGGCATTCAAAAAACTTCTTCCTATTTGTCGCGTGAGTCTGGTTCAACTGACTGAGTCAAAGTTTATGGGCGTTCGGGGAACCGTCCGACGACACAATGCTGGCTTCTCTTACTCGAGGTGGCCGGCGATGAGTGAGTGGAAGTATCTGAAGGCGGCGGTGGCGTGGCCCTGCAGCACGCTGGGGTCCACCTCCTCCCGGTAGTCGTTGATGTGGCCCTGCGCCTTGTAGAGGATGCCATGGCGGCGAAGGTTATCACCGCCTGCAACAAACGGTCCGTTAGGTGCTCTGGTCAATAAGTGTCAAGGCGCTGGATAAACCGAAGACATTTTTTTTTTTTATTTGTGGGAGGGGGATGACATACCGAGGAAGAGCGGCAGGTACTCGTAGTACGACACGAACTGGTACTGGGCGATGTTGATCCTCCTGGCCTCCTGGTAGAGGGTCTCGTCGTCCCAGTGGGGGTTGAGGTGCGCCAGGATGCCGGCGAGGCGGTTGTGTTCACGAAGCAGAAGCACCTGCAGCAGCGTCAGCTGCGGGTTCTGGTTCACACGGACGTCACCTGCAGCCAACAGTTAAAAATTAGACGACCTAAACTATGGCTATAAGAACTTTGAATATGAAAAATTCTGACTACAGCAACATGTTGATCGTGTTTTTAATTTTGAAAGTACGAACAAAATTCATTTCATGGGAATTTCACACTCACCGGCGAGGTAGCAGACTTCCCCGGGGCCTTCGCCGTCGCACACCTCGGTCTTGTTGGGGTTGGTGGGCGGGTACTCGCGTCCGCGGCGCACCTCCACGATGAGGCGGCCCCCGCGCCGCTCCCGGAGCGTGTCGGCCAGCGCCTGGCTGGAGCCGTACACCAGGGACAGGTCCAAGAAGGACGTTACCGTGCTCAGCTGCGAGACAGACAGAGACAGTTGAATATAGGTTTCCAGCGAGACTTGCAAATGGAAGTTGAAGAACAAATCACTTCCAGACCAGAAACTCTTGAGGGCCGGTATGAGAAACTTGAATGGCGTTTCGAGCGAATTTGGAGGTTAGTTCGGCGCGCGGCCACAGTGCGTCGATATTTCTCATACCTGTTCTCGAGAGTTTCCGTTCTGCAAGTGCTTTTGTTCCTCCGCTTCCACGTTTGAGCCTCGTTGGAAACCTCTATTAGCTACATTTTATGTTTTCTTTGATAGTGTGCTTGTGTGTCTACCTGTTCGGCGGGCTCGTAGGCGCCGCCGCAGCCCTGCATGGCGTCCGTGGTGGAGCGCACGAAGTTCATGCAGCCCTGGCGGTAGGGCGCGAACACGGGGTCGTTCCTGGGGATGAGGATCGGGTAGCAGACGTCCGGGGCACGCTCGACGGGCAGCGCCACGGAGCCATCCTCGGAGCAGCAGCTGGTAGAGTACGGCTCTGCAAAGGCCGGACACTGGCTTACACATTTATTTATTTTTGAACCGCAAATTTTATTTAATTTCCCATACGCTATTTTGAAAACGTCTGCTTAATTTGGAGGAAGAGGTTTCGAATCAGCCTCACAAAAAAAAAAAAAAAAATCCGCTGGAGAGGCTCGAAAACAGAGACACAACCTTCTCGCTGTTGGCTCCTCCAGAAATTGGCAAGCGTGCTGCGCTGATCCTGATCTAGTCACCGCCGCCTCGCGGTGATGCAACGGTCCGCTATGCCCTGGCGCGAGGCCTGGCGCGGCGGCTAGGCGCGGCGGCTAGGCGCGGCGGCTAGGCGGCCAGTCGGGGGCCGTTTAGCATGTGTCCCCCCTCAACAACTGGGGCGGTGTGTACACGTGTACGGCTGGGGCCCCGGCGGGTAACTGGCGCTGCCCTGGCGGGAAAACTGCGAGGGTTTGAATAAGTGCGGACCGCCAGCCTCTAGCTCTGCGGGCCGGGCAGGGGTGGGCTGTCGGAATACATTGACTTGTGGCATTTACATACCAGAGGCTCATGTCGGGCAGAGACCGCACCGCACGACGGCGAACTTGAGCGTGCGGCCTGGAGAGAGAGAGAGAGAGAGAGAGAGAGAGAGAGAGAGAGAGAGAGAGAGAGAGAGAGAGAGAGAGAGAGAGAGAGAGAGAGAGAGAGAGAGAGACAGACAGACAGACAGACAGACAGACAGACAGACAGACAGACAGACAGACACACAGACACACAGACACACAGACAGACAGAGGGGGAGGGGGTGCAAGGGGAGGCTCCACTCCACGGTCACCGTGGAGTATGAGCAGTACTTAGAGGCTGCACGGCCACGCGGCACGGCATCAGACGGAATCAATTAAGCCAATTAATTGAGGTAGAAAATAAGGCAGCACGCGCTGCACTTTCAAAATTCCTTCCGCGAATCTTTTTTTTTTTTTTTTTTTTTTTTTTTAAGAATTTCCTACTAATTGGAGGTGGAAAGACGGAAGGTAGGGGAGAGTAACCTCTATGGGCGCCTGGAAGGTAGGCAGTACCGCCGAGCACCGGTGCGCCGTGGTTGCCTACCCCACACTTCGCAGGCGCTTACGCTGCACCTTGCGTGCGGGGGAGTGAGAGAGAGACGCCGATGGAAGAAGATCGAGACGAGCAGGCAGGCAAGCAGACGGACAGACAGACAGACAGACAGACAGACAGACAGGTGGAAGGGCTGGCTGCTCGGACAACCGATGACGCACGGTCCCTGCGGCTGGTACCCGCTATGAGAACTTTATACTGCTCCGTCGGTGCTCCTTCGGTTGCTGCAGCCATACCGCCGCCACCGCAAACATTTTAATTGCTCTGTACTGCGGGGAACGCCAATAAGATCCTGGACAGCTCTCGCATATCCTGGCGTCGTATCCTGGCGACGCCCAGACGGCCACACCCATGAGTCTGACCGGGGATTGGATACATGGATACGGATCTCGGCTAGACAGGTGTGTGTGTGTGTGTGTGTGTGTGTGAGAGAGAGAGAGAGAGAGAGAGAGAGAGAGAGAGAGAGAGAGAGAGAGAGAGAGAGAGAGAGGAGAGGGGGTAGTCCCGGTGGCCTATCTTCGCGGCGCATCCGGCGGTGGGACTGGAGCCCGCACGCTAACCAGAGCCAGTAAGGGACCGTACCTATAACGTGAATTACTAAATTATGATTACCTAAATGCGGTCACGTAATATGGGTACGACCCCTAAGTGTCGCCTCCTGTGTGAAGGTCTACAGGGTCCGTGTTGCGACTGGCGGGCAGTGAAAGATTGAGAAAGAGAGAGAGAGAGAGAGAGAGAGAGAGAGAGAGAGAGAGAGAGAGAGAGAGAGAGAGAGAGAGAGAGAGAGAGAGAGAGAGAGAGAGAGAGAGAGAGAGAGAGAGAGAGAGAGAGAGAGAGAGAGAGAGAGAGAGAGAGAGAGAGAGAGAGAGAGAGAGAGAGAGAGAGAGAGAGAGAGAGAGAAAGAGAGAGAGAAAAGGGGCGGGCTGCGTTGAGTATGAGGCCGGCTTGTGACTAGAAGACCGCCACGGAGATTGTCGTCCTGCAGTAGGTTGGTGGACATAATCAGAGCGCGCGCGCGCACATACATACATACATACACACACACACACACACACACACACACACACACGCGCGGGGAAGGTGTTGACCTCCAGCGGCGCGCGTGTTGACCAGTAGCGGAGCGTTGCCGGCGGTGGCCGAAGGACTGTCACCGGCTCGGTGCACTGCACAGGCCGGGCTACACAGACACCGTCGGCATGCCCTGTACGGGCACCTGTGCGTCCGGTAGTACTCACTGGCCTGCGTGTTGCCCATGGCCATGGACATGTCGTGGGTCATGATCTGGCCCCACTGCATGGTGAGGAGTGTCCAGCGCTTGTCCTTGATGTCCACGTCGGGGAAGAGCACGACGGACACGGCCCGGGCCGACGGCAGGGGCTGGCCCGTCACGGAGATGGCGGGGGCGTGGATACCTGCAACGTGAGGGTCATGACGCTGACAACTGGGCGGTGGTGATGATGACTTTGTGCTGTTCTTAACTCCGGAAAATTAAAAAAAAAACCTAAATTTTCAAAAAAAAAAACAAAAAAACATTTGGTTAAAAAAATTAAATTTTCAATATTTTTTGAATTTTTGACTTACCGTCAGCGTACTTGGCGGGCACGAGGCGAGCGTACCGGGTGCCGGCCATGCCCCAGGTCGGCCGCCTCAGGTTGTTGCAGGAGCCGTCCAGGGTGCGGTAGGCGGCCGTCTTGTGGCAGGGGGCGGCCGGGGCCACGCACTCGGCCCGGGGCCCGGCCGCCAACGGGTGCAGCTCGGCGCCGCCGTACCTGCAGCACCACAACCACCCCGTCAGCAACATAACCGCGTCCAAAAGGGAGAATTGTCGGTCCGTGCAAGTGTCTCGCTTATTGCGGCTGCGAAATTTGCGTACGGATGGTGGCCATATTGAGGCCGGCGCACAGTTTGCACCCCGTGAGATCGGGCGCCGACGCCAATTTGAGAGCAGCGCGGCGGGCAGCCCCATAAAACCGGTGGCAGTGCGTGTGAGCGGGCTGAGGAACTCTCCACGACCTCGTCTAGGACCTCGTCTAGGACCTCGTCTAGGTCCTCGGGAGGTACATAGTACCGAGCCGAGGGGCACTGCCTGTCTGCGGCACTCCGTTACTGCCTCACCGACAAGCAAGCTCGTCTAGGACCTCGTCTAGGACCTCGTCTAGGACCTCGTCTAGGACCTCGTCTAGGTCCTCGGGAGGTACATAGTACTGAGCCGAGGGGCACTGCCTGTCTGCGGCACTCCGTTACTGCCTCGCCGACAAGCAAGCTCGTCATGCAGCATGAAGGATTGGGCGCCGTCCTTGGGAGTGAACTGATCGAATGCAACGCTGATTTTTATGGCGCACACGTCTGACTTTTTCATAACGTCTCACCGGCGGAATGGACCGACATGTTCACTGCACTAACAGCCCGTGTTTAGTATTCAGCTCAAGAGTGCTAGAGGGTGATAAAAAGTGATTTCCGGACTGAAATTTTTCATACCATCTTCGAAACGTGTCGTGCGCGAGCAAGTCTAGGCGAAATACGAAATCGGTCGTCGCAACAGTCCGCGAGGAGCGGCGAGGCTATGAGCCAAAACATTCCGCATCGCGCGCGGAATTTCTCATACGACTCTCCCGCACGCGAATAAAACAAATACGCCCGCCGCATAAACGCAATGCAATCACACCGAGTGCACTTCGGGGGCACTTCGGGAGCCTTTTATCGCTTCCTGAAATGCCGATCTGGCACCGAAAGCCATTCGCATCTCAATAACGCCTCCCTCCCTCCCCTGCTGTCGCATCCCCTCGCGTCACGCACTCGCGGGACCTCACTCTCGGCGTGCTGACATTCTCATACGCGCAAAGGTCATGTGACCCTGCAGTTTCCGAAATCTTCCCACCGCGCCAAGCGGCGTCCGACTCTCAGGTCCCAAATTTTCGAAGTTTTCAAAACCGACCTCTCATCGCCGAAAAACAAAGCTGTTCGATGATCATGGTGACCTTTCTTTTTCCGTTCTTTACGTAACTTTATGAGGACCTGAGCTACATGAGAAGCACCACGACACCTGCAGGTGCGCCGCGTTCTGGTCATGTGATTAATAAGACCGAGGCCAAGTTCGCAACATTTTCTCTCCCCGCTAGGTGGCGCCACAGGCAGCACCGTACCCTCGCAACTCGCGGCCTGTCCCTCGCCACGATGGCTGCCGCTGAGCCGGGCAGGGCTGGCTGTTTACTTGGGGACGTTTTGTCGCCTTGCATTCATGCAAATCTCCGTACAACGCGGAACGGGAAGGTGAGAGAGACGGAGAACTGGTAGGAAACTCGAAATATGCGTGTAACAAACTAGTCGTGCGGAGAATGAGAGAAAAACGGGAACGCGGGCGCGGCTCTATTGATCAGGGATGTGAAAGGAAGGGGATTGTTGTTGTTCCCGCGCGGGGTGCTGTCCGACTCCACATTCACATTCACATGCAGGCTATGCCGCAGAGATGACGTACAACTCCGATGGGCGCGGAGTGAGCCCGGAGTCAGCCCGGAGTCAGCCCAACCGGCCGGACGGCTAGGAAAGAAAAATGCAGATTTTCCCCCGACGCATGCGGCCGGGTGCCTCGTGTCGGTTTGCGTGCAGGAAGGCTATGCCGCCGTGACCGTGCACGCACCGTGCACGCACCTGCGAGCCCTCCGTGCACGTGCACGAGATATGTCGGCAACAAACACGTTGTACCCGCCACGGTAATCCTAACGATCCGCGACACGAGGTGCGCGGGAACTTTCAAAACCGCGGCGGGACTACGCCGAGCCGCAAGGGAACGCTGCGCCGAAATAACGGCAACAAGATCGATATCGATTACGGTTCGTTTGCGATCCGACGACATCGTTTCGACAGGTCCCACGCGCAGTAGTTTCTCGTTTCTCGTTCCTTTCTCTTTCTCCTTTTTTGGTGAGTGATCCCCTGCGAGTGACAGGGTAGGCCAGCCCGCGACTTCTCTAAAAAATATTATCAGACTCTTACATGCCATTGTTTTCAATATTTACAACTTTGACTTTCTTCTGATTTTTAGAAATAATATTTTGGTGTACTTTTTCTTTTATTAGTACTTACCCGGTGGCCGTGAGGAAGTTGTGGCCCGGCTGGAAGTAGGAGGGCACGGCCTGCACGTGGTGGGCCCGGGGCGGCGGCGGCAGCGGCCGCACGGGGGGGCCGTACACCACAGACGGCACGGGGTGCACGGCGTGCACGGGGTGCTCCTGGAGGGTGAGCGGGCTGTCCAGGTAGGAGACGGCCTCGGCGGTGGGGCTGCCGTACCCGTGGAACACCTCGATGCTGGACTGCGCGGCCGGTCCGTATCCTGCAGCACCAACGGATCAAGAAAATGAATGTCCGACAAAAGTTTTGTTCCCAGAACAAAAACTTACTGCTGGTCTGAATATCAACTGAAAAATTAGTTGCGACCACTAATCTTTTTTCCCCGTGTAGGACGTCGCTCGCTTTTACGACAGAAATATGACCGAGTTCATGGCGCCCCCCGAGGCGATACGGCACGGCACGCCCATTCGCGGTCACTTCCCCGCACTTTCTTCGGCGCGGGAACCTGCCGCTCTGATGGGCCGAGGTGGACCGACACCCAACAGCCTGCTCGTTCTCGATGACGCACTCGGGGGCCGGACACAAATTATGCGACACTGCGACACCCAATGTTGTTGTAGTTGCTTTTTGGCGTTGGTTGGTTGGCCACACTCCAGCCAGCCTCTGCTTCAGCCCGGAATGCGCTTTTGCAGACATACCAGCCATGGTGGTGAAGGTGTTCCGTAAATTGCGGATGGTCCCTATCGGGTGCCGCCCGAAGGGTCTCGGCCCCGCTCGGCCCCGCTCGGCCCCACCTCGGCCCCACCTCGGCCCCGCTCGGCACCACCTCGGCACCACCTCGGCACCACCTCGGCCCCGCTCGGCACCACCTCGGCACCACCTCGGCACCACCTCGGCCCCGCTCGGCACCACCTCGGCACCACCTCGGCACCACCTCGGCCCCGCCCTAGTGTGATAGGGGGACATAAACGCACGGTAGGGAAGGTGTCCAGAGTTGGCCGCTGGGGCCCACTGGCCGTTGTTGTCCCGTCCAAAGGTCGAATAGTCACTTAGCGCCACCAACCTCCCCGCGGCGCCAACGCGGCGCGCCGCAAACACCGTAAACCAGAGCCGGCGGTTTCTAAGGGCGACGCCAGCATGATTACCGACGCATTGTCAATCCCAGCAAAAAAAACGCAGAAAAATTTCTTGATGACGGTTCACTCTGAAAAAAAAAAAGACCGTCTCTCACGCGTGTCGAAAGAAAAATAACCGTGCAAATTGGAAGGTTTTTTTTTGTGTCATTGTCCCCGCTTAGAGACATGAGCGCGCGCGCGCGCGCCGCATGTGTGGCGGGAATAAGCAGCGCCAAATGCGGAGACAATGCTTTTGCCGTTCTCCGCTCTTTCTGCGTCTTTGTGGAAACGAGTCGGCACGCCCCTCATTTCGCAATAAAACAACAAAAACAACAAATAGCAGCAACAACAAACAAACAACAAAAGCTGTTCCGGCGTGCGCGAGTACCGTTTGCGCTCGCGTTTACTGCCGCGTGATCTGCTCGAGTCGTTTCCCCCATCAAGGACAGGACGGAAGGGTACCAAGGGTACCGAGGGTACTCTGCGGGGGGGGGGGGGGGGGTATAGGCGGGTGCCGGCGGGTACCCGGACTGCCGTTGGCATGGAGCCGCGGTAAAGTTGATTGTGTTCACGGTCCGAGGGCAGTCCGAACGGGCGCACCCGCCATTGATGAGACTACAGATAGTGGCGTGGCCGTAGTCCCGTCTAGTTTCGTTGTGTAGTGTCCTGGTCGCCAAGGCTGTAGACGCAGGTAAACCGTGTAGTTTGACCTAAATTTAACACGGCCTTCTTTTTGTTTGGGGTGGGGGTTATTGTACAGTTTGGCCTTCCGTAGTCCGTGTAGTTTTACTCCCTAGGCATGAGCTCCCGTGAGTTTAACGACACGCCTCTGCAGCAGCAGCAGCAGCAGCAGCAGCAGCAGCAGCAGCAGCAGCAGCAGCAGCAGCAACAGCAGCAGCAGCAGCAGCAGCAGCAGCAGCACCACCAACAAACAACAAACACCCATTCAAATCAATCACATCACACCTGCCTGACGGCTCCTAGGTAGGTGTGCTGTGGAGGCTAATAAATCTGCTGTTGTTCGCGCGATAGGTCGAGATGCCATCGATATATCGAGAGTGAGAGCATAGACAGCAAAGGTGGTGGGGTAAAGCCGAGGGTAAAGCAGTGCGCTCAGAGCCTGGAGAAAAAATGGCACTGCAAAAGGTTTTTTTATTATTATCAATTTTTATTGTGTGTTTTGTCCTGCGTTGTACCTAGAAACTTTTCTCAAAGTTTTTCCTGATTTCTTTTTTCCCCCATTTTCATTTTCACATTCAACGAAAAGGTTTGTGACGGAAGCAAAAATGAAGTTCTCCTCCGGCAACGCACCGTTTTGTTGGAGCAACTAACTTTTCGTTGGTGCAACTAACAAGCAGTTCCCCAAACAAAGTTTTGGTTTCGAGGACCAAATTTACTGCTTGTCTACTGGAAAATCAACTAAAACATTAGTTTCGATCACTAAACTCTTTTCTCCGTGTAAAACACCTCCTTCGGGCGGTGCGGTGGCAGCGGAGTCAGCTACCGGACTTGAGGAAGGCGCGGCCCCGGCGCCGTCCATGGACCGAATCCACACAACCGGATCTCCGCCGCCTTGAACTGGGCCAGGCGACCGGTTCTATCCGGCGCCCAGATCGAATCCGGATCGCCATCTGACATGAGATGGTGTGTTACACTACGCGTGCGCCGCTCGCTTCAATCTCGGGACCGTTTTCGTGTGGCGCCAATAGAGGGCAGTGATCTTGGGGCCTCCGAGCCTTAGTGTGGGAAGGCCTGAAAGCAGCGGCCACACGCCTGCATGGTCACGGCGGCCTCTACAGGGTGACGGTTTGAAAAAGGCCCAGAGAAAAAGAGACGTAAATGTATTTCACCGAACCACCCTTCCAGTATTCGAAGCCACGAATAGGGAACAGTAACTCGTCCATTGAATGCCGTCTTTTTTTTTTCTTTTTTTTTTTTGCTTTTACGGGTGGCTTGTTGCACTCCTCAACTTTAACGATGTCAGCCCAGATCTGGCCAGGAGTGCCGGTCCTATCCGAACGGCGCCTTGTTAGAAAGTCTCGGGCCACTTGTGAATAACTGGCAGGATCGGGCGTCGATCAGGCGGAGTCAACACTCCCACAAAAAAAAAGAAGAAAAAACCTACTAACAACACAGAGCGAACCTAAATTTTCGTCGATTTCTCAGATGGATTTTGGTTATAATTGCCAATATTGATTGATATTGATTTTCATTGGGTGGTTTTTGTATTTTTCTGAGTGACAGAGAGAAAACCTTGCGGTCAGTGCTTCTAATATGGCATCCCTGCGCCTGAGGCAACCCCTGTATCGGCCTGCAACACGCACCAATCTCTCCTTCCCATAATAACGCGATGAGAAATATAGAGACCCACACAAACAAACGATGGCCAAAGCTCTCACCTGACGTGTTGTGCACCAGGTGGTAGCTGTACTGCGGTGTTGTCGACACTAGGAGGACCTGCGCCAGCACGGCGCACAGGCAGGCGAGTGTCATCTGTAAGCAGGCAACGACAACAGTCAAATGGGGCACCAGCACACAGGCAAGCGAGTGTCATCTGTGAGCATGCAACAACAGTCAAATGGGGCACCAGCGCACAGGCAAGCGAGTGTCATCTGTGAGCATGCAACGACAACAGTCAAATGGGGCACCAGCACGGCTCACAGGCAAGCGAGTGTCATCTGTGAGCAGGCAACGACAACAGTCAAATGAGGCAGAAAATCTACCGAAATTTCGACAACAGTTTCGTTGTGATTTTTGTGAGGGTGTAGGGGGCCGCGAACACAGGCCTGCATGGAGGCAACAGGAGACAACAGGGGACTGCAACGCAGGGCGTCGCAAGGCGTCGCAGTGTCGCACAAGTGTCTCAGCGCCGGTGTTTGAACCGGGCCCCATAATGGCCGGCCCGCGCCACGCACCGCATACGAATGCCCGGCGCGCAACACTCATTATTCTTTGAAGTCACCGCGCCGCCGTTCCCATCGCCTCTCTACTGCAGCCGGAGGGAAGGAAGGCTTACATCGATCCGGGAAAATCAATATGCCATGAATAGGCACTTCCAATGAGGACCAAATACGGAAGAACAAAGATACTTTTTTACGGTAGCGTTTTCGGACTTTATAATTTTTAAATATTTTTTCCATTTTTTTGGAGGGGGTGAGGGGGGGGAGGAGTCGAATCATATTGATGGACGCATTACGCTGGCGCATACGAATGCGCCATGGGAGTATCTTAGAGGAGGCGGTGAGTGAAAGTGGTTTGGGTTTGACGCGTCGCTGCGCTCAGCGCCTGAGTGGTCCGCAGCACGCCCAGCACCACGCATGAGCAGCAGAGGGGTCTTCGGTCTTCCCACGGGCGGCGGCAGCGGCAGTGGCAGCGGCAGTGGCAGCAGCAGTGGTAGTGGCAGCGGCAGTGGCAGCGGCAGCGGCAGTGGCAGTGGCAGCGGCAGTAGCAGCAGCAGTGGCCGGCACAGAGGGTGTTGACTTAGTGCTGTGGTTTCGAACGGCCAGAGAAGGTCGGGTTGCCTAATTTTAGGGGCGCCCCCGAGAGCAGGCTAGCAATTTTTGTCGGAAAAATAAAATGAAACGAGCGGGAATCGAATCCGTGTCGCCCGACCCACGAGTGCCGATGCCGCAGCCGCTTGCGCTACGGCGAGTGGTGTGAACCGTCGAGACCTGGAGCTGCCTAGTGGTCAGTAGGACGGAGAAGACTCGCAGCAGCGTGTTTGACGTGCAGACCTTGGCAACACTACTCTCGGGGGGCGCTCTCTGTCTCTCTGGCACACATGACAGAGGCGCGCCATTTGAGTGTACCCCCACTGAGTGGCAGTGGGAGCCACCCGCCACGAGCCCGAGTGTCTGATTGATGAGCCGAGAGCCAAAGCCCACAATAAGCAGACTCATTCACAGCGGCCCCAATCAACACGGAGAAGTCTTCGTTTCATTTGCGTAAAGGGCACACTGTCGGACAGCAAAAAATATCAAACCAACCAATAATGTCGACATGACGAAACATTTTGTAGTTTGTCGCGTTCAAATAGACCCAAGTTTTAATCAATTAATTGCCTTGATCTTGGTCTGGTTTCGAAAAGCAAAATTAGTAGGGTTTTTTTTTCATACAAAATCACGAGCATAGGAGGCAGAAAACTGTCACAACATAGCTAGTTTATCTTTTCCACTTTAGACAGGGAAAGTTTTTTTTTTTTTTTTTTTTTACTTTTGCTATTTTTTTGTTCTTTATTTTTTGGCGGGGTAAACGCAAGCCGCCGATCATGTACGATGGCACCCACCCTGGCGGAGCCCCAGCGGTGCCTGGCCTAGCAGCGCCGAGCGTCATCGTGCCGTACGTGATCGTACTCAGACCGAGCTGGGTGCATCCAGATCCAGCCTCCAGATCCAGCCTCCAGCTCCAGCCCCAGCAGTGCCCAGCCTCCAGCAGGCGGACTGGACTGACTCATACCGCGCGGTCGTTTGACTTTTGGACAGGCAGCAGCAAAAGTCTACCAGGAAAACGCGCGCGCTGTTCGGGGTCATACGAATGCGGGCAGGGTTCCGCCCTGTCCGCTGCTACTCACCCGAGTCGTAAATGTTTACTGCTCCATTTCCAGGATGACCCATCTTTTACCATTTTTAAAGTTTTTTGCAATCAGTGTACAGTTGATTTAGCGTGTTCGATTTGCGCGATATGAAAAATCGGTCGGCGCGAGTTTGCGTCATGCGCAGCGTATCTAGGCGGGAAGCTCACCCGCCACATCTTCTGCTAATCTCTTTGGCGGCCGGCCGGGCGACACCGGGAATGCGTTTGCGGACAAGCGTAATGTATCGCAGAACCGGTCTGCAACCGCCATCGGGTTCAGGAGCTTGGACGTCACCCATGGGGTCCATGGGGTCCATGGGGTGCGAGCGGCAGGTGGTGGTGTCGTGGTGCTGTAACCCGTGGGGCCCCCGTGGCCCCCGTGGGGCCCATGATGTCCTTCGGGTGCGCTGAGCACCCCGCCGGGCAGCGCCATGGGGTCCATGACACACGGCAGCTCGGCTCATAGCTCGGCTCACACCTGACACGCTCATCCATCACCGACAGTCGCGGGTTCGAGTCCCGGTGGCGGCTGCTGAACTCCCCCGTTTTGAACTCCCAGCCTCGGCGCGCACGGCGCCTGCTGGGTAGGCAATCCCGACCTGTGCCGCGCACGCGTGTCGTGCGGGCTGGCCTACCCTGGCATTCGCAGGCGCTCGGCACCGCCGTGCCCTTCGTCCGGGTGAATAAACTGTTTCATGACCGCCGCCTAATATATAGCTTCGCTTACCAGCTTGTGGACGTGGGCAGCTAACTACTAAAACCTTAGGTGTATTTGACGCACCCGGGTGCACGCACACGCACGTACACACACGCACACACACACACGCAGACACACTCGTACGCAGTGTCCTTGCTGCGATCTGAATCACGACCGACGGTGTCCGAAGTGAAGGCGGATCCATGACCGGTCAGGCTGGTCAGTAAGACCGTCCGGCGAATAATTTGACTCGGTAATAGGTTCGCATACCGCTCTCGGACGTCAAAATTCCGCCTATTTTCCTTTCAGAGTCAATGGGAAATGGAGGTGCACCTTTTTTAAGAAGGATGATGGCTCCCATAATAACTCGCACTTCGATGGGGCGCGCGCAAAACATCCTCGCGAAGCTTGCGGGGAAGATACGAGCGCGACATTGTAACGCGAGGGCCAAGTTGAGGAAGCAGGAGAGCCAGTCGCCGGGTCAGCTAGTCGAGCCGCTTAGCAGGCGGCAGTACACAAATTGCAGCGTCTCGCTATGCGAGTGCACTGTGGACTCTGGCAGACTTTTATTGATACGGCTCAATGGCACAGGCCGGGCACACGGCGAGTTGGGTAACCCGAGGTGGCGAGAGAGAGACAGAGATAGATGGTGCGGTCAAGATGGAGGGAGAGAGAGATATGCAGGGACATGGAGGATAACGAGGGGAGCGACTCCGTGGGCCTCCGCGTTGGCTTGGACTGCTGAGCTGCTCCACCTCGGCTGTACAGCCAATTCCAAATAGCTGCTACCCCGTCGTGTCCGAGGCTGGAGCCACTGGAGCACTTCTGCGGGACGTCCGCACTAAGGGAGAGCGAGAGCCTACATGTGTAAATTAACACTGGGGACCTCAGTTTGGGATTGTACTGCCATTGGAATGAATGAATTTCTTTTCAAATAAAAAATAGCGGAATTTGTTTCTATACACAGTTAAAGGGCCACCAAACTATTCAACAACAAAAATTTCGATAATTTTTTTTTACGAAAATGGCGACAACCACCACTGTTTGGATAGCTGACAGGATGTCGAACAGCCCGCGTCGTATCACACGTGTGACGTCACGCACGCGCCACACCCGACACAT
>CM076258.1:11269333-11301833 GCA_038380765.1 Odontothrips loti
TCCAGGAGGTGTGTGTGTGTGTATGTGTGTGTGTACTACCAGCAGCCTCGTAACGTGTGAAGGGAGAGGGGGCAGACATACGGTGCCAGGGAAGTGATCCTGACAAACTTATCGATGGGGGCTGCTGTACAGACACTGACAGACCGACAGAATGACATAATGAGACGTGAGGACAGCGTCTACGCATGGCCGCCGCTGCGGTTGCCTACCCTCCGCTTGGCAGGCGCTCCGCACCGCAGTCGCCCACGGCCACGGCCGGTGAGGGCCTAACGGGGAGGCGCCACCCGGCGGTGACCCCCGATCCGACTCCCGCTCCGGACATGAGAACTCACCCCGCGGTGTGGCATGGTAGTGTGCTCCCTTGTACTTTATTTGAATTGAATTTGTTGAATTTATTTTCTTTTTTTTTTCTTTTTTTTTGGGGGAGGGGACTTTTTTGACGTTTTTTAAAACATTTTTTGTGACATTTTTGAATTTTGTGTGAAATTCATTTAATGATTATTTGAGCTTAGATATTGTTTTACAATTTTGAAATGTTGAACTTTTCGTGTGCGCACTCAAACCGGAGTTACTTCCTGGGCAGTTATAATGGCATTCCCCACTTTTCAGCGAAAACATCCTCCTCCTTGCGTGCCGCGGGAGCGCGGTTTTTACGACGGACCTCTCCTTGCATTCACATGTGCAGCGGAACCTGTTGCGTGGGGGCCTTTCGCTGGCGGGGCCGCGGGGGCCGCGGGGGCCGCGGGGTCCGTACGCCGATATACTCTAGGCCACGGCGTTATCACATCTTCCAGCGGTCCCCACGTGACATTCCAAAACGTAAGCCCCCCCCCCCGGCCAATAAAATCCCCCCCCCCCTGCCTCCCCTCTCTCAATTCCTTGTTGTTGACAACTAACCAACCATGAAGGGGAGCGTTTTTGTCGAGGATCCCGGAGTCATTCCTCAGCCCACCGCGCGCGCCGTCCCGGGGAGATTGGACCATTTTCCACGGCTACATCAGCGCGTACGCGCGTGCGTGAGTGCGAGAGAGACAGCGGGCACGTGATGTCAGCAGCCCGTGCGGATGCAGCCCACACATGGCGTGCGAGTGAGTGCGCAGACTATACGAGTGATAAAGCACCCAGTTTTTTTTCTCCTTCCCAGCTTGCCGCTTTCGGACGCGATGATACAAAACTGTCTGCAGGTTCCCGCCGCCGGCTCTCGCGTATTTACGGTCTCGCGGAGACGGGCAGCTCGCGTCTCTCTCTCTCTCTCTCTCTCTCTCTCTCTCTCTCTCTCTCTCTCTCTCTCTCTCTCTCTCTCTCTCTCTCTCTCTCTCTCTCTTTCGGTAGCGCGCGGAGTAAGCAATCGAGATGGTAACAACAATTCGTTTCTGACATTTGTTTCGAGGAAGTCCGTTCCACGTTCCTCCACAGGCGGCGGGGCGGGGCCGCGCGTGGACCAGGCGGTGCAGTAAGACACGCAGCTATAATGCAGGCACTGCATGCCTGCATGCACTGGGGCGGAATCCGCACAAGCAGAAAGATTATCGCACAACTGCGAGCACGGAGCACGGAGTCCGCCCTCAGCCCACGGGCCGCGTCGGCTACCGGGCTTTCATTAGTAGCACACTCCACTCCAGGAAAACGCCGAACCCTGGCCGGACTCAAATTCAGAGCTCATTTACGACAGCCAAAATTCAAAGTTAGTTCGTAAGAGTAAAAGTAGAAAGAAAATTAGCACCTCACCACGCTCGGGCTGAAAAAAAGTGCGGTCCGGCCGGGAGTCGAACCCTCGCCACTCCCTACCCCGGGCCCAGGCAGAGCTGACCTCCATTGCACAATGGCGCGCCAAACACCGGCCGTGTCCTGACCTTCCTTATCATAAAAAAGTATTTGCAATCTGTCGGCGGCGCGGCGCGGTGCTGTACGTACACGCGGTACCGATTGACTGGCAGAGATCGTTAATCAGAGGGGCCGTGCCCTAGCCCTCCGCCCGCGCAGGGGAATCGTGGCGGCACTGGCCTAGACAAAACGACACGGCACAAAGGCGGTGCCCGCCAAGCGCTGATGACGAGGCGTTCCCCCCGGCGCAAAAGGGAGTGGGCGGCGGCGGCGGCGGAGCGCGGGAGTTTTAAACGTGCCCTGGATTCTTACGCGACCGAGAACAGCTGAGCCCTTGCGCAGAATTCGCCAGACGGCGCTCGGCTTTGGTGGTTGGCGACAGAGGGCGCAACCGTCGGTCAGCCGCGGTCAGGTACGGGTTTTAGAACGCGCCCGCCCGCCGCCTGCCGGCGCTCGTCAGCACTTTTCCCGCCGTCCGTCGCGGCGCTGAGCGCTGGACTTGACTGAAGGGGGAGGTCAATGGCAGAGATGGCAGCACCTTGCTGTCTCAGCTCGGACGACGCAACCAGAACCACTCACTTCCTAGTCCGGACGTAACGCGTTGCCGCTCTACACTCGAAAAACAAAATTGATGAAGTTCTAGAATACATTTTTGGGTGGGCGTTTAAATGGTTTGTCGCGCATAACGGCATTATGCATGGAGCTTGTGTGAGTCTGTGGGGTGGGGTGGAATCACATAACATAGGTGTGAAATTGATTTCCTGATGAGAGAGTCTGGCCAGGGGTTCCCATCCCTGCGATGTGTCCGACCGCCCCTCTCTCAGCGCTGCCACCACCACCACCACCACCACCGCCGCCGCGCTGCCGGCGCGGTGAGATGAGAAATTCCTTTGTGCGCGCTTTAGCCGCCCTAAAAGCGCGAATACCACGCGCGGGGGGCCTTGTTCCTTCCCACACATCTGTGCGACTATTCCTTCTCGCGATTGAATGAATGCGTAATGAGATTGCCCGTTGTTTTCTAGTCTGGCGGACGGGGGCGGCGGGGTCTGGGTGCTGGCGTCGCTGCAGGCAGGCAGAGGTGGATATCTCTTCACCACTTTCTAGCAGAGACCGACGATGCAGTTAACAAATCTAGCTGGGAAATAAAACCACAGTAAACAAGGTAGCACCGAAAAATCTAAATTTTAAAAAATTTCGGTGAAATTTCTCCTAATTGGATTCTCAAAATCAGTCGTGAAAGTCGTTTCATTCGCGTTCGCTGACAGTTAGCGAGTGCTGAAACTCGTCTGGATCGATTCCATCGACAACTCTTCGATATTAACCGCTCGGGCGCCGTGATTGGTGGACATAACGACAGAATAATAGATAGCCGCGGCGCCCAGTGACCAATCACAGCCCGGCGTGGGCGCGCGGGTCATATTTGAAGCTAATTGCCGAGCTGCCGAGCGAAACCCCGTTCAGTTACGAGGGTCTCATCAGCAGGGCGTACTTGATGAGGGCAGTGCGATCTGCGCGGACAGCCCTGCTATGCGGCCTTGTGCGAGGCTAAGTCGTTTCCACGAAGTAACCGATGACCCCAACGCTCCGCCCCGCTCCGCCCCGCTCCGCCCCGGCCTTGCTATGTGCGCGAGCCAAACTCGAGAGCCGCGAGAAAACTATCAGAGAGCAATAATCGCCAGTTTTCGCCTTCGCTGAGAGTGGAAGTGTCATGGCCGATGCGGCGGGAGCTCGGTGATGAAGAGGGTGTAGTTGTCGTGAGGATACCGTACGTGAGAAAGTAGCGTCCTCCGGGGCCGGTATTCGAACCCGGAGTCTCGGAAACGAGCAAAATTCGAGAAGCGGTTGGCGGTACTCGAACCCGCAGACTCGTCATGCGCACGTGGCTGCGACGAAAATGCCGCGTCGGCAGCCTCAGGGTACCTCCGGGTGCCTCCGGGTGGTGGCCTCAGCAGATCCATTCATCGGCGGAGCGGCGCAGAGTCAGCAACCGTAGTAGCGGGCAGTGCGCGGGTTCGAATACCGGGCCCGAAATGAACCCCACGGGCTCGAGCATCGGATTTTCAATGAACCGCGCGGGTTCGAGTGCTGGATTTTCAATGAACCACGCGGGTTCGAGTACTGTATTTCCAAGAAACACCGCGGGGTTCGAGTACCGGATTTTCCATGAAACGCCCGGGTTCGAGTACTGGCATGTGATGCCAACGCGGACTGCCCGCGCCGATCCATACGCAACACTCGGTAGCCTACTATCGTGGTTCGAATACTGGTAGAGTCAGTGCGATTTTTCAGCGCGGCACCGATGGACATTCCGCGTAACGTAAAGTCTCTCGGTTGGCTGCGTCCCAAAAGCTGCCCTGTAATAACAAAACGGGTCGCACGGCTAATGTCGCGACAGGAGTGACGGAGAGCGCCGTCTCGGACGCAGCCCCGGCCGCCTACTGCCGGGGGTGGCTGCCTTGGCTAGGAGAGCACTGGGCCATGGCAAGGCTTCACGTGAGGCAATATTTATGTTGTTTGTTCGACACACGAGCGGTGGGGTCCACCAGTAAGGCACGGCAATGCGGTCCGTTCGGACGCCACCCCCGGCCGGAGCGTGCCGCGGCACTTGGAGTCGGGCGGCGTCGGTATTCGAACGCAGCCCCGTCGATTTGAGGAGCAGGTGCACTGCCTGCACTGCGGCGTGCTCCACTCGGACTGGGAGTGGTGAAAAATAGACCGGCATTAAAAGGCTTCTTCGTTTGGCAGCCCGCGCCCATTCAGTAAAACAGACATGGTCTTGACAGCCCCGCGCAGCTTCCATACTTAGAGTAGGACGTCCACGCGGAGCTCAAGGTTCAAATACCGACCGGGTAGGGTTGTTTTTCATACTCCGTTTTTTCAAACTAGACTCGGCGCGGAATGATGAAAACATAAAGTGGAATTTGTTAACGTCTGCGCAGCGATACCCAATTAACCTGCCGCATTACCGGTGCTGCCAGGTGAAGTGAGCCCCCGGGCACGGCACGGCACGGCACGGCACGGCACGGCACGGCACGGCACGGCACGGCACGGCACGGCACGGCACGGCACGGCACGGCAGGCCAGGCTAAGTGACCTGTTCAGTAGCGGCCGGCCGAGCCGCTGGGGCCGTGGGCCAAACCGTGCGTTTATCACACGACAAGAATACGGTTACACAAACAAACCCCACCGTACGCGTAACCGCCGTGACGCTAACACATTCAGGACACACTGAGTGAGACGTTATGCTGTCGTTTCCTCTGACAACTCAGTCTCTCTCCACAAAACAAAAAGGTTAAAAAAACATGCGGGAGCAGATGTCCAGTATTTGGACGCCCACATCACTCGCGAGTCATGGTCGACGGTCTTTTTCAGGCGAAAAGCGACAGCAACAGGCTGTTTCGAAAACTTGGCCTATAACTGCTTTGTAGGCCTGAGTGCGCGGGGTCGAGAGGTGAGCTGCAGCAGATCGGAGCACGATGAGATTGTTTGTGTGTAACTGTAACCAGCTATTTATTTATTATGCCGGGGTCGGGTTTCAATTGCAGGGGCGCTGCCCGGTCCCACGCATGCGCACAGCGCCCGCCGCTGCCGACGGTTCGCCGCGTGGTTTTGAATCGGCCCGCTGCTGCCGCTCGAAACCTGCTCGCGGAGTTTACTGACGTCGCCCGACTAGGATCAAAGCAGAGCGAAGCGGTGGCAGCAGTAGCGGTGGCGGTGTCGATGCGTGACTGGAAACTGTCTGGGCACAATCACGGGCTCAACTACCGCCTCCATTTAAAATAAAAATCTTCTTTTTTGGAAAAAAAAATATTTGGCAGTGGCCTTAGATGAAAATAACCCACGCGGGTATGAAGGCCACGGCGCCTGCTGGGTAGGCAACAAGGACTTGTTGCACGCACGCGTGTCGTGCGGGCTGGCCTATCCTGGCATTCGCAGGCGCTCGACCCCCGACGCTGTTCTGTCCACTACCCGGTCGGCGACAGGAAGCGGACTCGGGCACGCGCCACACTGTATTATTGGCGGCGCCCCGTAACATAATCGTGGTTTTGTCGTTGCCAAATTATAGCCGGCGGGTGTGACGGCGGCGGGGGGCGTAGCGCGGTGGGGCCGCGGGGGCCGCGGGGGGCCGCGGGGGGCCGACGGGATCCTGGACAGAGTCCTGGACCAGCAGTTAGTCCTCACATCCGTGTGCCCGCTGCGTGGGGGGCGCATAGGCACCCGGACACGGATGTGACGCGCGGGTCTGACCTGAGTATGTAGGTATGTAGGTATGTCGTTCAAGAGTTACGAGATTAGACGCCAGAAAACCTCGCTCAAAAAAAAAGGAAAGGAGAAAAAAGGAAAGAAAAAAGATCGCGATGAGGAAAAAAAATTACAACCTTTTGTCACTGACTTTGATTTTTGGGCTTAGAAATTCGCCATAGAAACACAAACAATTTTCTTGTACCTGCGTTCAAAACAGGGTGCGCATTTCTTTTCTTTGTTTCCTTTTTTCTTTCCTTTTTTTTTTTGGTGCATCGTATGAAAGTACATTCTGCAAGAGGCGGCGCCGCCTCGCACGGCTGTGCGTTATGCCCAGTTATGCCAGTTGTGCGCGCATCGGGAGCGGCGGCGGGGGCGGCGGGGCGGCGGGGCAGAGGGGGGGCGGCGGGGCGGCGGGGCCAGACCGAGCAGCCAGGCGGCATCGGCGCATCAGCAGTTGCATGATGAACATGCGCTGCGTGCCAGCTCAGCTCGGGGCGCGTGAAAATCTGCCGGTCGAGTGAAAAGCACACACACACGCACACACACACGCACACGCACACGCACACCGCCGAGGGTGTTCGAACCCGCGACCGTACCGGTCCGCCTCGTCGTAGTACTACGTTGGCAGGTCGTTAACCGGATGACGGGCACATGCGGACGTGACGTGAGGTTGCCGACCGCGGAGTGCGTGGGGGCGCTAGCGTCGCTAAACACCCCTGGCTACTCCAGGGTACTCCAGGGTACTCCAGGGTACTCCAGGGTACTCCAGGCCCAGGCGTGTCAACATCAAGAAGAGAAGGAAGAAATCGAAAACAAAAATCGGTTGAAGTAAGTGAATCAGTCGTTTTCACTGGCAATTATTTTAAGAGAAAGGAAGGAAGAGGTTTAAACTTTTTCTGGCAAACCCGTCCACAAAATCGCTTGAGCTGTTTTCAAATTCAATTAATCTGTGTCGTAAATTTTTCTTGTTAAATTTGGACGTCATAGCATCCATCCCTTATCGTTCTGCTCACTTTCCAAAATTTTAATTCTAATCTTCAGAACTGATAATCCGAAAAAAAAATTGAACTGATACGAAACTCACCATGACACCGGTTCCTTGTCTCGTTCGCTAGGTCCGGATCCGGGTATAGTCACTCCGTTAAGGCACCTGTACGCTCAGCACCGCTCAGCACCGCTCAGCACCGCTCAGCACCGCTCAGCACTCGGCACTCACTCGGCGCGATCACAGCAGGGAGTGGCTCTCTCTGCACCACCTCGACCAGGGCATGGACGCGGACGGACTGAACGAACTGGAGCCATTGGCGAGGCACCTCCCGGGCCGGGCACCACCGCGCACCACCTAGGCGCCGGCCGCGGGGAGGGGTGGCCCAGGGGGGCGTGGCGGGGGGGCGGCGGGGGGCGGCGGGGGCCGACGACAGTCAGGGTTGAGAGGTGCAGCGTAGCACCACGCTGACCCTCCACGTCGTTGTCCGGCAGCGGACTCGAGCGGGCCCGGCCGGGTCCCAGGGGAGGGGGGGCTGCGGGGGGTCTGTGGGGGGACTGCGGGGGGGCTGCGGGGGACTGCGGGGGGCCTCCGTAGCCCGCCAATCAGGTGAGAGGACCGGCAGCCACTCCTCCGGGCGCGGCGCGCGGCGGAACTCACGGAACCCGCGGACTGCCTGGTTTCTGAACCCGAACTCTTCCGCTCACTGAGAATTGAGAAAAAAAACGGCCCGATCATCGCGTATTATTTTGGGCGGGAAGAGCCGTTTTGAGAACTCGGCCTTGCACTACAGATCTGAGACCCGTTTGAGACTGTGTTAGGCGCCAGGGTTCCGAAAACGGGGTCACATGACATTTTCTGGCACGACATGAGGAAGTTGGCGGTCGGCCTCGACGTGTCCACACCAACCCATCTCTTCCGCAGCGTTTATCACAAAATGTCACCTGACCCCATTTTTGGCACCCTGGCGCCAAGGTGAGGCTCACTCCGGTCTTAAAAATCTCACATGTTTTGGCCCGTTTTCAAAACGGCCTCTTCAAGCCCAATGTAAGGCGATTGGATCACGGCTCATTCATTCTCACAGCAGTGTTGCCTTCGCAGGGGGCACGACCCACGGCGGGGGCCGCGGGGGGCCGCGGGGGCGGTGGGGGCACGGGGGGCCGAGGCCGTACGTCATATGTCACATGGCGGTGCAGGGACATGACCAGCATGGCGGTGTGTGGGTGCGTGTCCAGCTGCTCCACATACCGCGCACCGCAGAGGAAGTGCTCCTGTTTAACAACAAGTAGTATCCAGTTCTGCATAACCCCCGCGCGAATGTGTTCCGACGGCGAGGACGAGCCGTCCATATGAAGCGGCCGGAGGCGGGAGGCCAGCCAACCCTGTAAAAATTAATCTTGTTGATTTTAAAAGAAAAAGTGAAAAAAAAACAAGAAAATACATTTTTTTAAAGGAGTGAATATTTACCTCTACTAAAAAAAAAATGAGGGTCACAAGAAGAAGAAGAAGTTTCCCCGGTCCCGGTAGAGTTTCGATTCGAATGAGTCGGTGGTTTCCGATGATTGCCAGACAGCATCCCCGTTTTCCCTATGCCACGTGGGTGGCTCAGGTATGCATAGCGAGAGAAAGAGAGAGAGAGAGAGAGAAAGAGAGAGAAAGAGGGAGAGAGAGGGAGAGAGAGTGAGAGAGAGAGACACGCGGTAGCTGGCGACTGCCCCAGAGCTGAGGCTGCGATATTTGCCGCTGCAGTGCGTTCGCGGTGAGAGCCGAACCGAACCGCGTAACTTGTGATCAAAGCGCCCGCGGATGCGATGGGCTCTAGAACCAGAAGGCGGTGAGCGGCGGCGGGCGGGGGAAGGGGGGGTGAGGCGGCGGTGAGGCGGCGGGGGCGGCGGGGGCGTGTCGGTCATCGGACACCGCTGAGAGCGGCGCGGGCCGCGAGCCGTTAAATGTGGAGCAGTGTGACAGCGATAGGGAGGTAATGTGACAACACAAAACTGCCTGTTTCTGTTTTACTTTCTATTTTACCCGGCAAACGCGCGGCCGCGGCCAGCGCTAGGTTTTCATCCTTTCTATCCTTTTCTTTCTATCCTTTCCGGATTTATTTTTCACAAAAAAAAAATATTGCCGATCACTTTAATTTTTTCATTTTTCATTTTTTTTTTTTCAATTACGATCAGAGACGAGTTTGGCACCTGTGTCGCGCATTATGCGTTGCATCACAAACGCGCGCTCCCTTTCAGAACGTGTTGCCGCCGCCGCCTTTCCCCGCAGTCAATGGCAGCGAACGCATGCGCGGCCACGCCCCCCGCCCAGGACCAATGGCCTTCGTCTTTTATATTTCGAGATTTTTTTTTCCCTACCATATTTCACTACTAGCCAATGTTCTACTTTTTGGAGTGGCCATCTTCCTTCACTTTTATTACGGTCGTCACCTCTAGGATTCGAACGCTTTGTTGGGTCGTTCATGTTATATGAAACTTGTGTCCTGCTGCTCTTATCTGAGGAAAAAATCGTGTTTGCATTCTGTATTTTCCCTTTCATCTGCCTTTCGCTCTCGGCGGAGACCTGGCGAAGTGCATCGCTGTGCGAAGGACTGCCGGCTTCCTTCCGCACCTCTCTCCCTCTCTCTTTCTCTCACTCGTTCGGCAGAGTGCATCTCACCCACTCACTTGCTTAGAGAGCTTGTTCACATGAGAGAGCATGCGATAGTTTGTGTGTGTGTGTGTGTGTGTGTGTGTAAGAGAGAGAGAGAGAGAGAGAGAGAGAGAGAGAGAGAGAGAGAGAGAGAGAGAGAGAGAGAGAGAGAGAGAGAGAGAGAGAGAGAGAGAGAGAGAGAGAGAGAGAGAGAGAGAGAAACGGGGGCAGGGGCGGGGGATGGGTGGAGCCAAAGGAGAGAAAGAGATAGATATGTTGGCACTGATATCCGGTACGGATGCCTCTCAGTTAGCAGAGCAGCCGGGCCAGTCCCCCGCGTCGGTCACGTGAAAGTAAGAAATGTGTGTGTGTGTGTGTGTGTGTGTGTGTGTGTGTGTGTGTGTGTGTGTGTGTGTGTGTGTGTGTGTGTGTGTGTGTGTGTGTGTGTGTGTGTAGTTAGTGGGCGGTAGCACCTGCCAAAGGCATAACTGTTTACACGGACATAGCGCCGTTCTGAACGTGCCTGGTACCTCGGGTACCACGGACCACGGGCACCACGGGTACCACGGTATCGGAGAGGGTGCAGTGCCCGCAAGGGATGCCGGGCCGGCCCCGTTGCAAATACGTGAGTAAAACGCAAATACCTGTGGGTGCGAATACCGGTTCCTGTCTGCCCAATGACCCGGGACCAAACCTCCCGGGCTGGATCACCCATGTGTGTCCCATTGGGTCAGCACGTAAATCACTGCACGCGTAACAAAAACAGTCTCACGTGCAGTCACTTCCAATCACCGAAATGTTTTCGAAAAAAAAAATCAGAGAGAAAAAAGCCTGATGGCATGTTCGACCCTGGGGGACAAAACCTATGTCGTCCCGGCTTCCGCCAGGACCCCTGCCTTCAACTTCGGTGATCTTACGGGAACCGGTGCTTTACGGCTGCTAGTTGGCCCCGGGACACAGCACTAGAACCCGCTACCCGGCTTGCGCCGGACGGATCTCCCGGCAACCCCTAGCCCGCGCTACTGCGCGAGGCCCCCTCCGCTAACCACGGCCTCCGGGACTCCATAATACTGTAGTGCCCTTCAGCCGCAGTCTGGTTTGGCCCCACTCATCGTGGGAGTCCGCCCCTGCGAAGATTTGGAGGACATAGGTTCCCTTCGTACACGGCCGAAGCCGCTGTACTCTACTCGCTACGTACCGAGTAGCGGCATGTCCGCACCTGCCAGATTCAGAGAGGAGGAAAACAGAAGCTTCGAACCCTAGAAGCTCTGCACATCCCCCGAGTCTCCCCCGGGATTGCTCCCGAGGCACAGAACGCCCCCCGGGCGGGACCCTCGAATCTAGGGAATTGAACCCTAGACCCTCGGGACCGGGGGTTTGTGCCGGCGGCGCCTTAGCCCGCACGGTCGCTTGGACAGCCATACCTACATCACGTTCGGAAGTATATTTTAGCCACTGTCGGCCAAGCTGAGTCACAAGAAAAATTTGCGCGACCGGCAAGAATTGAACCCCGGACCTGTCGGTCGCCGACCAGTCCGCTTACCCATGCGGCTACTAAGCCGCGATGGTTACGGCAGCGCGCTCCCGGCACTGTAGCCCCGCAGAGCAGAGCAGAACAGTGAGAAAAAATTTCAAAGGCAGAGGCAAGAGTTGAACCCGGGACACTGCCCGCGCGAGAGAACAGCGCTTTAACGGGTGCGGCTAATGTGCCACGATACCTGGCAGCCGAAGCCTCCTATACTGTAGCATATGTCAGCAAAAGACAAAAAAAAATTGAACCTCGCTTTCCAGTTTTTTTTTTTTTTTTCAGAAATTACGTCCCCTCTTTCTCCAGTCACTCTTCAGTCACATCCAATCATTTGGTAATTCAGTCACTGCAAAAGTGGTGTTCCCTTTGCCAAGTCGTTACGCGGACAGCGAGGAGCCGGGCGCATTCGCGAAATAATTTTGGGCAAACGTTTTCGCGGGCCGGCGACGGGAAACGTGACGGGTGAGGGAGAGAGACAGCAATAGGATGACCCACGCCATGTCTCTTTCTCTCTCACTGACTGTCTCTATCTGTCTGTCTCTGTCGCTCCCCGACAATGGCTGGACCGTCCACCCACCTGGTTACTCAATAATAAAGCAGCTCTCCACCGGACAGGACCCGGCAATCGACAGCCGTGGGGGGGGAGGGGAGAGGAAGGAGGGAGAGGAAGAAGGGAGAGGAGGGGAGGAGAGGAAAGTGAGGGTAGCGAGAGGAAGAGAACGTGGTCCAGAAGTCGTGCAAACCAATTATTACGACAGCCATCGTCTAATGTTTGTGCTTCGTCACCGCCTTGTCCTGTCCCGGCTCTGCCACGGCCGCCCGGCCATGGCCAGCGCGGACTGAGCCGTGTGCCCTTTGAGTCCTTCGGGGGACCCTTTCGGAGGGCCCTGAGGCGGGACTGCGTCCTTGTAGGGCACGTAATACACCCTTCACTCCGGGCACTGCCCGGCTGTGCGGTGCGGCCCACCGATGGGCTACAGCTGAAGCTTTAGCCCAATTACCTACGCGGCCCGGACGGGCGCGCGGCCAAAGGCGCCAAAGGCGCCAAAGGCGCCAAAGGCACGGCACGGGACGGGATGAGGGAGAAAGAGAAGACAACTGGCAGCCTGGGATTTCGGTGGCCCACCGCGCCGCGTAAGCACCGGAAATCGCCTGTAATTGCGAAGAAAAAAAATTTCCCACGTACTAAAATGTTTAGCTGCCCTCGAAATATTAACCTTTTCTCTTTACTAGTTTATTCAAGTGATTTTTTCTTGTGTGTTTTTTTTTTACGGAATTAGAAGAAGCGATATATTTCTATTTTCTAGCTGAAAACGTACTAGCCAACCAGTTAATTTTAGCTCCTTTTCCATCCCCTTTATTTTAGCGTGCTTCGCAGCTCTCTCGTTGTCCTACAGATGTAATCCTTAACACCTTTCAAAAGCACGCAATCCACCATCATTTTGCCTTCTTTCTGTACTCATTAAAACGGCGGAAAGCCTGTCGTAGGCTCCCGGCCAGGTATGCAATTTGCATAGCGTTGTTTCGCCCTGCGGTGTAAGTGGGCCTTGTCAGAGCCGTGGTGGCATCGGACTCAACCCATATGCCTCCACACACATGCCGCATGTACCACGCACACGCACACGCACACACACACACACACACACACACACGCACACGGTGCACTTGCACTACACTTGCAGCCTCCAAACTCCACGCGTGTGTTGGCCAATGTGGAGCGCGGCGGCGGAGCGGCGCGCGGCCTGGCGGGGTAAACTGGTTCTGCCTGTCTCTTGATGTGATGTGCGAATATGCACGCTGCTCCCCCTGGCGCACACGTCGCGCACACGCGGCGCACACGTGGCCCGCACGTGCCCGCCCGCCCCGCCCGCCTCATACCTGACATTTATTTCAAGCAGCGCCAATTTTTTCGCCCCTTTCCCCGTCCCTCTCCCCTCTGAATCCTTTTAATTTCGGTACCCTCACCACTGGCTTGTATCGTGCAGCACGGTGCAACAGTGCAACAGCCACGCGGTGAGCTTGACCGCGACGCTGTGCGCGCTCCAGTGGACGCGGATCAGGAATAACCGTGTGTAGTCGTGCAGAAGTGTGGCCGAGAAGGGAGAGAAAGAGAGAGGAGAAGAAGGAGAAAGAGTGCTCGTCGGGATGAGACGTCGTCCATTCCGAATTCCTCATCCAATCTCAAACCGCATGAACGGCGACGCCGAGCGCCTGTGAGCGCCAGGGTAGGCCAGCCCGCACGACACCCTTGCACACACAAGCCGTGGCTGCCTACCCAGCAGGCGCCTGGCAGGCCAGATGGCCGTGTCTGTGTGCTTCTGTTTCTTGGCCGAGCTTTAGTTGCATTTTTTCACCTGCAAGCGGCTGTCGCCGCTGACAGCTAGAAATAATATGATAGGTAACATCTCAATTGGTAATCGTTAATAAATTATTGATAAGCCGCGGACGCATGTGGAACGGGGAAGAAAAGCACGGACCCGGTCTGGAAACGCCATATAGAGTGCATCGAGCGAAACTCATTACTCGCCTAATAAACAGAGCGGCGGAGGCCGACAGGTACTCGGTACTCGCCAGACCCACGCCAGACCCACGGCGGCCGGCCCTCAGCTACGGCGGGGGCGTGGGTTCGAGTCCCGCTCGGATCGGATGCGGACTGGGGAATCAAGGCGGCAGAGGGCGAAGGTCTCTCAGAAGTCTGAGAGACGACCGAATCGGAATACTGGTGGCCTAGAAGGCAGCGCGGCGCCATAAACGAGCGCTGTTTATATTCTATCGTTACAAAAAAAATCGAAATGACAATAACTTTGTGGATTTACTTAGCTTATTCAGTAAATAGTCGATATTGACTCAGACATTCTTCTTCTAAAACCCAGAGTTTCAGTCAAATCTATTTTTTTAAATGCTTTTTTTACAGTTGGTATGTCCGTCTCGTGACCCGATATTAATCAGATCTAATCATTCACCCCGTTTCGTATACAGTCGCTGCAATTTAGCATCGCCCCGTAATGAGATCCCATTTGGGGTGGTCCTCACAGAGGGACGTATCTGGTTTGTGCGGGGGCCGTGTCGTGCAAAGGCACGTAACTGGTGCACTGTCCGTGCTCGTGCACGTCTGGCCTGGCGTGGCGTATGTTGGGCGAGGTCAGCACCGCCTTGTCAAGCAGAAGCGCCCCCTGGCGGCAGCAGCCGGCGGCAGCCTCACCGCCTTGTATGATATCGCGTGTTGGTGCGGCCCGAGGCCTGTCTGTCCAGCAGGATTAAATAGCTCGGTATTCGAACCCGAGGTCTGCTCCAGTTCTGCGCGCCCCGGGTTCAAACACTGCACGGCCTTACAACAGTGCTGCGTAGCTTTATGGCCGTGCCATACTGCCGATATCGAGATGGAGCACAAACAGTGCGCCTAAAAACGAGAGTGCGATAGAGTTGGTCCTGTGGGTCCACCGCTAATATATGGCCGACACCCGCACGTAAAACAGTGCAACCGGATGACCTGAACAACGGGCATAAGTGCAGAAACTGGCCGCGCAGCAGCGCGCAGGCGCTCTCGATTTATTACTATCCGCCGTTTTATGGCAACCGGTTCCTCACGGCTCCCGGCCCGGCGTGGACTGTGGAGTGGTCCCCGCCGGGAACCTCCTCCGCTGCGCCGCCCTGTCAATCACTCATATTTTTCATCTCTCCTCTCCGACAATTTGAACGACGGCGCGGCAACTCGGAGTGCTCTCGCAGCCACTGGTCGTCGGAGTTGATGCGGAGAGTATGTTGTCTCTGTCACCAACTCCGTCAAACGCACGAGGGTCGACTGTGTTCGCGCCTTTCAGAGACAGGCGCAAGCTGGGTGTGGCTGAAGACTTGAACGCGGGTGTGGTGTTAGAGCCTAGAGTCGCAGGGGGGGAGCCTCAGGTCAACTTTCCAAACATTTTTTGCGAGCTCAAACTTTTTGGCGCATAATAATCCCAGTGCAGAAGATTTCAAAAATTATACTTAACAATAATGTTTTTAGAAAAATAGTTTTAGAGGTAGGCCCTTCTTAAAAATATCAAAAAATTTGACGTGACCCCGTTGGAATTCTGGCGTCATGCTTGGTCTAACTCCGGCCTCCAGTCTCAAGTTTCGAAACAAAAATTGGTCGTGATTCTCTAGTCGGACTGACCCCGGTTACGAGCCGAGAGGATTCCGATCGTGATCAGGAGAGCACGGTCGTAATCTAAAGAGGTCTGATCGTAACCGGAGATTTTTGGTGGATTTTCGATCGTAATCGGGAATTTTAAGCGGATTTCCGGTCGTAACCGAGGATTTTCGGTGGATTTCCGATCGTAACCGGGAATTTTCTCCGGTTTCGTAACCGGGATTTTCGGCCGGGGATGTCCCGGTCATGGCCATTCCAGCTGACTCCAGCCGCACAGAATCAACTAACTACACCCACCTGGGGCCGCGGGGGCCGCAAGGGGAAGCGAAGGCAGCGGAGGCTGCGGGGGCAGCGGGGGCAGCGGGGGCAGCGGGGGCAGCGGTGTGATGTGCCCTGAGCCATCCTCCGCCACGCGCCGCCGCCGACAACACGACAGCAGCGCCGAGCCGGCCCGGCCCGGTCAGACAAGTCGAGCTCAGGATGCTCCACGCAGCACACGTGCCGTCCGCGCCTCCGGCCGCCGTGCGCGTGCACGTGCTCCCCGTGCTGCCGGCCGCCGTGCTCCTCGCCGTCCTCCTGCTGCCCGCCCCCGCGTCCGCCGCCATCGGCACCACCTCCAGGACCGGGTATGAGAAATGTCATCCACCAGGATGAGAAAAACATCACTCGCCCTCAGAACGACAAAGTCGTGGTCATCGGCCGAAGGGCCTTGAGGAAGCCTGTTTCGAAAAGTTGAGCTCAAATTTAAGATTTGAGACCTGAGTTGGACTCGGATTTCAAAAACGGAGCCACATGACTTTTTCTGTCGGATTACTGCGTACGATATGAGCTGTGAGTACCACTAACATCCTCATATCCGCGCTCAAACGATGGGAGTGGTCGTTCTCGGCATCGCAATTAATGGGTTTATTTTTGAAATATTTTTTTTTTAATAAAAAATAAATTAAACTACATACGTGTACGCCATACGCCGTAATTTGGTGGTCAATGTGTACAAATCAAGGCCATTTGAAAATAGAACACGATGAAACGACGGTTTCGTCGCATGGAATTATTAGACGGTCACGTAGAACAAGGATCAAGGGCGGCAGGCTCACACGATTCCATACGGAATCAGAACCGGGGTAACATAAAATTCCCTTTCTTCTATTTAAAAAAAAAAAAATTGCCTAAGATTTTTGGCAGTAGTCGTTGTTACCCCTCTGATGAGCGAGGTTCGTGTTGAGATGGGCGAACTCTGTGAGGCCGGCCCAGCACCGCCCAGTCCCCGCCGCACCACCAAAGCGAGCGTCGCTCCGATCAAACTGGTCCGGGTTGAATACACGATATCCAGACTGCCGGAATTTGCATTTTCCCGCCGGCGAGTACTGTACGCGGCCAGTTCACTCGTCTCTGTTTCCGACCCGACGGCGGCGAAAAACTAATTTTAAAAAATTGTAATTTGTTTTACTTTGGCGATGGTTGCCGTGTCTTGAACAGTTATTTTTATGATTCTCGAAAACGACATTCTTTCCTCGAGTCTTACTCTGTAACCCGGCCGCACGGGGAAGTCCCTCGTATCGCACTGGTGTGGTTTATCGCGTATCCAGATACCGGTCTATGTATTGTAATAATATGTTCAAGGGCGTACGAAACGTGTGGGGGAGGGAGGGGGTGGCAAAGGAACAACCGCAGCGCGCCGTTCTCCTTTCAATGGTAAACGATTTTACCGCAGGGGACAGGGGGGCGTAGGTTAGGCAGTTGTCTCGTTCTGTTTGCGGTTTGCCTTTTTATCCCGGCCGCTAGCTAGCCCTCACGCTTCCTCGCCTCACAATGACGTCCTCCGGCGTACAGTCGCGCACCTCTTTGAAAACGGACGATTATGACGGGTCACACAGAGAAAGCGCGTCGACAAGGCGCCGAAAAGTGAATCAGACGTCCTATTTTTAAAAATAGTTTTGTTGTTGTTGTTGTCCACCGTTACGACACCTGTATGCCACTTTTAAATCGCGAAAGATGAAAAGGTCATTGCGCAAGTAACCATAACAGTATGACGACTCCAGAAATATTGATTCTACTGCCATTGCGGAGGTGCGGGGACCAGAGGGAACCCCCTGACCTAACCAGAAGTAATTCGAGTGCAGACAACTACCGGACGTTGAAAATCATCCTGGTCGCAATAATAGCAGAGGCACGTGCGGCGAGGTGTCGGCTTACGTTGGTTGGTACCACAGCCGCAAGCACGCTCTCCTCCGTGCGCGCTCACAACCACGTAACTGAACAGAGTTCCGCCAGCAGTTGGCAGCGATGGTCCGTCGCTATCAAAGCCCACAAGGGCCGCGTAACTGAACGGAGTTCGAGCAGTAGTTACCCGACCTTGCTCACGTCGGTCGAGAGTGCCGTACCCACCGCGCCTGGGTCAGTGTCAGGGCCGCGTGTCAGGGGCGTGTCCAGGAAGAGAGAGAGAGAGAGAGAGAGAGAGAGAGAGAGAGAGAGAGAGAGAGAGAGAGAGAGAAGCGGCTACAATGAGAGAAAGAGTGTGTGGAGGGGGGGGGGGGGATGAAATAATAGCGGTCGGTCCATTGAGTAACTTTGGACCTGAGTCAGGTGTGACTTTGTCGCGCAGGAATGCACGGGCAGAGAGGGCAGCGTAACTGAACACGACTTTCATTCCACTTGCGGGGGTTCTAGTCGGAACGATCGTGATTGCTCTTGCAGTTCGGCCTACTGTCACGCGCGGCTTGCATTGTTTGCATTTCACTGCACAGAAAGGTCTGTCTGTTCAGAGAGGGGGGGGGGGGCACAAGTTTTTTGTGTGTGTTTGCATTTTTGGTGCAGTTATGTCAACCCAAAGCTGTCAACTTTTTTCCGGTGCGTTTAAAAATTTAAACTTCCGCCTGCCGTGGGTGTCAGCTTTGTTATTGTGGGTCAGGGTGCGCCCGGGATTATTTCTGTTGGCAGTTGGCGTTAACGACCGGCCGCGAGCTGCACCACTTGGCCACAACTTCGATATCTCGAAGCGGCGTAGGTATCGAGATATCGGCCGGGGCGTCAAGTGCTTCCATGACTGGCGAACAGCGTTTGTTAGGTTGGGTTAGATTAGGTTAGGTTACGGGCATGGTGGGCACGACAACAAATGTGAGCGGACTGCGCGGGACAAAAAAAGTATATGACCCGTGTGTGTCAATCTCGTGCTGACAGCCCCGATGACAAAACTCATTTCAGGGGGTACTTATCCGTCGATGACTTTCTCTCTGACCAACACCACGTCCTGCTCTTATGTATACACCAGATTAGTGCCGGACAGATCTGTACAGGGATTGGGAGAGGGGCAAAAAAAGCAATCTTTGTGGAGCAGAGAAGTGCTCGTTTACGAAATCAAGGCTCCTTCATCAAAATTAGTGAAGCCGTTTGTATAGCCCGCGGTGAGCGGTAGTGGTGGTGGTGGGGTAAAGGCGCGTCAGTGGGAGACAAAAAAGTCTGCTGTCCGCTTGACTGTGAGCGGATGGCGGATGGAGAGAGGTGCGTTCTGCAGCCGGACCACAGGAGCACGAAGGGGGCGGCCGGGGAGTCGCGGATCCTTTTCGGGAAATAAAATAGTCGCTTTTAGCACCCATATTTCTATTTTACGGCAACGTAAAAATTTCTGCCGTCTCGCCTCCCACCGCGAATATCGGGAAGGTGAGAGGAGGTGAAAGGGAGACGACGGTGACGTCACTGTGGGGCTTCCGTCAAAGTGACCAGAAGTGACCAGCACTCGTGCGTCCCTTTTGAACACGCGCACGCGCGCCTTTCCCCCGGGAGGTCGCCGCAATCGATCATTCGATTTATGCCCTTCATAAAAGATAAAGCGCGTTCGAGTTATCGAATCGTAACTGAGCGCGCCTCTCCTCTGTACAGTTGCCCGGCGCAGCAGGCGTCCGCACATGTCCGGCCGTGTGTGCGTGTGAGCGTGCGTACGTGCGCGTGTGTACGAGCACACGTGTTCTGCCCGTCAATAATTTAAAATCGGTATGCCATTACGTGACGTTTGTCGTTTCCGATCCGGTTGCGCCACGTTGTGTCTCCTCTTTGCACCTCGTTGCACGCACACACACACACACACACACGAGTGGTGAAGATGCCCCTTGGAGATTCCTCATCTCACACTCACACACACACACAGCGCGCGCGCGTGTACTATACGACTGTACTACCCCATCAGACTGTTTCCAAGCTCGATAATGAAGACACACACGCTCCTCGCAATGATGAAGCGCAGTTGGACAAGCCAAACACCTTTAAAAAAAAAATACTTATAAAGAAAATTGCACCGTAATCCTTTATTATTTCGACCAATCGAACCAGCAACAAACTGACATTATGCCGCTTTTCCAAGGACGTATGGGCGCGTCCGAAAATAACAAAAATAAAAATCCCGCTAACACCGAATATTTATAAACGAGCAAACGAGTGGGTACTGCTGCTACAGTCCAGGGGCCCGCGCGGCTCCCGGCCTTGATATTTGGCCGTGTATGTGTGTCTCTTTCCCTCATTCGACGCGTGTTGCGCGGACGTCATGCGATCTCTCTCTCTCTCTCTCCCGCACCGCCCCTCTCTTCTTGCAATAGACTGCGACACATGACCGAGTCTAATCGTCGCATCGGCGCTCGCTGATATTTTTGAGCGAATGGGCGGGAAAGGACTTTCTCGCAACGTTTCGCCGCCGTCGAGCGAGTCGGGTGCCAGGGCTAGCAGCTGGGCTGGGGCAGTGAGACCCCCCCCCCCCCCCCTACCACTCACCTATTGCAGGTCGAATCTTATGGCAGCTGCGTGGTTTGGGGCTCTGATTGTGGGGGACGCGGCGAGACGGTGGGTCCCTGCTGTAGCAGCAGCAGCAGCTCGTGGTCGACGGCGGTTAAACACGCTCATCCCTCTCATCTCTCTGTCTCTGTCTGTCTGTCTCTCTCTCTCTCTCTCTCTCTCTCTCTCTCTCTCTCTCTCTCTCTCTCTCTCTCTCTCTCTCTCTCTCTCTCTCTCTCTCTCTCTCTACAAATTCAGATTCCCTCTCTGTCTGTGGGGTGACGTGTATGCGAATATTCCTGCCAACCTACGCCCGCTCCTTTTTCTCTCATTTCTTTTTGTTCCGCCATTCATAACCGCGCGCAGAGAAAGATGTGTATCAGCGTAAGAAATGTGGAGGTTCTTAACCTCTTGACCCCTGCTCTGTGCTCTGCCCTGTGCTGCTCTGCGTGAAATCCATAATGGAAGGCGACAGCCGAGACCCGCAGACCGACCGCGCATTGTGCCGTGTTGTCCTTCCTCCGAGTGTATACGGAGCAGCGCGTTTTTTTTTTTTTTTTTACGAGCTGCTTTCTCAGTTTGTATCCATTTTTTTTTACGAAATTTCTCTTAATTTTGTGTTGTTGTTTTTTGTAATCTTTCTGAATTTTTTTTTTTTTTTTTTGCGACGGGTTTTTTTCCTTTTCTGATTTTTTTCTGGCTTTCTTTTACTTTTCTGATTTTTTTTTATTTATATCTGATTTTTATTTTTCCTGTTATGTTTATTGGGGGCGCACGTTGGCCTAAAGCGTCAGCCGGACACCATCATGTGGTCGTGACCATGCCGCTTGGACGTTACGTGGTTCGTGGACGACCCCCGTGACGTCACCGGATGCGTGCTTCTGGTTGGTGCACGCAGTAGGGGCGTGGCCAGGCGTGGCCAGGCATGGCCAGCCGGCTGCACGCTGCACGCGCTAACCACCTTGGATTAGCCGCGAGTGTGATCGTAGAGCAGCAGCAAAGCTCTTTTAATTGATTGGATAGCGACCGCTGCAGCTGCAGCTGCCATTCGGAGGAATACGACTGCGAGTATGCGACCGAAATGGAAATACACGCGTTCGTTTGCGGCACCGATCTACATGACCGGGTTCAAATACCGGCTCTCATGCAGTGCTTTTCTTTCTTTTTTTTTCCTTCTTCTTTTTTTTTCCTTTTCACTGCTAGTGTCGTGTCCAATGTGTCAGGATAAGTGGCGAAAGAGAAAAGCACCGGGCTGAACTGGCAAACTGATTTATTTGAAACTGTGCACAGCCTTTTATAACATATTTCAACAATGTTTGACAGTGCACCTACAGTCGGATATTCGTGACGGTGATTGCGGCGGCCCTGATGTTCCAGGGCGTGGGAGTGCGTGGAGGGGCGGTGCGTGCGGTCCGAGGCCGCCGCCGGCCCCAACACGGCCGTGCTGGCGCCGGCGCTGCACCAGGTGAGCCAGGAGGCGTGCCGCCTGCACTGCGGCAAACACGGGCGCTGTGGCCGCGGCCCACCGGCGCCGTCAACATCGGGTGAGGACACGGTATCGAACCCGAGCCGCCGGGCCCTGTCGCCAGCACGCTAACCACTGCGCTACCGCACACAGGCACAAGCTGGTGGCCGTGGACCCCGGCCGAATCCGCATCCAGCCCGTGACCCCCGCGGCCGAGGCCCGCAGCGGCCAGCAGGGCGCCCCGCTGGGGGTGACGGCGCGCCTGGTGCTGCAGGAGGCGGCCCGCGGCCTCGACGCCGTCCTCCGTAGGATGTGCGGCGCGGGCTGCGTCCCCGGGGACCACGGCCTGGCCGTCACCATCAACGCCACAAGCGCCGACCACGACCTGGGCTGGGAGTCGGACGAGAGCTACCGCCTGGACGTCTCCACCAAGGGTGAGGATCACAGCCGTGACGACGCCGTCCTCTAGGCTCGCGGGGTTCTTGACATGCTTCTGTGTCCCCCAGGCGGCATGGTGCGCGCCCAGGTGCAGGCCGCCACGGTGTGGGGCGCCCGCCACGGGGTGCAGACCCTGGCGCAGCTCTTCACGGCCACCACCATGCCCGCCGTGTCCGCGGGAAAGCTGCCCAGGATGGTGAGTACTGAGTCCCTTGGGAGTAACCGGTGTGGCAGTGATGGCATACCCCCAGGGAGGAGGTGCCCCCCGGTACACCATCCCTAGGGGCCATGTACCCCCCACCAACCGACTCGGGGGTACACCATCCCTAGGGGCCATGTACCCCCGGGGGGTCACTTCCCTAGGGGCCGTGTACCCCCCCACTAACCGACTCGGGGGTACCCATCCCTAGGGATGGTGTACCGGGGGTACAGTTTCAGGGGGGGGGGGTAAGTGGTCCCTTTTACACCGGCCGCCTGGGGGGTAGGCAATGCCAGGCTACGCAGTGCAGCTGTGTCCGGCGGGCTGGCCTATCCTCCAATTCGCAGGCGGCCCCGCCCGCACTCGATGTGCTCCAGCAATAACACATATTTTATTTCTTTCATACTCAGTCAATAAGGTCAAGTGGTACCCCCAGGGAAAAACTGTCGAAATTTTTGTTTCAATGAGAATGTATTTTTGTAAAAATCCTGTAACGTGAACGGAGACCCTTTTCTGAAAATTCCTCCAAAATCGACGATGGCCTCCAAAAATATTTTTCTTCCAGCAAAATATTGCCATTTGGAAAGTAAAAAAAAAAAATATATTTAGTGTTACCCTTGGAACCTGTAAACCGACATTGGGGGGAAAAGTAGGAGGGAAATGAAATGTGTGAGCCGGTGGGATGCTGACGGGATGCTGAGCGTGCAGATGCTGGTGGCCGCGAGCTCGGCGCACGTATCGGACGGCCCCCGGTACCCGCACCGGGGCGTGCTGCTGGACACGGCGCGCCACTTCCTGCCGCTGGCCGCCCTGCTGCGCACCGTGGACGCCATGGCGGCCTCCAAGCTCAACGTGCTGCACTGGCACGCCACGGACTCGCACTCGTTCCCGCTGCTGCTGCCGTCGGCGCCGCAGATGGCGCGGCTCGGCGCGTACTCCGGCCGCGAGGTGTACACCCCCGCCGCCGTGGCCAGCCTGCTGCGGTACGCGAGGCTGCGGGGGGTGCGGCTGCTGCTGGAGATAGACGCCCCCGCGCACTGCTCGGCCGGCTGGACCTGGGGGGAGGGCGCCGGCCTGGGCGCGCTGGTGCTGTGCCCCGCCAAGCAGCCCTGGCGCAGCTACTGCATCCAGCCGCCGTGCGGCCAGCTCAACCCCGCCAACCCCGCCGTGTACTCCGTGCTCGGCGCCATCTACAGGTCGGTATCTGCAGCAAACGTGGTGTTTTGAAGGTTTTCCTCTTCTTTCATGAGCGTTTTTATACCATATTCCGTATGTTGGGGGATTTTTCGGGATTTTTTTCGTGTTTTTTTTTCCTCCCAGAGACCTGTTGCGCGCGCTGCCGCCGGGCGAGGCGCTGCACCTGGGCGGCGACGAGGTGTTCTTCCCGTGCTGGAACGCGTCCCGTGAGGTGACCGACTACCTGGAGGCGACGGGCCGCGGCGGCCGCGCCGACGCCGACTTCCTCAGCCTGTGGGCCGAGTTCCACGCGGGCTCTCTGGCCGCCCTGGACGCCGCCGCCGGCCACACCGAGACCCCCGCCATCCTGTGGAGCTCCCACCTCACCCGGCCGCCCTACCTGGAGAGCTACATCGACAAGTCCAGGTCGGGTTCGAGTCCGTCGGCCCGCGGTCGGGTCCCGGTTCGGGAGTGTCTAAAACTGTACCCCTCCCTGCCGCACCCGCAGGTACGTCATCGAGTCCTGGACGGAGGCCAACGACCCGCTGCCGGAGCAGCTGCTGGCGCGGGGCTACCGCGTCATCCTGGCGGCCAAGGACGCGTGGTACCTGGACCACGGCTGGTGGGGGAGGACGACGTACCGGTCGTGGAAGGTCGTCCGGGATCGGCGCCTGCCCTCGTCATCGGGGACCCCCGGCGCCGTCCTGGGCGGGGAGGCGGCGCTGTGGGGAGAGCTCACCGACGCCGCCAACCTGGACGCCAAGCTGTGGCCCCGTGCCGCCGCCCTGGCCGAGCGCCTCTGGACCGACCCCGCCGAGTCCAGCAACGCCCCCGGCGTGGAGGCGCGCTTCCTGGCGCACCGGGAGCGCCTCCTCGCGCTGGGCATCAACGCCGAGGCCGTCTCCCCCGAGTGGTGCCAACTGCGCGACGGCGAATGTGCCTAGTGGCAGGGCCTTGCCTAGCGTCTGCGAATGCCAGGGTAGGCCAGCACGCACAAGTCGAGGTTGCCTACCTAACAGGCGCTCTTTGTGCTCAGACTCTACTCAGACTGGCCAAATTTGGTTCGCTCTTGCGACAGTGTCGTGGACGAATGATCCATGAGCAGCGACAGTTGAGCAGCCAGTGTACAGGACAATCAAGCGGCTCTTCTCTTATCTGTGATCTCATTCTCATAACTGTGAGTGTTGAATGGTGTGTTTTGTAATTTAAAAAAAAAAAAAAGGTGTTGAATGCTTGGATCTCATGCGTAGGAATAAATTTGCAAGTTCTATATATTTTTGTAAACGTTTCTTTTTATTATAATACCAACATATACACACAGTCTGAGTAAAAACAAGGAGGAGAGTAACAAATTCTTAAAATATTATATTGCAGGAATCATAAGGCATTGACACCACCCATCAAGTTGACTGGTCGGCCTTTGTATTTCTTCGATATATCATCTTCAATCTGCATGAAAGCAGGAAAAAAAGCAATGAGTGGCTAAATTCAACACAAACACAATAATCATGTCTTCTTTACCAAAATTATTCTCCTACCTGTCCCTGAAGCTCCTTTGTTTTAGTAATAACTACTTTCAGCTTGGGGCGCAGCTCTTCTGCTAGCTGTCCTTGATCAATTTCTTTTTGACGGAATCGTTCCTGCTCAGCAATGTACTTTTCAATCAAGCGCAACTTGTGCTTAAGGGTTTTTGCAAGATTGTCTACGTATCTGAAACATGAAACACCCACATATGGCTCCAGGCTCAAGAAATAATTTAGTAGCTTTTTACACCATGCAGAATTTCTAGAACATACCGAGGTGAATGTCTAATGTTGTGCAACTCATATAGTACACGATCATTTATTCTTTTCAACAGATTCTGAACAGCTGTTAGCATTTTTTGAACTGAATCTGTTGTTTGAACTTGCAAAAGAATGTCTGCGTTTTGAAGCTGTGCCAAAGACAGAAGATCACTACCACCTGTCTTCATTTCATGAAGTCGCATCCTCAGAAACGATTCCAACTGAAAAAAAAATTCATTTCAGATCACGTTTAGTATGTTGAACAGATCACACTGAGCGGAAGTAAACAATTTTATTAATACCTCAAGTAAGTCATTGATGAAATCTGCCCTCGTGGTTGGATTGTCAAGAAGAGTAAATGCATCAGCTCCAGATGCAACTCCTCCTTCAAGGCCTCCACCTTGAATTTCTATGCCACTTTCTTCCAAAGAAATATTGAAGTCAATCTCCTGGTTTTGGGGGGATTTTATGAAGTATTCAAATTAGACAATATATTTAGTGTCTTTGATGTGAAAGTCATTGATGTTTCCAAGAACTTACTTCCACATTAGATGTCTGTTCCATCTGAATACCATCACCAGCTCCCCAGTCAATTTCACCGGTTTCCAGTTGTACATCATCCCCAAAGTCAATTCCTCCACTTGTGTCACCAAAATCAATGCCATCTCCAAAGTCAATCTGACAAAATTAGAATTAAAATGTATTAAAAGATTGAAATGGTTGAAATTAAGGTTTAAGTAGACTAAGACACACACCACTTCTTCCTGTTTCTCATCTTCATCATCGAGAGCAATGTTCAGAGGGGGTTCTTCAATTCTCAATGGCTTCTCCTTATGGATCCACTCATAAGTAGTAGTGTTACCTCTTTCTAGAACCACACACAATAGTTTGATGTTTTACAATTAATGTGACATAAATAATACATGTATGATAGACAATTCACATATTAGAGTACACACCTATCATATGGGACAGCAAGGGAACACATTCGTCTTTACTGATTGAACCACACATAAAAAGCATAAATGCCTTATAAAACTTGGTGGCTTCATCTAATGATGGAAGTTCTTGTGCCATTGCTGTATAGATTTTAGGAAGTTCATGGCAACGCTCAACAAGCTCTTTCTTGATCTTCTCGCCTTTGATGCCTAATTTTTGACATGAGACCTTAAAATCATTTCGGGCAGAGTTTTCTTGTTTACTAAGCTCAGTTTGTCTCTTTTCACACTCCTGAAACCATATTTATTTATAATGCATAGGAAATAATCTCACATCTCAAATAGTTACTCTGTCGCAACTTCTTACCTTCTGCATCTGTTCAGCTCTAGTAATTTGCTTTCTAATGCCTGGAATTTCATACTGTACACTACGACACAAAATTTGTGCAGCTTCAGAAAGGTACAAATTGTCCTTCTCATACAACTTAATAATCTCTTGCCAATCTTTCATTCTCTGAGATCCATAGCGGCCAAAGAAACTTCGAGTGTCTGCTTCTGTCTCCTTCAAGATGTCCACAATTTTCAAACAGTGAAAATAATTGATGACTGCAGAAAGAAAATACAGAAAATTAAATCAAAACGAACATCATTGGAATTTTTTTCAGTTGTTCAATAAATTATTAATATTTCACTTACAAGTTCCAGAGAGCAGTCGTGTGATGCCTTCATGCACAGGCATATCTTGAATAGCATTATTGATTTTCTCTCGGATGATCTGTACTCTTGGCTGCCAATCGCGAATACAATGTCGGCGACTCACCAGCCAGTCTGGCAATTTATTCGTGTGAATATCAATTGGAATGAACTGTTCCTGTTGGATGAAATGACAATATTGTACATTAGTACTACAAAACAAGACCCATAGACAATTTTGGTGTTGGATTCGAAGAAAAAGGATAATCAAACATATTGTGAAATGTTCCAACCAGAAAAATTTCCATGCATTAAATATAACGCGAAATGTCAAGAAACTTGTCACGAACTCTAGGGTTAGGAAAATAGAGAATCGCTTGCCTGCATGATTGAAGAGATGTCCGGTGATGCAAATTGTGGAGGAAGATATTCTGGTTTGAACTCTGACTTTAAGCTCCTCGGTTAATTTTCAACTTCATTCAAAACCACACAATATTGGGTTTAGTTAACGACAGCTGTTTAGGTTGTTGTTGTGCCAACACACAACAACACAAGAAACAAAAAGCGTCTGCCGCTCTCGAAACACCCTATCGATCGTTTCGAATGTCGATATTCCATTCGATTCGAGGCGTTGTCTGCTGCTGGAGCTGGAGTTCAAATAAAGGGAGAAAAGCCGCGGTACGAAATTTGCGTAAATTTTTTCTTAATTTGTATGGACATAAAATGACAGCGAAACGTCCCTCTAGAAAACTCCCAGCCTGGATGACTCAGCAGGTACATTTTGAAATAAGGTTTTTCACTTTCTGTCGGGCAGGATCGAGAAATGACCACAATAACCCTAGGGTTGTCTAGGTTGTCTCACATGGTGTATTTTGTAATTTAAAACAAACAAATCGTCTTTTTAAAATGTATACGTCTAGGAAATTTTCTGTTGTGCTCCTTGAAAAATGATATGTTGTCATCACTTGATACAAAACAAAGTCATTCTAGTCTTTTAGAGAAGCTGTGGTCCGGAGTTTGAGTGTACAAAGAATTTTGATTGAGGGATCTACTTGTTTTAGGCGCAAGATGGTAATGTTAGACAGTCAGATGGCCACCATGGCTCAGCGAGCCGCCGGCCCGAAACCCCAAAAACGCGGAGTCCTCTTGGACAGTCAGAACATGAAAAACCATCAAAATTTGCTTTCCCAGGAGTGATTGAATATTGCCCCACAATCGATGATGTTGGATTAGCTTGCGAGGCACTAATGTAAGATTGTTGTCTGTTTACACTCAAGTTCAGAGTTTCTCTTGTTGTATGGCCATGGGGTGACTTTGAAATTTAGTCTGTCTCTCGATCAAGTTCTCATTTATAAATGTACTTTTTGTTTCCATGATAATTAAAGATCGCGGGCTGATCAGACTGATGAATTATTGGTAGCCCTGGATGCGGAGTGGCCCGTAAGTTTCAAAGGACCTGGCAAAGTTGCTCTTATACAAGTTTGTTGTGATGCAGATGCTTGCTATTTATTTCATGTGAGTTCAAGTTACAAAAATGTCATAAAGTTGAGACATGTTTGACTGTTGTTCACATTTGCATTCTGCTTTCTTGATCTAGATAAGCCGTATGAATGGTTTACCAAGGATATTGAAAAATCTGATTGAACATCCAAAAGTGAAAATTGTTGGACAAAATGTTAAGAAGTAAGTTGCAAAGGTAGATAATTTGGATAAGTTTGTTAAAAGTGTGTTGAATTAATATTATTTCTTTTACAGTGACATTTGGAAGATAGGTAAAGATTATGATATTCATGTGGCCAAACTTGTTGGGAGTGGTCGTGTAATTGACTTGGGAGAATTCGCAAATAGGGTGCTTCATTGTGCACAGATTTGGAGCCTTGATAGACTTGCTTTACATTTGGTAAGTAATCAGTTTCAGCTTTAATGTGTTACTGATTGTTATGCCCTTAAAAATACTTACTCTTGTATTTTGAATTTTTAGTTGTCTGTAACTGTTGACAAAACAGATTCAGTTCGTAGAAGCAGGTGGGATCTAGAATTGTCAAATGAACAACAATTGTATGCAGCAACTGATGCTTATGTGAGTAATGAAGGTAATTAAGGCTGGTCCATCAGGATCAGGACACTTATTTATTTTTTTCTCTTAAATGTTTTAGGTATCCTTGGTTATATACAAGAAATTAAAAGAGAAGGAGAATAATCTCCAGGAGAAGATCCCTCAGAGACCTTAACTTTTGCAATAATTTACATCATGGCCCGGATTGTTAATGTATGGAATATCGGTCGAGTTGCATATCAACCAGCACTGCTTCTTCAAAAACATCTAGCTGAATGTTACAAAAATGCCATTGATGGTTCTCCCCAAAACAATTCAGTAACAAATGACACTCTTCTGCTTGTTGAGCATGACCCAGTCTATACCATAGGCATAAGAAATAAAGACTATGATGCCAAAGAGGAGTCAAGATTAAAAGCACTAGGTGCACAATTTTACAAAACAAACCGTGGTGGTTTGATAACCTTCCATGGCCCTGGTCAACTTGTGGCATACCCAATTATGAACATAAAAAATCTAGACAAGCCTGGTGTCAGATGTTATGTTAGCTCAATTGAAGAAACAATAATAAGAATGTGCAAAGAATTTGGAATCAAGGCTGAAAGATCTCCACACACTGGTAATTTCTTTCTTTTTACAATTTATCTCAAGGCAATTTTTGCAAATGTTAATTGACCTTTCTTAATTTTCCAAGGTGTCTGGGTGGCTGACAACAAAATTTGTGCCATTGGCATACATGCCAGCCGTTATATTACAACACATGGTTTGGCACTGAACTGCAACACAGATTTGACTTGGTTCGAGCACATCGTGCCTTGTGGAATAGATGGGAAAGGTGTTACGTCTTTGACAAAACAACTGGGCATGGAGATGACAATAAAGAGGACAATTCCTCATTTCCTCAGAAGCTTCAGTTCAACATTTAACTGTAAACTTGTGCCTTTGCCTGAAGACAAAGCAAGGTCCATCTTATCAAAAATTAGTTAATTTGTTTTGTAATTGTATGTTTATCAGGTATAATTTAGTTTTTAAATAGTAAGTGACCCAAAACAAGGGCAGAGCTTCTTGGGTTGAATGAAAATTATTTTAAATAGTTCAATTATATTCAAGGATATAAAGGGAATTAATAAATACATAATTTTATAATTTATGCGGAATTTTATTTATTTAAAAATAGTAACCAATAACAAACCAACAAGAAAACAACAATAATGCAAGTACAGACTATGCATCATTTTCTAAAAATACATGGAGAGCGCAACTCATATCAATTGCACTGATCCATCCTTCAAATAAGTAGCAATGGGTTGATACTGCATGATGTGCTGTGAGGTCTCATCCAAGTCCACTTCTTCATCTCTGTTGTCGCGGTCACCTTCAATCACAACACCTGGCACATCTTTTTTGGCCCTAAGAAAGACATGACTTCGAAGATTTGGAACCAGCGATTGCTGTGTAGGCATGAACTCTTGGAAAGGATTTGGCATATGTCTTAAAACCAACTGCTTAGAGTGATTTTCTTGAAGTGCCAAGAATTCCTTTGCAAACTTCAGCTCTCCCTCTGATAAGTGAGGATTTTCAGGACCCCTAAGCGTTTCTTGTTCTAGAATGTGAGCAGTGTTTAGCTCAATTTTCTCTAGCCTTGTCCGTAAATAACTTGTTATGATGTACCTTATCCGAGCTAGCTCCATGTGGTGCACTTCTCCTCTGAAGTCAGTCTTTTTCAGTTTGTTGAGATTATCTTCCATTTGCTGAATCTGATCCATCATGCATGTCACATAATCTTCTTGTGATGGGAGAAGTTCTGGACTGAACTTTTCATTCAACCATGCCTCTTCCAAAGTCTGAAGTACTTTTTGTACGGAGATATCTTCCTGGTCACTAAGGAAATCTTCGTCGCCAAAAGTATCTTCCATGGCGTGTAAATCTGGATTGCGACAGCAGGTTTATAACAGGGGTCCTTTCTCAAAAAATGAAAACCAAGATATACACTCGATGACGTTGAGGTTAATAAACAAAGCCCCGTAAAAACTCCCGCCGAACCGAAAACAGAAGGGAAACAGCTGACGACTGACGGCATTCGTCGTTTGCCGGCTCGCCGCTAGATGGCGAGTCAGTCGAAAACCGTCGCGAGCCACACATTTTGAACTATTTATTCGGGTTGTTTTAAACTTCAAATCGTGACTGTTTTTGATGTAACTATTTAGATCAAAGTTTTCTCTACACGTTAATGGAGACTTAAACGATATGAACCCTTCCGTCTTCCCTGTGTGCAACCTGCAAAAGTTCGCATATCAGCGCGCGATTACCCCCACGTAGTTGGAGTATATATACACCTTCTTTTTCGACACTTGATGTACTCGCTTCGGCGGTACATATACTAAAATTGGAACGATACAGAGAAGATTAGCATGGCCCCTGCGCAAGGATGACACGCAAAATCGTGAAGCGTTCCACATTTTTTGGCAGTTCTGACACCGAAAATTTTCAGAATTTGTTTGTGAACTGAATTATTATCTTGAGAAAAAGTTTTTTTAAGGAGGGATTGTGGCAGTTGCCAAAAAATAATGACAACTGAGTAGATATTAGCGTACATAAATTCATTCGTGAAAAAGTCTGATTCAGAGTGAAACGATGCTTCTACGCCGAGCAAAAGAATCTGTCAGAAGTGGGATTCGAACCCACGCCCACAGAAGTGGACTGCGACCTGAACGCAGCGCCTTAGACCGCTCGGCCATCCTGACTGATGACATCAGACGGCAAGAAAATGGGTTTTAAACGTGAAAGGGGAGGTTTCCAAACTGAGATACAGCGTAGGAAGGTTTTCCTTGCATCTAGCGAGTATAGCACGTGACGATCGGTCCCATTTTGACGGAAAAAGAATATTCCGGGAGGAGCTGACAGCGAAAACCGGGCACTACGCCGAGAACTACTTTCCACCACGCGGCGCGCGCGCAGCCGCACGCAGCCAATGGCGCGGCTGTGTCGGATCCCTCCGCCGCACCGCGCAAACGGCGCGAGATTCAAACTGCGGCGGCATGCCCGATGCTGTGCAGGCAGCCGGTGCCGGGGCTGGAGGCAGTTGGAGGCGGCTGGAGGCAGCTGGAGGAAGCCGGAGGCCTCTACCGAGGCTGTCGGGACATGGCGTGCGGTTTGCCGCGATGGAAAAGCAGTGTGACAAACCCATGCCCTTCCCCGCCCTCCCCTCCCCTCCCCGAACCTGCTCCTTTACGCAACGCCCCGCCCTGCCCTCTGCCTTGTCGTGGTATCGCATCGGAGACGATGCCTCGGAACACTCGGTACTACTCGGTAGGGGAGAGCGGAGCCGTTCAACACTAACAAAAAATAATACCAGGGAAAAAAATAACCTTGTCATCAATACGGTTTAATTTAATTTTAATTTCTTCGTATCAAAGACTCGAGGGGGAAATAAGAAGCGAAGTGACTCGCATCCTAACCCCCCCCCCCCCCCAACTTCTGCGACGGTCGTGGCGTGGCTGATCCATTTCTCTCGTTCCCCGCAGGGCATTGGAGGATAGGGGGTAGGGGGGGGGGGATGTGTGCGCGTACGGTGCGTTTCATTCTGTGTGTGAGTGTGTGAGTGCGCGCGCGTGTGTGTGTGTATGTGTGTGTGGTTCACTG
>CM076258.1:11306833-11506833 GCA_038380765.1 Odontothrips loti
GTGTGTGTGTGCGTGTGTGATCAGTGACACTCTTCTGTGTGCTCAGAGAAGACCCAGAACTCGGATACCCTTTCCCTCCAATCCGTGCCTACAGCAGCGAGCGGCCTCCCCAGGCTACAGGTGAGTCTTGAATTCACTGCGACCTGACGGGGCGGACGTAGAGCATGGCGCCTGTCAGTGCCAGGGTAGGCCAGCCCGCACCACACGCATGCATGCACAAGTCGCGGTTGCCTACCTAGCAGGCGACATTTGTGCTCAGGACTGGCAAAATAACAGTAATTGTATCTATATCGTTTGATGAAATTAGGGGTTGATTCCCTCGTCCTCGTAAAATTACTGTGGTCTGTGTGTCTCCAGACCGGATTTTTAGTGGTTGTTACTTTGTAATAATTTCTTCATCTCGATAATTAATTAATTAATTAATTGCACTGGGGTCCGTCCATAAACCTCGTGGTGGGGTCTTTCGCGATAATTTGACCGAGGGGTAGGGGAGAGAAGGTCGGGATCCGCCCGTGGGAATCGAACCCAGTAGTCCATTGAGTCGGAGCGGACTCTGGACCGTGCCAACAGCGGTCTGCGCCCGCAATCCGCTCCCCACAACACCGGCCTCAATACCAGGATTATCTTCACCTGATGGACGTTTCCCCAACAAGATGCGATGCATTTTTATTTTATTTTTTTGCTTGTCACTGGTCAAGGCCGTATGACCTTTGTCATAGACTTATTACTTAAGTCGATTACAATCTCTGTCAGTCCATTTTATTATTATTTTTTTCTGAGAGTGCGCCGCCAGCGGTATTCGAACCCGCTACCCGCCCGACACGTGTTACATGGCCCACACGTGGCCCAGTTCGGCGCGGCCGAACGCACAACAAATTTGCTCTCCCGGCGCGGCTATTACGCGAGTGGCTACCCTCTTTTTCTCCCGCCCCCCCCCCCCCCCCCCCGCAGGTTCGCCCCGGGAACATGGAACGGGTTAGCAGTGAGGAAATGAAACTGGTAGCGCGCTGGTGCCGGAGCCACGGTATGGCCACTGGCCACGGCTCCGGAGTTCCCCGGAGTCCTGCCGCCGATCTATATGGACGGGCCCCCAGCTTTCGGAAGGAGTTCGAAAAGAGCGCGCGCAATATCTCGCCGGAATGCGGGGGCAGTTGCGTCGGTCTTGGGCCTGGATGCTGCCGCTGCTGCCACCACCACCACCGCCGCCGCAGCGCGGCACTGCATAGCACGGCGGTGGCTATTGGCCATTACCTGGCATGACGCGGTGCACTGGTTATTCGCAGTGCCGTCGCGTGCCAATAGCGCACACTCGTAACGGGTATTCGCAGAGGCGTCGAGATAGAGTAGCTACCGTGCGTGCGGGCCCGGATCGAAATTGCCACCCAACTCGTCGCGGGTTCAAATCCTACAGGACATTCGCTTTAAAAAAAAAAAAAATGGACGCACACTGAGAATGGAGGAGTCATGATCGCCATGGTGACCCCATTTTTTTTGGGACCCTGGCGCCAAGCTGAGTCTCACTCCGGTCTCAAATCTTACATGAAATGGCAATTTTTCAGAAAGGTCTCTTCAAGCCCCGTAATTATCGCCCGAAATTGGTCTACGATCCTGACTGTTGGATTGTCAGGCTGTCGGTTGTCGGTTGGCCCACTGGGCTCCGCAACTCTTGGCTCGTCGCCCTCGCGCTGTCTCGCTCGCTCCCATGCGAGAGGCGCTGCCCAAGCGCTGTCCGCGTGCGAGGTGCGAGCGAGAGGGCGGACAACGCTCTATGCATACCGAATCTTGATTAGCAATACCCACCGGCCACGGCCACGCGTTGCACTGCGTCGCGTTGCCAAACGGGGACGGATTTCGAGGCTCACGGTCGCGGGTTCGAGACCGGCCGCCGCCAGCTGTTTTTTCTTGTGGAACTTTGCGCCAGCCGCCTCCAGCTTGGTACGATCAAAGAAAATAATTTTCTTATACACGCTTTACCCACCCCAACGCCAAGCGCCTGCGAACGCGAGGGTAGGCCAGCCCGCACGACACGCGTGCTCGCCGAAGGCGAGATTGCCTACCTACCAGGCGCCATGCGTGCCACCAGTAGAAAATGCATGGGAAGGTTCAGTTAGCTCCGTGGTGACAAAAGGGGGGAATGTGGCGCGAAGTGTGATCACGGCCCCTGCACCGGCTCCGGCTGAGGCTATGCCCCCCCCCCCGCCCCCTCCCCCCCCCCCCCCGTCGGCCCCTCGCTGCCGGCTGACTCCTGCGATGTCCTGCCTGCACCGCCGCCGACGTGCCGGCCGGTTCGTAGTCATACGACGCGCCACGCAGAAGGTCACTGAGGTTGGTCAACCTGGACACTGCAGGCGCCGCGTGCCAAGTCCGGCCAGCGCGTCGTGGTGGCAACACTGTGGCCCGACGTGCCGCGTGGCTAGGGACCAAACCGAAGGACTAAAGCTGGACTAAAGCAACGGATCAAGCCTGGACAGAAACAAAAACAATGGATTAATTCCGGACCAAAACAAGGGATTAATCCCGCATGACGTGCACTCCTTCTCTGATTGGCTCCCGAACGGCCCCCGGGGCGACAACATCGAGGGCGTAGCTAAAGCAGCACGGAGGTCGCCTTCCGAGAACACACACACACACACACACACACACACAGGTGGCTGATGACGTCCTTAGGCCGTTCAATCGCAGCCAAGGGACGCAAGCAGGGGGGGGGGGGGTAGTGGAATCGTACCGGTGAAAGGTCTGACCAGCCAGTGCCTGCACCTGCCCGCACCCCCCCCCCCCCCCCCCCCCCCCCCCCGCCCAGCCCCGCCCTGCACAGCAATGCCCTGCCTGCTGCATGAACTGGAACACCTTGAGGCCCGGTCCCGAGTTCGATGCCCTGTCCTGTCCCCGCTCCAGTCCCGGGTGTCCCGGCCATCCTGGCCCGTGGTCCCGGTGGGGTCCCGGGGGATATAGCCGGTCATACTCTCGCCGGTCACCAGCTTCAAACAGAGTTTTCTCTCTCACATTGACGGCGCCGGCGTTTGTGTCAGGGACACGCATCTGTCCGCATTTTGACAACAACCACAGATTTCCAACACAGCGTGAGCGTGCCGACGTGTGTGTGTTGGTGTTGCTGTTTTGGGGGAAAACTGGGTTAGATAGTGTTTCTAGTGCACCACAAATTTTCAGAAAATTTTCCAGAAATTTTTGTGTTTTTTCTTGTTTTTTTTTTTTTTTGGGGGGGGGGGGAAATTCCCGGAAATTCCCCGAAACTAGGAACACTTGTTTTTTTTACATCCTGGCTTGAGGGTAGTTAGCCGGAAACTTAAACTGTTTCATTTTTTTTATTTTATTTTTTGAATTGTGACCACACACCATGAGCGCTTCCCGGCAGGAGAGCCAGCGGCGCACTGCCGGCACAGCGGACTGCGGGGCTAGCGAGCGCGCGATTGGGCAAGTGGATAGGTATAGTGCAGTGCTGAGGCCAGGCAGGCCGGGAGGAGGGAGAGAGGGACGGACCAACGGACCTCTCCGGTTACATCAAACCGGGTAACAGAACTCTGGCTACAGCTGCCAAAAATCACTTCCTATGCCTGCCTGCCTGCCAGTGCGCCACTGTCTGTGAAGTACTTGGCGGATAACTGGGTCATGCCCGCGGCCCGCGACCTGGTCGGTCCCGCCGTGTGTAATGGAGTCCGCGTGTATGTCGTGAGGTAACCCCGTGCGCGCGCCGTGTGTGCCGTGTGTCCGCGTCGTGTGCTTAACGCCCCCGCACCCCCACCCCCCAAAAAATACACCCGGGGGGCTCTCGGGGGGGTCTTGGTGGGGGCAAGCGATCCGCGGCGGTTTTACGAGGCAGCGGTGCACGGCACTGTTACAGCTGGGCCTCCGGGCACCTCCGGGCACCGCGGCTCAGTGGGACAAACAGCGTGCTGCGATCTGGAATACTTTTGGAAAGAATTTCCAACGGGTTGAGTGTGAGCTTCACAGCCCACCCGGCGGGGCGGGGGATTCCCGAGCAGTGCGCGGGCGCGGGTTCGAATACCGCGCTCCCTCGCAAGTCGTCGACCCCGAAGCGCCGGCGTACCCGCCCCGCCCCGCCCCGCCCCGCCCCGCAGCGGCTTGTGCGTCACGTGGGTACGGCTCGGACCAATGCCGAGGCGGCATCAGCCTCCTGGCGGCGCCGACCGACCAATAGGAGAGGGCGTATCAATCAACGTCGGCCCATCTCCCTTTCATGTCCCGGGAGTGCGGCGGCCGCAATGACAGACCGCTGCAGCAGCCGCCCGCTGCAGCCGCTGCAGCAGCCGCCCGCTGCAGCCGCTGCAGCCGCCCGCTGCAGCCGCTGCAGCAGCCGCCCGCTGCAACCGCTGCAGCGGCAGCATCGCATCGGTGCGTGCAATGCCCCTATAATAGCGCGCCGTGCCCGTTACATAACAAATTGAGAGGGAGAGAGAGGGAGACTGATGAAAAAGAGAAAAGAAAAGGAACCTTTACTCTCGGATGAGGCAAGGAGGGGAGGCGGGGGAGGGGAGGGGGATAAGAATGACATGGACCATCTAGGGGGGGGGGGGGGGTTATTTCACGGTCGCCCCGCGAGCGGGTGCCCTGCGATCGTCTGCTCTCTAATGACGGAAGGAAAGCAATGATTTCATCATTTTGAAAGAGAAAATAAATCGTCAAAAAAAATGTTGACTTTGCAAAGAACGAGAAATGAAATGCCCTAAGGAATATGATGACCTTTTTTTGTATTGGGAAAAAATAAATGATGCAGATTTTTTTATCATGACCAGGTAATTATTTATTTTTTTCGTCTCATCCATCGTCGTCGTCTTCTGCTATTTTCTGCGGGGCATATTCTTCTCATTCGGATTGGATTACGACCTGTGTCCTGGTAATGAGAGGAACGCGACGAAATACGTCCTCGCCTTCCTCCCTCCCTCCCTCCCTCCCTCTCTCTCTCATCCCCCCCCCCTCCCTCACAGCCGGCCGGGCCGGGCCGGGCGGTGGCGGGGAGAAGGATGTCATTGCTAAGGTCGCTTTGCCGCACTCCCTCCCGGCCCGGCCTGGCCCGGCCGCGAAGTTGTTGCCGTTGTTGCCAAAAAAAGCGATATCTGCGCTGAAACTTACAGTCGAATTTCCCGCGTTTGTTGACACTGTCGATTTGTTTCTGGTTCCAGGTTCCGTGCGCACAGACAGCGGGGCGTCGACTTGGAGCACCATGACGGGCTAGGGCCGCCCCTGCCGTGCGCTCACCCCGCCCTCCCCTCCCAGCCCCGCCCCCCTCATCCCCTGCCCGCAGCCCCTCCACCACCACGATGGTGACGAGGATCTTCCCGGCGCTGGCGGTGCTCGCCGTCATCCTGGGGGTGGCCTCGGCCACGGTATCCGCACCTCACGAGCAGCACCGCTTCTCGCTGTCCACCCCCAACGCCACGACCGCCGCGGCCCCCACGACGGCGACCTCAGGGACCCCGACGCTGATCGTGGACGAGAGCCGGGATGCCGCCGGCCGCTTCGAGTACATCGAGGTGGTGACGCCCGCCGCCAGGACGCCGTCGTCGACCAAGGGCCCCGAGTCCATCGCCGCCATGGACCCCACGATGCGCGCCGGCCTGCAGTTCCTCGGGAACCTGTTCAACCCCCACCACTGGAACACCAGGGAGGGCGGCCCCGTGGCGCAGACGGCTCCCGCCTGCCGGGCGCACCTCCGGACCTACCTCAACGCCCTGGAGAACGGCACCACCTGGGCCGTGCAGAGTGAGTAGCACAGTCAGCTCCAGCTCCAGCTCCAGATGGCCGCGCCGTCTGTAGCGAGGGGGTGTCCACTCTCGAAATACGTGACCCGACTACTCCCTTATTACGCGCTATTACGCTATTACTAAACAGTTATTACGTCCTAAAATATCAGTTATTGGGACGATTTTGCGCCAAATTCGCCCAAATTCTATTACTATTACGCGTAATGGCACGTCTGGGTGACCCGACTAATACACGAGTGGCTACCCCCTCGGTCTTTAGGAGAGGGGGATTCACCTTTTTTTTTCTTTTTTTCAAATCGACGTTCTGACAAAAACATCACAAAAATAATTTTTTAAAACGTGTGTTTGATCTGACGAAATTTCTAAGAAAATAAAATTACTAGTTAGAAAGAGAAATAATTGAAATTGATATCCGTCGGGGAGTGGTAGTGATGGGCGCCCCGTGCTCTGCCTGGCTCTGCCTGGAGGGCGGGGAATCTCAACTAGACGCAGTCATTTTCGGACAGCCCCTCGGCGTTCGTTTCCTTGCTTCTTTTTTCCTTTCTCGGGTGCACGCTCCACCGCCATTGGGAAATACAAGGCAGGGCGATGCGCGATGTGTGAGGCAACGCGCGAATACAAACAACAATAACAACAACAACAACAGTGATTCCGCGGTTGTTACACGATCGTGTTTTACCCATCCCGTCATATTGCAGTTCTGCACGGCACGGTACGGGGATGCTGTGCCGGTCTGCAATCGATTTTGACCGCCAAAGCGTCCGGAGAACAGCAGCTGGGTGTGGAAGGGGAAGAGGCTCGTAGGCGGGAGGCCCGGAGGGGGGAGGCCCGGAGGGGGAGGCCCGGAGGGGAGGGGGAGGCCCGGAGGGGGAGGCCATAACAGAGGCGGAAGTAGGTTAAGCCTATTGACTGATATCCCGAGGGTGACCGCGACGGGACGGGACGGGACGGGGAGGAGAGGAGGGGAGGGGAGGGGACAGGTGGCATCTGGGTTATGGAGGAGGCTGGGCTGGGCTGGGGCTCCCCGTCAGAGTCGGACCCTTGCCGTCAGAGACCCACGCAGTTCCTACCCCGGGGGCCGCGGGGGCCGTGGGCCACGTCTGGCCACGTCCTCGAACCTGTACTGCCTCTCTCTCTCTCTCTCTCTCTCTCTCTCTCTCTCTCTCTCTCTCTCTCTCTCTCTCTCTCTCTCTCTCTCTCTCTCTCTCTCTCTCTCTCTCTCTCTCATCTCGGACGCCGGAACCAATGCTGACGCAACCCGCGCGGTGTGGTGTGGCCTACATCGGGGAAGCGGGCCGGTGTGTGTGTGTGTGTGTGTGTGTTTGTGTGTGTGCGCCATGCGTCCACCTGTAGGGCCAGGGTAACACGTGACTCATTCAAGGAGGAAGCAGAATGGCCCACGCTTTTGATTCCGTTGACGACTTGCTCTCCGGCCAGGCTGCGAAGGCTGTGACGGAGCAGGGAGGCGGGCTGAGTTGGCTGAGTACGAGCGACAAGGGCGATGTAGACGAAGGTGTGATGAAGCTCATGGAGTGATACGCAATGTCGCCGAAGAAAGGCCACCGCGGGAAGGGAGGCTAGGCGGCCGCTGCCTGGCAGGGGGTCCCCGTCAGAGAGGTGCTCGTCAGAGAGGTGCTCGTCAGAGAGGCCGCCGTCAGAGAGGACCCCGTCAGAGAGGTGCTCGTCAGAGAGGTGCTCGTCAGAGAGGCCGCCGTCAGAGAGGACCCCGTCAGAGAGGTCCCCGTCAGAGAGGTGCTCGTCAGAGAGGTGCTCGTCAGAGAGGTCCCCGTCAGAGAGGTCCCCGTCAGAGAGGTCCCCGTCACAGAGGTCCCCGTCACAGAGGCCAGGCTGCCGCTGCCGATACTGAAGTGCTTCTCTGTGTTACCAGTGACGGACGCTAGCGGCCGCTACTCGTCGCAGTTCTTCTTCGGCAACGACTTCTGGCTGGGCTCCCACACCCTGTGCGAGGAGCTGGGCTCCCGCTACGCCATCGCCAACCCGCCGTGGCCAGTCATGTTCCACGTGGTGCAGGTCAAGGTGCACCTGGACTCCGTCCTCACCCCCCACGTGAGTATCGCGGGTTCGAATACCAAGACCCCGGCTTGTTTTTTGTTGTTGTTGTTTTTTTTGGTTTTTTTTTTTTTTTGGTCGGCCTTTGCCGTGATCGGGCGGGGCGGGACGGCCTTCATGCCTGACGTCCCCTAATAGTGTGTCGCCGACTAGTTACCTCACCGGTGCCTTCTAGGGACAGCCCCGCCTCGCCCGCCACGCCCCGCCGGCGCAGGTCAGGGTGCTGTCAAGGCCGTGACCAACAATGCCCGAACCGAAAAGCCCGGCCGGTCTCGGCCCCCGCCGGGACTCGAACCTCGAACCCCGGACTCACTGTGACCTTGCTCTTGCAGCCCCGCGTGCTGCACCTGGGCGTGTGCCTGCCGCGCACCTGCGACCCCAAGGACATCACGGGGCTGCTGCACGCCGCCAGCCGGCCGGCCACCAAGGCCGCCAAGGCCCCCGCCTCCTCCAAGAGCCCCAGCATGGAGGTGGTGCGCATCCGCCGCGTGCCCGGGCCCTACCAGCTCCTGGCCGACACCAAGCTGCACATCCTGGCGTAAGTCAGCCCACAGCCCACCGCCCGCCCCACGCTGCCCGGGACGTTTCTCATACATTGCAAGCCCTTGTTGTGTGTCTTTGCCTTGCCTTGTTGTTGGAGGGTAAATATCTCCCGCCCCCTGATTTCCTGCCTAGTACGTGTGTACTGTAAAGGAACACGCGGTGGTATGAGAAACTGCTGTCCTCTCCCCGACCACGACAGTGTTGCCACGTTGCTATGACTCACTGACCCGACTTGACATCGCAACCAAATGTAAGTACCTTGCGACATTCGTTGCGCTGACTCGACGGTGACTCCTAGACTCCTAGATGAAGCGACGAGGAGACGAGACTCTAGCCGCCGGGTCGGGGCTGCGCCGCCTGCGCCGGCATTCTTAGATGGCGCAGCCCAGAGCGCCACGAAATAAACCCGCGAAGTGATGAAGAATTCAAAAAGACGATCGCCAGATGGCGCCTGGTGGGTAGGCAGCCTCGAGTTATGCACGCACGCGTGTCGTGCGGGCTGGCCTACCCCTGACTTCGCAGGCGCTTTCGCGGGAATAGCGTGGCGTTAGTGATTCGGAGAGAAACTAACTGCGGGCCAACTGTGTGGGTGAGCTGGACGCACGAGGGCAGCGATAGCGCCGCTACTGGGGCCGTGCCTGCGCTCAGAGCCCGCGGCTCGGAGTGAGAGCGAGCGAGAAGGAGGGTTAGGAGAGAGAGAGGGGGCAGCGTGTGACATCACTCTGACCTGAGGTTCACCTCCTGCCCCGCTGCAACAGTAGTAGTGGTTTGTGTCTGCGCCCCGACGCCGCCGTGCCTCTGCCGCAGGGCCCAGGGCCTGTTGGGGAATGTTTTTCTACACAGCACCACCGCGTTCGTTTAAAAAAAAATCAGTAAAAAAAATCAAAATATAGGCCGCAGGGTTTTCTGCACAGTTGCACAGTGAGGTAGGTCAGGACACACGGGGACTAGACACCAGATTTACCGGCGGCCACATGGCATGGCCGGTGTCGCGGTGCAGGTCGGGGGCGCCTGCTGGGTAGGCAATCTCGACTCGTGCATGCATGCGTGTCGTGCGGGCTGGCCTACCCCCGACTTCGCAGGCGCCTGCTTCGCTGGGAACATAGTATTAAATGGATTTCTTTTCCAAGAAGACGCCGTGCACGCGTCTTGTGGCTTTGAGGCGGTCCGTAGGTCCTACCGGGGCAGGGCAGGACGGCGGGGCCCCTATAGTTAGACCGTTTGGAGCGGTGACTTACCTTGACTCGGATTGTGGCGTGGCGTGGCGCGCATTGCGAACACCGTGACAAGAGGGGTCGTGCCGGGGACCGCTGGCATGGCGAGGCGACCGCTGCCAACGATCTGCGATGCCGTGCCGTGCCGTGCCGTGCCGTGCCGTGCCGTGCCGTGCCGTGCCGTGCCGTGCCGTGCTGTGCCGTGCCGTGCCGTGCCGTGCAGCGCCGCCACCAACAGCCGGCTGTAGCCGCGGCCCCGACCGCACGCAGATGTGCGGTTCTGGCACCGCTCTGCGGTCTGCGGAGGCTTTCGCGATGAAGCGGCGACAAAGCGACACGCCATTAAGACACATTAAAGCCAACGCCGCCTGCTTTCAAAACTAGGAGCGCGCCGCGCTCGTGTGCGGCCGAGTGCAAGTGCACGTGACGCCGCGCTCGTGTGTGGCCGAGTGCAAGTGCACGTGACGCCGCGCTCGTGTGTGGCCGAGTGCAAGTGCACGTGACGCCGCGCCAAGGCCGAAAACCTAAACCCCGAAAACCTAACACGACGCACGTCGGTTACAGCGGAGTGGCGGCAGCCGTCGTCATCCTGATGGTGGCCGGCGCCGTGCTGGAGGAGGTCACCAAGAGGTCCGGCAGGCCCACCACGCCCGCCGACTCGGAGCAGCAGACAGGCCACCAGCAGGGCCACCAGCAGGGCCACCAGCAGGGCCACCAGCCCCGGCTGCCCGCCAACGGCGTGGAGGAGATGCAGGAGCGCCCCGGCAAGGGGGCCTCCATGACGGTCACCAAGAGCGGCGCCCTGCCCGCCCTGGCGCGGCATAAATCGGCCGACCCCCACAGACAGCGACCAGGTGAGCACTTCAACTCGCATAGCGGGCCCGGGTTCAAATACCGGCCGTGAGGCGTTCTGTTCTTTTCGGGCCCGCGTCCTCGATGTGAGTGCCTCCGACACACTTTGCGAACGAGGACGGCCACGGACCCCTTCCTACCTCTTTATTTGCAAATACTTTCCGACCGAGCACTTTATGGCGATTGCACAATGGCGACGCCCTGGCCTGTACCCCCCCCCCCCCCCCGCTCTCTCTCTCTGTCTCTGTCTCTGTCTGTCTCTCTAGCTCTCTCTCTCTCTCTCTCTCTCTCTCTCTCTCTCTCTCTCTCTCTCTCTCTCTCTCTCTCTCTCTCTCTCTCTCTCTCTCTCTCTCTCTCTCTCTCTCTCTCTCTCTCTCTCCTCTCCCTCTTCTCCTTTCGGGGTCTGTCCCGCTCAGGAAGCGATTGCCACGCCGACCACGAGTGCGAACCGAGCCGCTGTGTTTGTGTTCGCCAGGCGTCATGGTCCAGATCGTCATGGCCTTCTCGCCGCTGTCCAACGGCGCCAAGATCCTCAACTGCGAGCTCCAGGACGAGGACTCGCTGACAGCCGTGCACGGGCTGCGCTTCCTGTCCCTGGCCTGGGTCATCCTGGTACACACGTACCTGCAGGTGTTCGCCATCGCCGAGAACAAGACCCTGCGTACCGTCACCGAGAGGAACTTCCTCTTCCAGACCGTCAGCAACGCCACGTTCTCCGTCGACACGTTCTTCTTCATCAGGTAACGGGGCGCGGGTTCGCGAACACCACCGGGACCTTTGGGTACTATGTCCTGTCGCCCCTGACTGACAACAACCATCGCCATGTTTCTCGCAGCGGACTGCTCGTCGCGTTCCTGTTCTTCAAGACCACGTCCAAGAAGTCCGGCGGTAAGGCCGACGCCGGCTCCAAGGTGGCCCCGCAGCCCGCGGCTGGCCACGGCGCCAGCCCCTCCAAGAAGGACCGTGACGGCATCCGGCCCGCCATCTCCAAGTTCTTCGTGCTCATCGGATACCGATTCGTCAGGTGAGGACTCTGGGCAACGTCAAGGAACGCCGGGTCCCCGAGGCAGTGCCTAATCGTGCCTAACCTCTGCCTCCAGGTTGACGCCGGCCTACCTGTTCGTCCTGGGCATGGTGGAGGTGAGCATGCGCTGGATCCACAACAACTCCGTGTTCGAGCCCAAGATCCTGGATCACCTCAACTGCGACCGCTACTGGTGGCGAAACGCCCTCTACATCAACTCGCTGTTCCCGAGGAAGGACATGGTGCGTGCGGGCGCGGACGGAGGAAATCGGCGCAACATGCCATTTTCCACCGGTTTACCCGTAGAAATAATTGGCGCAAAATACCATTTTCCGCCGTTTTGTGTCGGGTGCAGCGGATATGCCAGCGTGCTGCATGTGCTGACAGTACTGTTTGTGTTGCAGTGTATGCTGTGGAGTTGGTACATGTCGAATGACACGCAGTTTTACGTCATCGGTGTCCTGCTTCTGCTCTTCTCGGCCCGGTAAGCGGAGGGCGAGTTTCTCATACTCGTGTTTGAACACGGCATTGCTGACGCTGCTGGGGGGAAAGTCCCGAAGTCCCGCGCACCGGGCATCGGGGGCCGAGTCAGACGGCCGCAACTAGCAGACGACACACATAGCAGACGACACAACCAGCAGACGACACACACAGCAGACGACACAACTAGCAGACGACGTTTCTGAAACGCGGCGCGGAGGTAGGCAGAGGCATGCCCGCACTGCGGCCGTGTCCGGCGGGTCTGCCTACACCCCGTTCGTCAGGCGCTGAGTATCATGTTTCATTCCCTCCGCTTTCCTTCCCTTCCCTCTGCAGGTACTTCCGGCTGGTGGCGGGCGCGCTGGTGACCCTCATGGTGAGCTCGTGGGTGACGACCGCCTTCGTGTCGGTGCAGTACGAGTACGTGGCCCGGATAGAGGAGCCGTTCGACAAGTTCGACGAGCTGTACGACAAGCCGTGGACCCGGCTGGGGCCCTACCTCATCGGCATGGTCACCGGCTGGCTGCTGTACAAGACCAAGAACAAGATCCACATGCCTGTGGTGAGTGACAGTGACATGAGGGGTACCAAACAAAAAAAAAAAAATTAAAAATGTACACACTTTAAAAAAATCATGACAAAAAATAATCAGAAAAACTCAATAAAATTGGGCAAGTGAGAAAAAAAATCGAAGAAAAAAAAACTGTTTCCTCTGGTATTTGAACCCCGCCTGTGCCGGTCTGCAGCCCGTGGTGCTGCTGGGGTGGACGCTGTCCCTGCTGTGCCTGGTGTCGCTGGTGTACGGACTGCTGCACCACCGGCTCAGCATCGCCACGTCGGCGGCCTACGTGTCGCTGGGGCACACGGCGTGGGGCATCGCCCTGGGCTGGATCGTGGTGGCCTGCTACACGGGCCACGGCGGCTACATCAACCAGCTGCTGTCGTTCCGCGCGCTGCAGCCGCTCAGTAGGCTCACGTACTGCGCCTACCTGCTGCACCCCATGATACAGGTGCTCACCTCCTACCAGATGGATGGCCCCCTGCACCTGCACAACGCCCTCGTGGTGAGTACACTGCCCGCCACAGTCCAGGTGTGACGTCAACTGTTTCTCACTCCCTCTCGTCCTGCAGCTGACCCTGTACTTCGGCAACGTGGTGGCGTCCTTCCTGCTGTCCTTCGTCATCTCGCTAGCCTTCGAGGCCCCCGTCGTCCGGCTGCTCAAGATCGCCATCCCACCCAGAGGCCACGCCGACTGAGCCCAGGACCCCGACGGCGCCGCCCCTCCCCCTCCCGGTGCTACCGTGATTTAACCGTTATACCCTGTCAAAAAGAAACATCGACCGAAACACGGAAGTTTTTTTGTTTTTGAATTTTGACAGAGTATGTGTTCACCGTTCGTCTCTTCTGCTGTCTCTCTCTCTCTCTCTCTCTCCGCGCTGAGAGACGGCAGGGCAGAGTGATCTCTGATGTGTAAAGTCAGACCAGGCGACTGTGCACCGCCAAGACGGTTCAAAACGGCCCGCAAGAGTTACCGATTCTACGTCTGGTACAAATGTTGAAATCAATTCATCAAAATTCGAGCTGTTAGGGTGTAGAATTGGAATTTAGCTACAAATTGGTTTTTGTACAACCCTTTGACTGATAGTGCTAAATCTATTCAACTTGAGTTACCGTACTGTTTTACTTTGTTGTTATCTGTTGATTGTTTGTATACTAAGAGAAAAAGTTAGATGCAGGAAGAAATGATTATATAGTTTAAGATTTGCCTTCTTAAGGAGCCTAAGTCCTGGTTGTTGCACTACAATCATATTGTCACTGAGCTTGGCAAAATGAAACAGCCGTGAAACAAGTGTTAATTGTAAGTGGAGTATTTACTGATGTATCTGCCAAAAGCTGACACCTGATTTGCTCATCTAAGTGAAGTAGGGAGACTGATCATATTAGATCTGGAGTATTTTTCAGTAGACAATAAGTGTAAGTTTATAGAATGCTTTCCATGCCACATTTTAGACCTAGGCACACAGATTCAATGTTTTAAACTGTTTGAAAAACTTGGACCTACTTGATATAATTTCCTATTGTAAAGTTCAGACCCTTCAACTCGGTGATATAGAGATAATTTCTATATCTATAAGCCATACATCAGATGTCCTCTCTACTCTTTAAAGTGCGAACAGTCAAGTTAGATTGTATTTTATATGAAGAGTAACCTAGTCCAAAGCCAAGAAGTGTGTTTGAAATTGAGGCTAACACAATCATATCAAAGATTTTAAGAGGAAGAGATTTGAGTAAAATAAAATGACCAAACCCTAATGTCTGCAAGAGGTCAAGGGTGCAAGCTAATCCAAATCCCCATTTTTTTCCTGATTTTTCAGGGGTTGTGGTCAAATTCAAGGCTTTACCTGGTTTATAATAGGGCGAACTGTCAAGATTTTTCAGGATTTTTACAGATTGAAGGGGTGCACATCACCCTGTTGCAATAGATTTAAGACATTCTTACACTTTAAGACTTTTTTCTAATCTAGACTGGAAAATATAATGATTGAGCCTCTCACTGTTCATCTTGCTCCAACAGGTGGGAACAAAATTACTGTTAGTGTAATTTTGTAATTTATTTTGTTCTATATATATATTTTATTTTTAGATATATAAGTTAATGAGGGAATTCCTGACAGCACATACTAGATGTTCATGTGCTTTATATTGTGATAAACTTATTTTATAAATAATTATAGCCATGACAATTTTACTAGAGTGTACTTTACTTAACCACCCTTTAAAAGACACCAAAAATTAACAAATGTAAAACAAACCAGATTTCAGGTATCCCTGTAAGACTGCAATCGATGTCTGGTCCGGAAGGCAACATCTAACATGCATTCAGGTGCCAGCAGTTCCTTAATCTGAAAAAGTAAAATAAATTGAGTTCTGGCCTGAACAAATTAATTAAAAATTAAGCAAGCAGATACCTACTGAATAGTTTGATGACTCTTCATATGCATATTGGATTGAAGTGTCAAATAGCATGAATTTGCTTGCTGAAAGAGCTAAAATACAGTTCCGTAATCGAGCTATCCTTTCTCTATCTTCTTTATCAATGACCTGGAAGATAATTCGGAAAGGCCAATAAAAAAATTACTCAACATGGAAAAACAATATCTGCTCCTTCTAATGAGATGACATGAGATCCATACCTGCTCTAAATTCTGGGTGAAACCCCCGACACCACTTTCATCCTCAGGAGAAGTAGGATAGATCCAGATGAGTCCATTGTTTCCTAAAATTACACTTCCACCACATAGCAAATTGTGGAAATGATTCTTTCTTCTCAAAATCAGAGATGGTGAGACTTTAACCAATAATCCTTGGGAAAGCTAAAATGGAGAAAATACATTAAGACAAATAAAAAATTATAAGACTCAGATATAATAAATTTTATCAGTTTACCTTTCCATATTTTAAACTTCGAGTGTGTAAAGAAAGAGATCCATCAGAAAATACACTCTGAACCTCAGCACTGACAAGATCGCCTTCCTGAAGATACTTGCGCATCATCTGTTCATCTTCAACAGATCTTCGTCTCTGAAAGGAAATCGTTGATGTTATGGGCAATATTCAACCATTCAACCAGAACAAAAGAAGTAAGTAGAAATTTAATTTACCAATTCACCACCAGGTAAATTCACAGACGAAATCAGGAGAACTGAATCCAAGCGGGAATTCGTATCGACCTTCCACCGCTTCTGTTGAACTTCTGTAATCCTCCCGACAACTACATCTCCTATCTCACCCATATAACGACATTTGATTGGTCGCACACAAATCAACTGATTCACCCGCTCAACAGTACCAGCTACAGAAGCTTTCAACACTTCTTTACTTTCGTCGTCCATATATGTGCCATGACCACTGCAAGGAAAAAAGTTACATCACAGGTCATTTATTATCTGTAATTTCTGGCAATCGCTTTAACTATACAACGCAGTCAATACTCCTAACCTCATAACACGTTGGTTCTCAGTAATAGTTTCTCCCGGAGTGAATAACTGTGGTGCTCCCTCCTCTCCAAATGTCACTGAAGGGTTAACCCGCTCGGAGGCGAGTCTGATTGTAATGTTGTTCATGGCTATCAACGACGGGATGACAGCAAATACTGCAAATTAGTTGATTGTGTGGTTTGAAACACGACACAAAACATGCGCCATGTACACTGCGTCAAGTTAAATATTTCACAGCCTTCTACAAAAAAAAAGACGCGACGAAACGGAAACGTTTTACAACGAGGTTCTGCAAGGCGTCAACAGGGCGTAACGTTAGTTAACTTGATGCCGTGTTGGTGTTCTGCATGCTGTTATACCTGCGGAAAGATTTGTCGTTGTTTTCAGTGTAAGATACTTTCATTCGGCGCTTCAAGGATGCGTTGAATTTTTAGTGAATGCCCACATTGAGGTCATTTGCTGAGTTACGACCCCAGCTCTGGTGTTGCTAGCATGTCATCGTCATAAATGGGGTTTGTGTGGTCCTCGACGATTGTTGTGTTCTGTTCGAGGCATTTGACAGGGAAGGTTAGAGGAACAGCCAAATTTGGGAGTTTATTCTCCCGTAAAGCGCCGGCACCATGGTTTTCGAGTCAATTGTAGCCGATTTGCTCAACAAATACCTCGGAGAGTATGTGGAGAACTTGGATCGGTCCCAGCTGCAGATTGGCATATGGGGAGGTAAGTTCTGCATTCCCTTTGATCTCCAAGTTACTTTCTCAGTCTTCTCCAAAACTCTGGCAATTTCTGACATGTGGCTAATGTGTCATTTTTACTGTGATGTTTCTGCCATTTTTAACCTCACTCTTCCTTGAATTGTTTATAGTCAGTGAATAAATGAAAGCCCATTTCTGGTTAATGGCTGTTTGGCTGTGTCTGAAGTATTAACAATTTACATGTTCTTAATCCTGTCACATCATTTGCAGGTGACATTGTCCTCCAAAACCTGGTACTGAAACAGAGTGCCCTTGATGAATTGGATCTTCCTGTGAGAACTGTTTATGGTGTTCTTGGTAAGTGTTGTGACCATGATTAGCTGCTTTTTTCATGATAGTTATTGTTTGTGCAATTTTTTGTCTGCGCTCCCCTTTTCTTTCCAAATTGATACCTGCTAATTAGTGTCGGAGAGACTTAAGGAGCACAGAGGGGAATACCTACTCAAGATTCCTAGTGCCTGATACTCAGTTGGTGCCATGCTGGCACACGAATTGATTCAAACATTTATGAGCAGCCCCTGTCATGTACTGAAGCACCCTTTGTCGAGCAGCTATCTGCGTGTCCTGAGAGCTTTAAATAAACTCAGGGAATTCTGTTGCTGATACCCTGTGGAGACTGTGCCATTTGCCACGCCTCATGCTTTGCTGAGAGAGAAGCAGCAGCAGCTGCTGCCTGCTCTGGTTCATTTCCTCCTCCTCTTCCTCCTTATCCTATTTTGTTTGTTATTTTGCTTTTGGCACCATTTCTCTCGGTCCTCTCCTGTCCTTGAGCCGGCACTCTTGAGAGAGGCTATGATGTCATCCCACTGACCTCTCCCCTCCCCCCTCCCCCGCCGCCCGCCAGACCTCCCCAGCCTTCCCTGGGACTACACATAAGCAGAATATGATACGACCGCACCCGGGTGGCCCCGTTCTCGCACGGCAGAAAGAGAGAGATAGACGCAGGTGTCGTGTGTGGGAGTGAGAGAGACTGTGTGACCGAGTATCGGGCCTGGTGCCGGCGTTAAACTCGTCCACTTAGCAGGGCTGGGGAGTATAGTCGGTTCAGGGTAACTTGGATGCCCCCCGCAGCGCGGGTCGCGGCCAGGCTTTGGTGACTGCGGCTATGTAGTGCAGGCCGAGCGGCCGGCCGGCAGTAAAACCGTGCTTGACTTATGGAACGACTGGCGTTCGGCTTCGGTTTGCTGGGTTCGCGCCCTGGCGGGGGTCCAAAGGTCACATTGAAATACGTGGGGGTAGAGGAAGGGGGGGGGGGCAGTGCGGCACGGGTAGGCAACAGGCAACCCGCACAGCTTCCACTTGACCCTCCCAATCGGCTGTGTGCTGGTCAGTGCTGGTGCACCTCGCGGCGGGCCTCGCAGGACCGTGGTCTTCCCTCTCGCTCCCCCCCTGTAATAGCAGCGGCGACCGGCGGAGACAGATTGTCTCTGTTTGCGTTTTCGCACGCGGCCGTTGGAGACAGGCGCAGTTCGAACGCCAACCCCGCGGCGATGAAAAGCCCTCTAGAAAGCCTTTGGCGGCTTTCCTTGGCTGTAATCCGGTTTCGTTATCAGTCAGGAGTCGGGGTGCGTGGGCGCCGATTTAATTTCTAGGTCTGCGGCATCGTTGTCAGGCTGAGCGCGTGCCTGCCTGTCCCGTGTTCAAATACCAGAATGAAAAAAACAAAAATGATCACTCATTTATTTAGAATAAATATTCGTTTTGATTTCTAGGAAATTCTGTCAAATCTTACCGTCGAAACAACGTTTGGCGACATGATAAAAGAAACAAACAAACAAAAAATGAGTGTATCCCTGTCCTGATAGGATAAGGCCGAGGAGCCTGAGTCACCGACTCGATAAGTGTTTGCGCTGTCCGGTATGCCAGCCGTGCCCGCACCGCCCGCACCCGTGCATACCGGCACGACTTTATGCACTTGGCGGTTTTCGCTGCTGCGTTGTTGTCTCCGCCGGGAGGTGGCTTCCCTCGAGTGAGGCCGGGCCGGGGCAGTGAAGGACGTTCCCAGTAGCGTGGGGACGGACTCTCGAAATGGTGCAACAAATACCCCCCCTCCCCCCCTTCCCTTCCCTTCCGCACCGAGCGTGAGCCGCCACCACGCGCACACCTGTTGTTACTTCCGGCGAAACCTGTCAAAACCGGAAGTGTCAATTGTCGGGGGAAGGGATGGACAAAATGACCCTTGAGGGAGTTTGCCCATTCCCGCCCATTCTCTCATCCGAGTGAATTTAAAATGAGAATGCAAAAAAATACAAACTTGCACCATTTTTACATCCCGCAGAAAAGTTGGTCTTGAAAATACCATGGAAGAACCTGTATCGGGATCCAGTGGAGGCTGCTGTGGAGCGACTGTACCTGCTTGCAGTGCCAAACCAGGAAGTCAAGTACGACCCTGTGAAGGAAGAACGCTGGTCCCAGGATGCCAAACAAAACCAGCTGAACAAGGTGGAGGCGGCCAAAAAGTGGGAGGCTGAGAAAGGTAATTTTCAAGAGATCAAATCTCCAGTAATAGTTAACTTATTTTTCATGAAATTAGATTGCTGTTAATGGGGTTTTGTAATATTCTTTTTTTTTTTTGCAGATCTTCTCAAGCAGGATGATTCTTTTGTGGAGAAGTTGTCGGCCCAAATTGTTAAAAATGTTCAAGTCAAAATTGGAGAGATTCACATTCGCTATGAAGATAGAGTTTCAAGCTTGGGAAGACCCTTTGCACTTGGCATAACATTGCACAATTTATCAGTCCAAACCACTGATGCCAACTGGACTAAAGCTATCAAAGATGAGGCTAGCAAATTCATCTTCAAAGAGCTTAGTTTGGAAGGCTTAGCTGTGTACTGGAACTGTGATACAATTTTATTCTCCGATAAGCCTGTAACAGAAATGCTACAACTCTTTAAAGATGGCATTGCTGCCAAGGAAAGAAAACCAAAAGGGTATAGTTACAGTAAGTTTCTTTTTTCTTTCCTTTTTTTTTTCTTTTAAAGAGTTATTTTTCTTGTGTGTATAAATTTTTTACCTGTGTTTTTCAGTGCTTGGACCTATAAATTCTTCAGCTAAGCTTCAAATCAACCAAAAGCCAGAACAGGATGGCTCTAATTATACCATCCCAAAGCTTCAACTCAGCTTGGAATTGGAGAAATTGGCTATTAGTATGTGTTTTATAACTATCCTTTTCAGATTAACATTTGTAATACCTTTCCAGTTGCTGCTAATGTGCCTTTTTTTATCCCCCCCCCCCCCCCCCCAAGGTATTAGTAAATCTCAGTATCGTGATGTTATGTTGTTGCTGGAGTCAATGGACTGGATGTCACGAGCTGCCCCTTATCGGAAGTACAGGCCTTTTGTACCCAGCTATTCTGGTCACTCCAAGGATTGGTGGGATATTGCTTGTATTTTGGTTTCTGAAAATCAGTTTCATTTTTATCCATATCTGTCCCTTAACTTTTATTCAGGTGGCGATTTGCTTACAAGTGCATCTTGGAAGAGGAAGTCAGAAGGAAACAAAGGAACTGGAATTGGAATTACATGAGAGAACACCGCTCATTGTGCAAGTCTTATGCAATAGCATATAGACAGAAGTTGACTATGAAAAAAATTCCTGCGGAGCTGACTATTCAACTTCAAGAGATGGAAAACAAACTGGATGTTTTTAATATTATTCTCATCAGGCAGCGTATTGAGGTTCAAGTGGAGAGAGACCAAGCAGAAGAATTGCTTCAAAAGCAGCAGCGCAAAGGATGGTTCAGCTCCTGGTGGGGTGGGGCTGCAGAGGCAGATGCTATTCAGCCTGGATCCGCAGCCGAATTAGGTTAGATTTTTAGATCTACAGTTTTAAAAAAAATTCGTAGAATGTAACAGTAAAAGAAAAGGAACACTAATTGTTCTGTCTTTGCAGCCAAGAAGATTGAAGCTGTCATGACACCGGAAGAAAAGGCCAAGCTTTACCGAGCTATTGACTACCAAGAAAATTCCACACCGGCTATTTATCCGGCACACTTTGTTGAAAACATTTTCTCCTTCAAACTTCGCTCTCTGGAGCTGCAAGTCAATGATGGTGAAGACAAAGTTCGTACTATCCTCAGCTCAAGCCTCCAAGAAGTGACTGCCAGAGTGGAACAGCGTATGAGTGGACAAGCACTCAAGTGAGTAAATTAAAATATACATTAGCTGTCATTTGGTTTATTGATTTGTTAGCAACCCAACCTACTATTTTCAAAATTTTTCTAGGGCTGTTGTGAAGATTACCACATTTGACATGGCAGGTCTACCTCAGGGCACACTGACACCACAGTTGATTTCATCAAAACTTCTTCAAGAGTCTGATTCTGTATTGCTGGATGTCATGTTTGAGACCAAGCCATTAGATGAATCTTGTGATCAAAGACTAAGAGTTACAGCAAGACCACTTCGTGTAGTTTATGATGCTGCCACAGTTAATAGTATCATTGATCTGTTCAAACCTCCAGAAACACCAGCTCTTCAAAACAAGTAAGGATTTGTATTTGACATTTCACAGAAATCAACTACTTCTAATTATGTACCATGCCTCTCCCACCCCGCTGACATCATAGTATATTTCACCAGGATGTCAGATTTAAGTGTGGCTCTTTGTAAAGTCTTGGATCACCCACTTCACTCATCACCAGTTCCCTCTACCCTCTCCACTCCCGTCCTAGTATTCAGTGACAGCATTGTGTACATGTCCCAATTTACCTGATAGTTGAATTCTCTCATTTTTTTTATGAATTGTTCGTAAAACTGTATACTTTTTACTCCTGACAGGATTCAGGCAGCAATACCAGTAGCGATGCCTGACTTCAAGGAGATGTCTGTATTGGGATTACAATATGCAGTGGAACAGCAGACAGTGCTTGATGTCAATGTGGACGTAATGCCTTCTCAAATTCTGATTCCTCAAAATGGAGTATACCATGGGTCTGTTTCTAATTTTTAATATAACAGTAGTCTTCACCTAGTTTGTGTGTGTGTGTAATTTTTCATAATTGCTCTTTGAATTTTAGGAAGGAGAACTTGCTTGTGGTGAACCTTGGTCGAATGTTGGTCACAACAGCCTCCAGAGATGCCATGGCCATGGATGTAAGGAAAATGCACCTTCATGGGAGATCTGAAGATGACATTTTGCAAGAGATGATATCCAGGTCGTATACAAAGTTCACCTTCAAGCTGGAAGATGTGCAGGTAGAGGAAATTTTTTTAAACATTTTTCTTAAGTTTTTAAATACAAGATTTAGGCTACTGTTGTTTACTGTCCTAGGTGCTCCTTGCTTATGCTGGAGAAGATTGGCAATCGGTTATCCAGGAGCATAGACGATCAGCTATGCATGTTGTACAGCCTATTACTCTCACTGTAAATATGCACAAATGTATGGTAACTGATGATCCCAGATTGCCAAAAATGAAATTGTGTGCTGAACTTGGCCAGATTGATATTCAGCTACCAGGTATGTCTTTCAGTTCTATCAGTCATTTATGTATTTTTCTGGTGTGAAGCTGTACTTTAATTATGTGTTTGTTCCAGAGGATCGTTTATTAAATTTGATAAACCTACCTAATACTATACCTTTTAATGAAGCTGAGCCTACTCCACTAGGAGCCAGTGTAAGTTGAATTTCCAATAACCAATATAATTTCCTGAATTGATCCTTTAATTTTAACTTGATCTAATAATATTTGTACCTTTTAGGATAATGCCTCTCATAGTTCCCAGTTGTCTCTGTTCCGTACTATGGATGCTGAAACTGCTCGTGCAAAAGGCTTACAACTTCCTAAAATTGAAAAGCCCGTTGAGCCAGCGCCACTAATTCAAGTAACTGAATTGGAAGCCAAGTTTGTGTTAGAAAGTAAGCATTCCATAAAAAATAATCATATTACAAATTGTCCCCCCCCCCTCCCCCCCCTCCATTTAATTTTATGTAACAAATTTTCTTTACAGTGCTGAAGGTGACAGTCTATGAGCAAAAGAAGGGTGTTGTATCTAAGGAAAAAGCTAAAGATGACTTGGACAACTTCGATCCACTTATAACATTCCGTCTACTATCACTTGAGACTGAATGTGTTCAGCGCACATTTGATACCAATTTGTTCCTATCCATTGGTGGAGTTGATTTAAAACAACGATATGGGGGAGCCGACATTGATGCAATTGGTACGCCAATGACTTCTGGGCAAGATCAATATTTGTTTACTGTTCGCTTCACTCAGGTGTGTGCCACTTCCTAGTACTTCCTTCCACAAATCCTATACTCAAAAGTCATCAGTTACTGATTTACGTGTTGCGTTGCAGGTTGATAAAAAAAATCCAGAACTGCGCACCACTCACCATTCTGTTCTGAAACTGGTTCAAGCTAATTTCTCCAAACTGAATGTTCTTATTCATCAAGAAGCAACCTTACAACTTATTGCATTTGCTAACAATGTTCAGGTATGTTTTCAGCACTGAATGTGGGCTTGAGAATAATGAGAGAATAGAGAAGTTTTGCTGTCTGGTTCTGGAGGTGTGCTAACATTTTTTATTACCTTTTTAGAGTTCATTAGACTCGGCAGCTGCCACTCAAGGCTCTCGCTCTGCCACAGCTGGTGGTCGTAAGGAAAAAAATCTTCCAACCATCATGGAGGATGAAACAACGGGTGCACCCACTAAATCAAAACCAGGTATTGCGTCTTCAATTTCACATCACCATTGTCTGATTGACTATTTAACTTTCATTTATCGTCATTTTCCTTTCATTGTATTATTTTCAGTTGCGAAGAAAAGGAAGAAGCGGGCAGTTTCATCAACCATAGACTTGAAAATTATAGCGGAAATGCAGAGTGTCTGTATTCAAATTGAAACCAAAGCTCGGCCTTTGACATCAATGATGGTACAAGGTCTTGTTTTTGGTGCAGTCATGAGGAAGACTCAAACTGAAATATCAACAAGCATCAAAGATTTTGTAATGCTCGACCTCAACAGTGCAACCTTACATAAGAAGGTAACTTGGTTTATTCGTTATTATTATGTGCATATTGGATATTGTGGGACAAACCACTGAAAAATTCTGACTCTTCCCTTTTTCAAATTAATATGTTTTTCCCTTCTAGATCTTGTCCATTGTTGATGAAGAAGCCTTGTCTGCCAATGTTGTATTATATGACACAAATGGGCTAGACGATTCTGATGCTATTGATATGACAGTCAAGGTTCAGATGGCCTGTCTGCATGTTGTTTTTCTGAATTGGTTTGTTTCATCTTTGCTGGTGAGTATGTTACTATTTTATTTCTGTGGACTGTTAAAAAAGTCAGTGTTATGATAGTATGAATGAATTACCTTATTTTCTCAGGCATTCCTCAACAATTTCCAAGCTGCTCAAGCTGCTGTGTATGAAGCATCTGCTGCTGCAGCTGCTGTTGCCAAACAGAATGCTAAGGAAGCTTACACCAAAGCTACCAGAATGTCATTGGACATCGAGTTGAAAGCTCCTATTGTTGTGGTGCCAGTAAATTCCCAGAGTTTTGATGCCTTATTGATGGACTTCGGTCGTCTCACTATCAAAAACTCTTTCCAAAATTTGGATGTGCAGAAACAGTATCCTGCTGTGCTTGATAAAATAGAACTGGGCTTAGTAAATGTGAAAATGTCAAGGTATGGTCATATTGCAGGCCCCCTCTCCAGTTTGCATTGTCTTTTATCATATCACATTAACCCAAATTCTTTTATACAGGGTGCGTCTGGACAAAGAAAGCCATGAAGTTTTAAATGAAAGAATTCTTCTGCAGCCCATTAGCTTTACATTGTCTGTTATTCGTAACCTGTCTTCCTCATGGTATAATGAATCTCCTGACCTTGATTTGTCAGGAAAAATTAATTCCATCAACGTAAGTTCTGCTGCTTTGAGAACTTTTGTTCATATTGGGACATAATTTCTTATTTTTTTCATTTTTATTGCTTTGAATGTTACAGCTATCCCTCACCCATGCAGATTACCGCATGCTCATGCAAGCACTCTCTGAAAATATGAGTGAGGGATCTTCAGAATTGCCAGAACCACCGACCCCAGAGCCCACAGAATTGAGATCGACCCTTGTGGCTGCCAAGGCATCTTTCAGTCATCTACCTGGAACTCAATTAATTCCAACCAAGGACTTGAGTACAGAACTCACTCCCAAAAAAGTCCATGTTTTTATGGTCTTCAGATTTACCATGGAAAGCTTGATTATCAATCTGTGTGCAGGTGGCTCAGAGGATGTAAGTTTAAAGTAATTTTATTTAAATCTATTGATCACACCTATGTTTACTGTAATTGGTTTGTCTAATTTCAAACAGCTGGAAAAGATTTCTGATAAGACTGAGCAAGGGTTGGCTCGGTTCACTTTGTATGTGCTTGCCCTGAAGGGCCAGATGCTGTCTGATAATTCTCTGAGTACATCAGTGAGGCTTGTAGACTGCCTGCTTGATGATACTCGGATTGGAAGAGAAGGAAAAATTACCCGGCTAATGGAGAGCAAGGCTCTCCTTCCATCTGATGTGCCAGCTTCAATGCTCTCGCCAACATCAGAAGCTGCCAAGAGAACTATGCTGGATGTCACTGTTCGAATGAAGCCCAATGACATGTTTGGTAAGTTCAGCTGACAATTTCTTCTAGTTCTTACCTCTGTTGTCATATACTCACATCTAGCCCTTGGTTGTGTTGCAGTTGACGTCCGTATATTCAGTTTCAACCTGATTGTCAGCATTGATTATCTGCTCCAAATTAGTAACTTTTTTGTGGCGCTTGACGCTAAACCTAAGCCTGTTCCACAAGTGCCATCAAAAACCACAGCACAGGCATTGCCATCCAGTGTACCATCTCGTACTGCCCTGACTGTGCCGACTCCAGAGAATGCAAAAGATTTAGAGAAACTTGCTCAGACAGTGATGACTGTTAATTTAAAGCTGGAGAAACCTGACATAATTGTGGTAGAAGCCATGGATGATTTGGACACAAATGCCTTGGTTTTGAATGTAAGAATATTTCTTCCATTATGTGAGTGCTGAAGTTTTCTGGAAACTTTTATGTTGTTTTTCGTTACAGTGCGAGTTGACCTTTAATCTTCGACAAGAGGGAGAAGAAATGAAAATTAAAGGAGCCTTGGATGAACTTCAGCTGTTTACTTGTTGTTTCAATAAACGAAATGACACAAAGTCTCCTGTACTCCAGCCTGTGAAAATCAACTTGGCTGGTTCAACTAAACCAGGACAAGGACTTCACATGGAAGTGATATCCTCCGACATCCGTATTGCAGTCACTCCCGGCACGCTGGAGCTGCTCAACCGTTGTCAAGCAACTCTGACGGCCAAACATGGACCTGATGCTGACGAAACTAAAGGAGATTCAGATTATTCCAGTATTTGGGATATTAAGAGCTTTGATGATTGTGCATTCTGGTTCTTTAAGACGGAAATGGCTCAGGACGCTATGGCTTTACCTGAGCAGTCTGTAGAAGTCACGCCAGTTACACCCCTTTCTGAAATGGTGATAGTCACTATGCCGTCTATAGTTGTGACAGTAGAAGCTGGTGTCGGCAACAAGACGTTACCTATGATTCTGCTGGAAACAAATTTCCAAGGAGTGATACGTGACTTCAGCTCGCTTCTTCATGTGGACAGCAGTCTAAGTGTTCAGATGTGGTATTACAACAGCAGACTGGCATTGTGGGAACCTCTTATTGAACCAGTTGAGAGTCACCATGGAAGCCAAGTGGTTCATGTCCCCTGGGAGCTGAAGATGGAGGTTGAATTCAACGATGTGAATTCTACAACAGCATCCTTTGAAGACTCCACTCTCAGCAATGAAACAGAGACGGAAGCTATGCAGTTGCAGCCTCTAATGAATGTGTCTATCTCATCGAAAGAAAATCTGGAAATCACAGTTACTAAGACAAGTTTGGATGTGATAGGCACTCTAATGGAAGGGTTCCAAACTGCAATGAAAGATGGTTTGCCAAAGATTGGTTCTTTGAGTGCAGCACCTTATCAAGTTTGCAATCACACTGGCTTACCAGTGGAGCTTAACCTGGGATCTAGTAGTTTTAAGGTGAGTTTTATTTTACTTTGGTTGTGTATGTGAATGCTTTCTTCCCACATTCAAGAACCCCCATCTGCTCTTAGAGTATCAGCCCTCCTATTCCTATTCCTGATGCTCCTGGTTCCCTTGATCGTAGTCCCATGATTTACTGTGGATGCTCATCAGATTCATCCATATCTGTCCAAAGCCAGGTGCTCCCTAATGCATCCATCCGCTTAAGAAATATTATTTATTTTCTCCCCACTAGATTAGTGTTTACATAAGCGTTATCTTTTTAATTTAGCTGGCGCACCAAGTAGAAACCGGTGGCATTGCTACCGTGGTCCTTGAAAGCGGTGCAAGTGTGGAGCTGGAGCTGAAGGAAGGTGATGCCCCTGGATGTAATGCTCTTGCCTTGAAGAGCAGCTCTGGCGGATCTGTGCAGGAGCGTATTCTGCGTGTTGGAGTGCCCGAAAAGAAAGCTATCTTGGAGCTCCCAGTTAACCGGGCAGACAAACGTTATTTTTCACTGCAACAGAAAGGAGATACAAGTCCTCTGCAATGGGGCCTTGTATCTGATGTTCAAGTTGAAGATGGAGGCTTCATTGTTTCCCTCCGCAGCATTATTCAGGTGAAATAAACGGATGTGAAGCCTTGGTCACTATGCATGGTATGCTGTTGACCTATTTTTTCATGTGTTCCTCATTTATTATCAACAGGTCCACAACCATTTTAATGTTGGCGTGAATGTGTATTACATGACTGCTCGTGGAAATGAAGTTGAGAGCATTGGTGTTGTTGAGCCTGGTCAAAAGATAAATCTGCCACTGAAAGCAGTGTACACTCCCACAAGTGAACTATTTTTCAGTGTGGATGGGTGAGTAAAACAAGTTTTGAAAAATTAATTTCTGAAAGTACTTAGGAGGGTGCTAATGCGTACTGTTTCTTTCAGTCATTCTGTGTCAGTACAGCCATTTGTGTGGCGTGATCTGCAAAAGACACTCGGCATGACCAACCTTCTTCAGTGCGATCCTAAATCAAAGGAAGAGATGGAACCGTTCTTCATTAAGGTAATTTTTAACTCTTGAATGGTCAGTTGTCTCCTCTGTCGCCTTTGCTATTAATAGTCTTATCTTTCCCCTTTCTTTTTTGTGTGTCTCAGGCTGTTGGAGAAATGGAGCAAATTTTCTATGAGAATTCTTCTCGCCATACCATGGCAAGCACTTGCTACAATGTTCACCTTCGCCCTGCTGTAATCCTGAAGAACTTCCTTCCCATTGACCTTGTATGTGGGCTGCAAGGAGCACCAGATGAAAAACCTTTGCAAGCCGGAGAGCGTATGCAAATTCCTACTGCTGAACCTGGGAACTTCACAATTGTTATGAGGGTATGGCCCGTTACCACCTCTCGTTTAGGCTGTTATAAATAGTAATTTTGTTTTGCATTTAGGCATACTTAATTCAAATCTCATTGTTTCAGATTCCGAGCTACTTAGAAAAAGAATGGTCTTGTAAAAATTCAATAAAAGCCAGTCCATCTGAATTTACTGTATGGGTCTTTGAGTCTTATGACAGTGCTGATAAGGTTTGCTTAGACCTTGGTGTGCACACTGTCTCTGAGAATGGCTCGATGATCATGGCCATATATGCACCATTCTGGATGCTGAACAAAACTGGTCTCATGCTTTCTTATCGGGTAAGTTCACAAAATTTTTCACCCTCTAGATCTACAAATTTTGCAGTTAGATGCTCCCCAGTCAATTCAGAAAAAGCTTCCTGCACATGTATTCTCCTGTACTCTACAAATGTAGAAAGTTTCTGTCCTTTCCTCTTTGTTACCTTCCACTCCCCTCTTGATCAACCCAGAAACGAAGAAAACCCAAGAAAAAGGTAACAGAATGGGACCAGAATCACTTTTAAAAAATTCTTAAAAGAAAGCTTTTTACCCTCTCTCATGCCACTATCGTCTGTTGGTAATTTAATGTGACATCTTATTTTTATTTCATGCCATATTTTTTCCTTCCTTTCCTTGCAGCCTGCAGAAGAAACTGGAAATGTGGTTTATCACCCTGCAAATTTCAAGGGACCCGTCCTCCTTTCTTACCGTGCTAAAGACCTTCACAGTAAGAAAAAGGCTTCTCTTAAAATTGAGGATGGCAAGTGGAGCTCTAATTTCCCACTTGATGTGGCTGGTAGCTCCGGCCTTGTCAGCTGTGAAGTAGGTGGTGTCCCATATCAAATTGGTGTACATATCCAACTCAACTCCAACTCTCTGACCAAACAAGTAACATTCACCCCATACTATATCCTGGTGAACAACGCTCCATATGCTGTTGAATGCCGTGAAACAGATCTGCCGAATGATCCTTGGGTCAAGGTAATATTTAACCTATTTCATTCCATAATTTTTAATTTGTTGAAATAATTTTGTATTTATTGAAACAATTTCTCATTGTAGGTTGAGCCTGGTGCTTGCAGCCCCTTCTGGCCGAAAAGTTCAAGTGATGCAGGACTCAGAGTTAGAGTGGCTGGAACAACAGAAATGTCGGGCTCATTCTCATATAGCACTGTCTACACCGTGCTGCTGAGATTGGATAACAAATATGGTGGCTTGAATGTCGATGTTCAAATGACAGAAGGTGGAGTGTATGTGTCTTTCTCGCCATATGAACCTGGTCTTGCACCAGCTTTAGTTATCAACCACACAACTGAAATTATTCAAATATGGGAGTCTGGTTCAAACTACGTCAAGAAATTGGGGGCCAAGGAAATGGTTCTGTTTGCATGGGAGAAGCCATCTGGTGAAAGAGCACTCTGTTGGAGCTGTAACAAGTCTAAGGAATTGAGTGACAACTTGCGCAAGGATGGCATTGGAGAGTTCTACCCACACCAAGGAGTTAAGGTGTACTGGGTTAGCTTTTTGGACGGCATACAGAGGGTACTACTCTTTACTCCAGAGGTAGCTGTCGCAAGTGATGCCAATTCTGCAGGTGGATTGGAGGTACCATCCATGGCGGTCAGCATCTCCATTCATGGTCTTGGACTCTCTCTTGTCAATAGCCAACGTCAGCAGGAGCTTGTTTACATTGGAATTGCTAGGTTTGTTCTCAATTTAATGAGAATTTACATTGCGTGGTTGATTTTATTTTATTGTGTCCTTTATTAATTATTGCTCTTGCCCTCCAGTTCTGGTGTGATTTGGGAAACTCGGAAACTCAATGGTTCTCGCTTTAAGCAGCTTACTATGTCAGATGGACTGTTGATGGAAGAAGCATGGGAAAGGTATAATCGTGAGTTGCAGATTGGTACCTCTGCCAATCCTCGATTGAAAGTGGGGAAGTATGAAGTCGACTTTGAGAAAGAAGAGGTTCTGGCTCCATCAAAGCGAGTTTTGCGGCGTTCGTTCCAAACTGGGTTGTGGATTCAACGCAAGGTGTCTGCACATCAGGAACAACTTCATGTGAAGGTGAATCGTCTCCAGATTGACAACCAAATGGCAGACTGCATCTTCCCAGTTGTGCTTGCACCTGTGCCACCCCCAAAAAGTGTTGCTGCAACAAGTGGTGAGTGTGTTCCTGCACTGAAAAACAAATGACATTATGTGTGATTATCATGTGATTATTCTGTGATTATCCACAACGGAATTTATAGAATGGTCAACGTATAAACTCATTCCACTTTTTCCTCACTTTCTTTCAGTTTTGAAACCATTTATTGAAATAAGTATTGTGAAGCGCCTAACTGAGCACAGTCCGGTCCAACAATACAAGTATTACAAAGCTTTGGTTCAAGAGTTCCATGTGAAGGTTGACATCGGATTTTTGAATGCCATTCTTCCATTCTTTCAACCTGAAGAAGTTTCTGATGCTGATGAAGTATGTGTTTGTATTGTTTAAAACCATGTTTAATGTTAATGGATACAGCTAATCATGTTTTCTTTTAGGCCAAAACATTTAATAATGATATGAAGGCTGTTGAAGAACCTCTCATGTCACATGTTGCTGTACAGTCTTCTGCTGAACAGAAGAACTTCTATGATCTTCTTCATTTCTCTCCACTAAAGGTTAGATACTGTTCCTTTTCATGTAATTATTACTGTTCAATGTATCCTAAATCTTTCGCTCTCCATTTTTTCAGATACACGTCAGCTTCTCCCTGGGTGAAGGGGCCAGTTCTCAAAGCCTGCCTCATGTATTGAGTGTAGTGTTGCAGAGCTTGGGTGTCACCCTTACGGACATGAATGATGTTGTTTTCAAGTAGGTATCTTGCATTCAAAACTTAATTATTAATGAAATTTATTTTCAACTTTCAACATTATTGGTTTTCTTTCTAGGCTAGCCTACCTGGAGAGAGAGTATGTTTTCCTTACTCAAGCCCAGCTTCAGTCAGAGGCTAGAATGCATTACACTGGCCAACTGCTTAAACAATTATATGTTTTGGTTCTTGGCCTTGATGTGATTGGCAACCCATTCGGACTTGTTGTAGGGTTGACAAAGGGTGTGGAAGATCTTTTTTATGAACCATTCCAGGTGAAGTGTTTACAGATTAAATGGCCAAATTTATTTAGTTATTACATTGAGTTTTGGAAATCTTACATTTTTCTGTGTACTTTAGGGAGCAATTCAGGGTCCTGGTGAATTTGCCGAGGGCCTCGTGTTAGGTGTTCGCAGTCTGTTTGGTCACACAGTGGGTGGGGCTGCTGGCGCGGCCTCGCGCATTACTGGAACACTTGGCAAAGGATTGGCTGCTCTGACGTTTGATAAAGACTACATTCGAAAGAGGCGTGAAAATTTGAACAAGAGACCAGCCAACTTGCAGACGGGTTTGGCACAGAGTGGAAAGGGCCTTGTTATGGTGCGTAAATCGTTCTGATTTATCCTTGTTTTTCATCATGTTGCTAGGTTTTCTCTAAAAGAAAAATTTTTGATTTTTTTTTTTTTCTAGGGTGTGTTTGATGGAGTTACTGGTGTTTTTACTAAACCAATTTCTGGAGCCAAGGAGGAAGGTGTTGAGGGTTTCTTCAAGGGAGTTGGAAAGGGTGTTGCTGGTCTATTGACACGTCCAACTGCTGGCATTGTTGATTTTGCTAGTGGGTCTCTGAGTGCTGTCAAACGGTATATTTTATTTTAAATTTTTTCCCCTTTGGAGCAGTATCTGTATGCGTAAGTAATAATTCAATTTAAATATGTTCATTCTCCTTTCAGGGCAACTGAGATGACTGATGAAGTTGTTCATTTGAGACCTCCAAGGTATTTCCAACCTGATGGTCTTGTTCGACCCTACATTCGCCATGAAGCAGAAGGAAATAGAATTCTACAGGTACTGACTAGTAATATGACTTAATTTCTGTGTTGGGCAGTTTCTATTTCATTCAATATCACTGAAAATTTTTCTGCAGGAATTAGAAAAGGGCCGTTACAACACAACTGATGCTTACATATACCATGTGGCTATGACCCGTAGTGGTAAAGAAATACTTTTGTTGACTGATAAACGAGTTGCTTACCTGAAGACTAATGATATCTTTGGTGGATGGCAGGTTTGTGAAATTACCAACTTTCTGCAATATTCTCTTTTCATTGCTTGTTTCATTTCCTCCATTCTGATGTTCATTTCTTGTAATTTTATTTTTTATTTCCAGGTGGACTGGACTTACACATGGGCATCAATGCCTGAATCTCCCAAATGTTCCCCTGATGGAATCCATATCTCTACTGGAGAGCACAAAAAGAAAGCCTTTGGTCTCTTCGGTGGTTCTGATGGAGGAAAACTGATTCTGATTCCAGACCAAACACAACGCCAGGTAAATAGAAACTGTTACTTTATTTCCTTATGTTTTTGTCTGTGTTACTAATTTACTGGCTCTTTTGCAGTGGCTTCTAACTAAAATGGAAGACTTGCACCGTAAAAGTACCTAGTATTGGTATCAGCTGTCACCGCTTGAGCAGTGCAGCTGGTTATCGTGTGTCTGAACCATTAATCTTGGCCGATACGTCCGACATATCCCACTTTAATTTATTTTTTGCTCTGTACCTGAAGCTGTAATGCTCTGAAAAAAATATACAGGATTTCATTTAGAACATGTGGACTAGAGCTCTGAATACATATACATTGCACTGAAACATTGTTTGGGAAACGTTGAATGTTATAGTTTATATTGTATTGCAGCTTCCTCTGATGTACCAAGCGCACAGTTTAAAGACTAAGGACTTTCTTTGAATTCTTGTTCACTCATTGTTTTAAATATTTTATATAATGCTATGGGTCATTACTCCCTTTTTAAAAGCTATCTCTAAAGAGTTTGTACTTAAAGATGGTAAAATTCCAGAGAAAAACATGTCCTTTACTGTCTGATATTACATATTGAAGTGATTTCTTGCTAGAACTATGTACCTATCTAGTCACCATAAGCTGTGTATTATATCTCTTTCCCTTGTGTTTTTCTTCCTTTTTTTTTCCTTCAGTTAATTTACATGTTTTGATGTTTTGTATATATTGTGTAATTGTTACAAAACAGCGACCAGTTATTTGATAGAAGGACCCAGTGTTTAAAATCGGGAATGGAGGTTAATTCAAATTGTGCTTTTACATGTAATTTGGAACTAAGTAAGTACTGCTTGTTTTCATTATGGTGCCTCTGAAGTGCTAGTATAACTGGTACATTGATTCACTATTTTTGTACAATAATTCGTTCGACTGCTGTAAGAAATCAGCGAATGATGTTGTTATTTATTCATGGTGTAATGTTATGTTAATCTTATCTCCAAAGTCGATGTTTTGTTTTAAGTTTTTATGCTTCTTTTGTTACTGAAATTTTGCTTTCTCTGTTCTCATTTTAGTGCCAATAATTAAATGTGACTGAAGTAATTAACATAAGTTAAAAAGACAATTTTAATCACCCAATGAATTTTAATGTATTGTCATCGAATGAGCTTTAATTTCTATATTTGGTCTGTTGAGCTTTCCCAGTGTTTGCACCTTAACACCTGGCTATTTTTAGCACATAGATTGCGTATCTTACAGCGAAGTCCTCTTTCTTGTTTGGTCTGATGTTGGCAGTGTGTGTGTGTGTGATTTGTTTACTCTTCTCTTGGTGATTCTAATTTAGACAACACAGGGTAACATATGGACCTTCCAGAAAATGCCTCAATTTTCTTACGTACTGTTTTCTATTTTCCCTGCTTGGTCTGTCTCTCTTAGAAGCTGTTGTGAGCTTCAGTACAAAACTCAAAATGTTGAGATTTGGAAATATGCTGTATGCTTTGTTATGCTGTCTCTAAGGTTGATTAAATAATTCGTCTTTTTAAATCTCTGTGTTTCTTTTCCCCATGCCATTTCTTGCATAATGCCTAAACTCATATACATGCTGTGACCTGCGTGCGACCATCCTCGAGAGAGAACAAAACGGAAAACAATGAGTAGGGCGTCAACATGTTGACGCCTAAGGACCGCCCGTGCATAAATATTGCTGCCGGCGTTTTGGCGAGGGGCTTCTGTAGTGACGGGCCAAGTCTGCGATGATAATGAGCAGGGCGAAATTTTACACGTCGGTGACACTGACTCCCCACCTTCACGTCACAGCGCCACTAACATTGGCACTCGCACGCCAGGCGTGAGTTCGAATACCACATTCTCATCCCACTCCGGAAAACAAAATAACGAATTAAAATGTTAAAATTCGTATATCAAAATCTGACGACATATTGGGAAGACGGCAGAGGCATATGGTGTCACTTGACTTCACGCGACGTTACCACAACTAGTCATGACGTCATGAACTGACCTCCTGACCTTCCGCGAGGGTGATGGTCTGGTGGATGACATGGACTTGCTCTGTTTCCTGCCGTATCGAACGTCACAGAGCAAACGCCCGCCCCCCCCCCCCCCCCAACACACTCACACACACAATTCTTTCCAGAGCCCCACCCCCACTAGCCGGGCTGTGGTATCCCCCCCCCCCCCCCCCCCCCCCCCCCCGAGCCGTGACCTGGGATGTGTCCGCGAACGGTAGCCGAGTGCCTAACCAAACACGAAACTGCCGGGTCCGAGTCCAGCCCCCGGAACCCTCCACGTCTGAACGAGATCCCCTCGTAGATCACCCTTCAAGTACGTCCCTGGTATTGACTGTGGCAAGGGAAAATGTGTGTGTGTGTGTGTGTGTGTGTGTGTGTGTGTGTGTGTGTTGGCACACGGCGCCTGCTGGGTAGGCAACCGCGGCTCCTGCACGCACGAGTGTCGTGCCGCTGTCATCGATGGTGGCTGCCTAGACAAACATACGTTACACACGCACGCACACACACACACACACACACACACACACACTCGCTCACACATGCCGCACGCACTGCATATCGCGCATGGACCCCGAGCCCAGCCCAGCCCAGCCCCAGTGCCGGCCGCCTCGAAGCTCTCTCACGAGTGCCAACCCACGTCAGTCATGGTTGCCACATCTTGGCGGGGCCGGCGGGGCCGGCGGGGCCAGCGGGGCGCACATCGCACATGGCACCGAAGCCGCCGAGGCCTAAGCACAGGGCGCGGCGGTGTAAACAGAAAGAGAAACTAGACGTGGCCGTCGGCGGCCGTCCCCCGCAGCGAGAAGCTCCGTGACGGCTCTCTTCCCTCACGGGCGTCACGGCCAACGGGAGGACCCCGTCGGCCCCCGCCCCGGGAGGCGCGCGAGCGTCGCGGGCGTGGGTGAGGCCATGAGGGAGTCAACGCACGCCCGCGTCGTTTGACAAACGCGTGTACAGTCACCGCGGGCTGAAGTGTCCTGGTGGCCGGGGGCCTTCAGGACACGGCCAGAGCCGTTCTGTGCCTGGGGAGAAGTCCCGGGGGAGACTCGGGAGAGGAACGGGAGCTTCTAGGGTTCGGAGCTTCTGATTTCCTTCCTCTTCATCTGGCAGCTGCGGACATGCCGCTGCTTGGAGCGTAGCGAGTAGAGTACAGCGGCTTCGGCCGTGTACGAAGGGATCGCAGGGGCGGACTCTCGTGATTAATGGGGTCGATCCCAACCAGACTGCGGGGTTGAAGGGTAATACAGTAGCATGGAGTCCCGGAGGCCGTGGTTAAGCGGAGGGCAGTGGCGGGGGCTAGGGGTTGCCGGCCGGGAGATCCGCGTCGCTAACTTTACAGACCCGGCCCACCGCCGCGTGAAATAAAAAGATGTTAGTGTTTTTCCACCGCAGCCCCCGCAGCCCCCGCAGCCCCCCGCAGCCTCTGCCGCCCCGCCCCGCCCCGTGCCCAACCCCCCGGGGGCCGCGGGGGCCCCAGCGTGGGCCGCCCGCAGCGCGCGAACACAGAAACGCATCCGCGAAGTGGATTTTCGGCGGCTCGGCTCGGCTCGGTCCGGGCGCTGCGTTGTTGTTGCGCATAAATGGTAGATGAGCATCAAGCATTCACGACCCAGCCTTGAACTTGGGGGGTAGGGGCTGCAGCAGCAGGCAGAGAGGCTTAGGTCGCCGCGTGGAGTGCGTGGCAGCCGACGGGGAGGGTCCGGGGCGGGGCGGGGGTGGAGGTGGGGGTGGGGGTCGTGACTAGAAACGGCTATGACCTGGCTTTGACCACAACTAACTGACGAACTGTCGCGTCGTTGTCTTCACCCTCGGTCCGCCGTTGGCCTCGACCTGTCAGTATGCAGTTGTTGCCAGTCGGGGTTGTTGTTGTTGTTGTTGGGGTGGTGGTGGTGGCTTGGAGGTGGTGGTGGTGGTGGTGGTGGTGGCTTTGAGAATCCGTTGCATGCCGGTCCGGGGTCGTCCAGGTCACGACGTGCCGTAGAGCGCCTTCACGGAGAAAAAGATTAGTGGTCGCGACTAATTTTTAAGTTGATTTCCAGGCAAGCAGTGAGTTTTTGTTCCAAGAACCAAAAAACCAAAATTTTGGTTGGGGGAACAAATTTATTGTTGCACTACCGAAATGTTAGTTGCAGGAGTAAAAAGCGGAAAAAAATAGTTGACTGCCCGCAACGAATCTCTTTGTTGGAGTAGCTACCGTTCCGTCGGTGCAACTAACAAAGAGTTTCCCCAACAAAATTTTAGTCCTAGCAACAAAAATTTACTGCTTATGAAAACCAACTAAAAACTTAGTTGCGACCAACTAATCTGTTTTTCTCCGTGTTGCAGGCCGCGTACGACCCCATCCCTGCCCCTGCAGTGTGTCAACACATGGCGGCAGATGGCACGGTATACATTTCGAGTGTGTGTGTGTGTGTGTGTGTGTGTGTGTGTGTGAGTGTGTGTGTGGACACTGTGCGCGTGGACTTTACCCGGTCGCGTGAAGCCATCCGAGATGAAGATGTAGAGATTTCCCCCCTTCGGCGTTTGGGGCTCGGCGGATAGGCGGACTGGCGTCATGCACCGACTGCTCTGACCTGGCGTTACGTCACGCCGCCATGCCGCCGCCGCCGCTACTGCCGCTGCCGCTACTGCCGCCGGACGGGGGCTTTATCGAATCGCACGTCGGATCGGATCGGACCCCGTGTGCGCGCGCCGCGTGCCGCTACCGCCATATCTGCCACTGCAACCACCGCCGCTACCGCCACATCTGCCACTGCAACCACCGCCGCTACCGCCACATCTGCCACTGCAGCCACCGCCGCTACCGCCACATCTGCCACTGCAGCCACCGCCGCCGCGGCCGCCTCTGTCGCGCACTGCTGCTACCGCCACTGCTCCCTCCCAGAGGTCGTTGACAGCACCAAGAAACACACAACAGTCGGGCAACCGAGCCGCCTTGCCCTGACTTGTTTCTGTCTGGCTCTAACAGCCCTTCTGCTCCCCCCCCCCCACCCCCTTGACCCTGGCCCCGCCCTCTCACCTCTCGCCCTCCCCACACCTACTCTCCTGACGACGCGGTAGCAGCGGTAGCAGCGGTAGCAGCAGCGGCAGCGCTGCCAATGTCAGAGGGTCAGAAGTCAGAGCCGTGACCGCCATGCCGACCTCACACGGTTGGGCCGGCCACAGTACAGTCCGCTGCTACCGCTGCTACCGCTGCTGCTGCGCGGGTGTGGCCGCCGCTACCTGTCGCGGGTTCGAATCCCCTTGACGGCCAGGATTATCCCCTCATGAGGCACACGAGGCTACGAGGCTTTAGTGCCGTGGAGCGGGGCGGGGCTTCGCGCCTCTGGCTTATGCGGTGCAGGGCAGACACGCCGAGCCACTGTACTGTCGGCGCCCTTGTAGCGCCACACCCCCGGGAGAGGGGGAGAGAGAGAGAGAGAGAGAGAGAGAGAGAGAGAGAGAGAGAGAGAGAGAGAGAGAGAGAGAGAGAGAGAGAGAGAGAGAGAGAGAGAGAGAGAGAGAGAGAGAGAGAGAGAGAGAGAGGAGAACAGAGAGAGAGAGAGAGAGAGAGAGAGAGACAGAGAGAGAGAGAGCACAGAGACAGAGGTTACTACACGGGGTTACATAAAGCTGCGGGTAGTTCCCCCTCCCCCTTTTCCCCACCCCATTGGCGTGGCGCACCGACGCGTCGCCGTCTCTTGTCTGTGGACGAATGTAGATCAAGGCAGAGATCCACCACGTTGGCCGCCTTCCATCTGGCCGTGCGTCTGCCACTGCAGCAGCACCAGCTCAACGCTCGTCTCATAAACCCCGTCCGCCGGGACATTTAACAATGCATCGCACTAGTTCCTCATGTGCAACCGATTTCAATCCTGGCGATTTCTTTCGGGTTATATTTTTTCGATTCACATTTTGTTTTTAAAGGAAAGTTGCCCTTGGTCCGAAACCCCGAACAGCACCGTATGCTACCACCTTGCAGAATGGCGTGAGCAAAATTGTGCGAGCGGCTGGGCGGTACTCGAACCCGGGACCTCATGTGCCGCTGCACACGGCACAACGTCACCGGCACATCTACGCCGCGGCTCGCTGCGTCTCTACTGGTGGCTCCCCCCGCCCCTTCCCCCACCACTTCCCCCGGGGCTGTAAAGTGTGGAACTCACGGCTCCCTGGCGGTGTCAAACTCATACCGCCCAGGCAGAGAAAAGAGAAAGAGGAGGAGGACGGGGGAGGGAGGAGGAGGGGAGGAGGAGGGGAGGGGAGGGTTGGGCGCTGACTTGTCAAACAATGGTTCTTCCTACCCGCGGCTGAAACTTGATACTTGAGAACACATTGCGTCGGTGCGAGCTTGTGGGCCGCCGAGCGCCTGCGGACCCTGGGGTAGGCCAGCCCGCACGACACGGGTGCACGGGCAGCAGTCGTGTTGCCTAACCGGCAGGCGCTCTGTACCCTGGGCTGTGCTGCAGGTCCGTACGTCCACACACACACACACACACACACACACACACGACTCCGCCACTCAAACGCGCACTTCCTATTGTGAGACTCTAACAGTCTTCTAGTGCGTTGAGAGCAGGCTCTGAGTCTCTCTAGCAGACTCTCTAGTACGTTGAGAGCAGGCTATCTGAATCTCTTTAGCAGTCTCTATAGTACATTAAGAGCAGACTCTCTCTAGCAGTCTCTCTAGTACCTTAAGAGCAGTCTCTCTCTATCTAGCAGTCTCTATAGTAAATTGAGAGCAGTCTCTCTCTAGCAGTCTCTCTAGTACGTTAAGAGCAGGCTCTCTCTAGCAAGTCTCCATCCCTAGTACGTTAGCGAGACAGTCTCTCTAGGTCTGCGGGCTCGCCACAGCATGAATGCGGATACCACCCTGACGGAGGCCGTCACAATGTTGTTATGCTGCCTCGTTTACGGAGAACGGGAGCCAAAGACGCGCGTAAATACAATCAAAACAGATGACGTCACCGAGCCGGCCCGGCCTGCTGGGCTGGGTCTGGGTGATGCTGCCAGCGCTGCCAGGCGCTGCCAGAGGCTCAGGCACTCAGGCCTACGTGCTCGGCGCCAGGTCCTGCGTGAGGCGCCAACCACCGCCACCCAAACCGCGCAGGACGGAACGTTATAAGGACGCCCTGCACCTCGCGCGAGGATAGGGCATTCCAGCGAATCATCTAAAACGGAAGAATCATCGAAAGGGGCAGTCACACATGCGTACGCGCCTGTGAGTGCCAGGGTAGGCCGGCCCGCACGACACGCGTGCAGCGCAGGTTGCCTACCCAGCAGGCGCCTGGCCAGCCCGGCCCAACACCACCCGTCTCAGTGACTCACCTGATAGTCTGTCGTGCGTCTGAACTGCCGCGACGAACCCCCCTTCCCCCGTCTCACATAGGTCGTCCACTTCGCTAAAAATACAGTGAGCAACACTTCTCTGCCTGTCCGCGCGCCGGACGGCGGGAAAAGGTGTTGAGGAGGGAACAGAACAGAACTCATCGACTGTGGCGATGTCACGATGCTGATTGGGACTTCCTGCTGCAACTACCGCGCCTCTCTCTCTCTCTCTCTCTCTCTCTCTCTCTCTCTCTCTCTCTCTCTCTCTCTCTCTCTCTCTCTCTCTCTCTCTCTCTCTCTCTCTCTCTCTCTCTCTCTCTCTCTCTCTCTCTCTCTCTCTCTCTCTCTCTCTCTCTCTCTCTCTCTCCCGCACACACCCCCTTCCTCTCCAGTGTCTTGTTGTAAATTTTACGGGTAGCGGTAGCTGAAGGTCACAGAAGGTCGCGGCGGCGGCCCGGGCTGGCACGGCGGCGGCTGGCGGTGGAATGCCCCCGTCAGTTAATCTCCCACGTGGATCGATACATCGGTAGGATCGCACCACCGCTTCGGTTCTAGGAGCATGTCGGAGTGGTATGTATATTTTTTTCCTTCTTGGCAACCGCAACTCACTTATTCAGTAAGCGCCGCGTCGCCACTCCGCCGGCGCTTAGGGGCCGTTCACATATTACGTGACTGTTTAAACTCTGTGTGTGAGTGTGACGTCACTGAACTGCCCTTAGAGATCGCACTCGATCCCCCCCGCCGCGCCGCGCCGGCTCTTCACATATCTCTTGGATATGGAATCAGCGATTCTTTGGAAATATTTTGTTTTTCCTTATCGCGGGATCCGAGAAGCGCAATGCATACTGCTTACCCAGTTTACTTTCATCTCACATTGATAAGAAAGCCGCCGACGAAGTTCGCGGGTGAGACAAGACGCGGGAGAGAGAGGGAGAGAAAGAGATGGAGAGCGAGAAAGAGAGAGAGAGAGAGAGAGAGAGAGAGAGAGAGAGAGAGAGAGAGAGAGAGAGAGAGAGAGAGAGAGAGAGAGAGAGAGATGCAGATACAGATGGGGAGTGTGTCTCACTTGGCAACGTGATATTTTGCCGACTAAACACGATGGTGTCGTTTGCGCTGGGCCTTCTTTTGGTCGCCGCCAAAAACAACCCCGAAGTGCTTCCTACTACACACACGTAACCTATCCGCTGTTTGTGTGTGTATATATGTGTATGTGTGTGTGTGTGTGAGCGCAAACAGAAACACGGCCCCTTGTGCACTGTTCTAGTACCGCCAGCCAACACTGCCGCCGCCGTCACAGCCACAGAGGAGGCGGAGGGCGGAGGCCCCCGCTGTCTCTGGGTACGCCGTCATCGTCCACCTTCGCCGTCGTCGGCCGATATTGACGCCGACGCCGGCCTCGTGACCCCCGGCGCCGCTCCCCTTCCCCTCCCCCGTGGAGCTCGCCGCGCCGCCTCCGTAGGCTAAGCAGGCCCTCGTATCGGGGGTCTTCTGCCAGCGCCGAGTTGTGCAAGCGTGTAGGGGTGCAGGCTGTGCGCCGGCCACGTGCTCCCATAGGCAGAACTCGTTATCGCTCTCTCTGTCTCTCTCTCACACACTCCGGAGGTGAGACAGCGATGACATGATCGGCCTCACCTGACCTGCGCATGAAAAAAAAAAGGGGGAAGAATGCCGCTGTCTTATCGGAATGGCGAGACGCCCCGGGCCGCGGCCACGACTGAACAGCGCGCGCGAAAAGCCGAAAAGGAAAGATAAAAATCATAAAAGATGAGGCAGACGCTACGCTGCGCCGGGCCTTTCCGGCGGGCGCGGTTTTGTTGCCCAACTTTCTGAAACGGCGCAGTACCCCCGCGCTGGCACGTGGCGGCATGGACATGAAGAGTGCACATCCTCCGAGGTCACCGTCGACGCCCCTCCCCGCGCTCCCCAGGTCCCAATCGGCGCCCCTCCGCGCCGCGTCCGCCCCTCCCCGCGCTTCCGAGGTCACCGTCGACGCCCCTCCCCGCGCTGCCGAGGTCGCCGTCGACGCCCCTCCGCGCCGCGTCCCGAGGCCGCCGTTGACGCCCCTCTCCGCGCTTCCGAGGTCGCCGTCGACGCCCCTCCGCGCTGCGTCCCGAGGCCGCCGTCGACGCTTCCCCCACCCTCCCCTGCGACGGAGACCACGGGGACGGGGAGCGGGGATCAGAGTAGCACGTGCTGGGATGGCGTATTTGTAAACAAATCTCTGGGGCTGTCGTCTCGTCCCCCTCGCTCCAACGTCATATTCCCGGCCAGACGGTTGCCTAGTCTGGCCGACAGCCCGTCTCTCTCTAATTATGCGTGCTGCACGGCCTATTTCTGCACCTCACGGACAGCAGCACACCGGGCCAGCACCTGCACACTGCTGCACACGCCTCGTGCATTCACCTCTCACCCTACCGCGATACGAACCGCGCAGATGAATGGAAATCCCTGCTAGGAAAAAAAAAACAAGCGAAAAGTAAATCCCTTTAATCCTCCCGTGGAGTTGCTAGATAAGGCGGTGAGAGCAGCAGAGGTGGTGGCCTCGACGTAGTAAGTGGGCATATGGCCCCTCTCCAGGTAGAAGATTACAGAGGGATTCCGAGAGTTTTTGAGTGCCCAAACACTAGAATTTAAAGAGGGCGAGCCGAGAGTAAAACGTAGCCTACGCTCACTTCACACACTTCTCGCTCCCTCACGCCTCCCCCCCCCCCCCCCTCTCTTATTACCCCCCCCCCCCACCCCCCTCTGTCTCTCTCACACACAAAAGATAACAGGTGTTGTCTCGGCTGTCGTATTTCTCAGAGTTCATCCTTTGTTCCTGTTGTTCACATGTTCAGTGGGGCCAGCTGCCATCCCCCCCGGGCGTGCATAGATTAGCCAAAGACAATCCCACTAGCCCGCGGGGAGGGGGGAGGGGAGTTCGCGGTGGATTAAGGACCATCAAATAATCCCTGATAAAGAGGACACATCAGCTTTTTTATGGAATTTCGGCGATAAAGAGCACGACCTCGCTGTCTGAAAAATCAAATCAACATGCGATTGGAATTTAGTCGACTTTCCGACTGGTTTTTTGTTCGGATGGATTGGGAGTTTTACTCGTTTCGGGTGAACCCTTAGTCGAATTGAATGTATATATTTTGATTTTGGCAGTGCATTGGACTACTCCCTCTAGCGCGGGAGTTTTGTCACGGATTGCGTGCATCGTCGGGGCTGTGGATATTCGCGCGTCACTAACGACGGAGCCGAAAGATAATTGCGATAGTTGCGAAATTTTTGCACACGTGGAGGCGGTGTACACGCTCTATACACGTCCCGTCCCCGTGTCTCTGCCAGTCATAAAGCTCGCTAAAGCCGACTCCGCCCTCCGCCCTTCGCCCTCTGCCCCGCCGGCGGCGCAACAAACTTCGTGCATAAGTCCCCTGCAAACACCGGGACCCGTTTTTTGCTGCGTCTCCTTCGTTTCAGTTCTTGTATGTCGAGGGACTTTCTCAGCGCACACGCGGGAGAGCGTGCGACAGAAATACACGCGGCAGAAATGAAGCCCTGCTTGTGTACAGCGTGAGTTATTCATTAAATTTTTTGTTGTCGTAGTATGGAACACTACTCTGCTGGAGTTAAACTAAAAGAGGTTTATCTTCCTGGCAATAACATATGTTCATTAATGAAATCGAAAAAGTGAAAAAAAAAATAATAATGTGCCGAACTGAGGTGTTGTCAGATGCTGCCGATAGTAAGAGATGGTGACGCGTTAATGGAGATGCACCGCCGGCCGGCGCGTAATTTGAACAGCTTCATTCATAAAACATGTGGGCATAAATCTACCGTCCCGCTGCGGCACCCTGTCATGTCACCGCCACCGCCGGTCAGCGTCAGAGAGCCGCGTAACTGAACGAGGCTCCGGCCGCATGCAGTCAATGGAAAGAGCAAAAGTCGATATGAATCAGTCGTCGGCTGTCGTCAATGTGAGTGAATTACTGATGACAGTACTACAGTGAGTGGCGTACAGTACACTTTGTAACTCACTATTACTCATTGTGTTTGCGTGATTACATCGGGTCCGCTAGTCAGAACGCCAAAGTCTAAATTATTCAAGGTGTGTCTCATCAGTAATGAACACTCACCTATAAACTGATACGCAGTTATCATACGAGTTTTTCTCAAAAATCGTCCACGAAACAACAATTTTTCATTGAGTTGTCACGGTCGCAAATTGACCCTAGCCGTTTCCCGACAACACAAATCAGAGGAGCCTTCTCGCAAGATTCGAGTAGTTTGACACGCATAAGAGTGAGAAACAGAGGGGTGGGGGGGAGAGAGAGAGAGAGAGAGAGAGAGAGAGAGAGAGAGAGAGAGAGAGAGAGAGAGAGAGAGAGAGAGAGAGAGAGAGAGAGAGAGAGAGAGAGAGAAGAGACAGAGACAGAGACAGAGACAGAGACAGAGAGAGACAGAGAGACAGAGAGGCAGAGAGGCAAGAAAAGAGGGAAGAGGTCAGGCGGGGACAGGTCAGCCAGGCGGCAGGGCGGTAGCCGCGTCGAACCGCCTCACCGGCCCACCCACCCGCCCACAGTGCGGTCCGTTGCTCCCCCCTCCCCCCCCCCTCCTCTTCCCACTCCTCTCCTCTCCCCCTCATCTCCCTCGTCATCCTCTCCCGAACCGTCCCGAACCTTCCCCTCCTCCCCGCCCCCTCATGCACCCCATTCTCCCGCTGCAGACGATGCAGAGGGGGCCCGGGGGCCGCCCGGGGGGTGCCGTGCCGTTTGTGAGGGATTTTTCCACTACCACGATGAAGACCCTCCGTCTTGCGCAACACACACTCGGGCTGTCTGTGTGTGTGTGGGGGGGGGGGGGGGGTAATGGGTCAGCACACCGACAGCGTGGACCCCCGCTGAGTTTGTGCCCCCCAGCAGAGGGGAGGGGAGGGCCGTGGGAGCGCCCGGCAGGTAGGCAGCCGGCCGGCAGGAGCGCTCCGGTGCGCTGCAGTGTTGCCTACCCGCCCGTTCGCAGGGGCTCCCCGCCTGCGGAGACTGGACTGGACTCTCACATAGAAGAGGGTTGTCTTCCAAGATTATAAACAGACTTGAAGGCCAGGTCTGTAGACTCGGTTAGACTCGCACTACGACTATTTTCCCCAGTCTAGTCTCGGTCTACGCGTTTCTCGGGCCCAATAGAGAAACTACTCGTCGGCCCGGTATTCGAACCCCGGTCCGCGGGGGTGGAACGTGGAGATGGCCGCGTGCCGTGTTGGTATCGGGGGCTTGGTGACCTTGTGCGGCTGCAGGCGGCTGCCGTGGAGTGTTCCGCTACTGGTGCCGCGCGGGTGGCCGTGGCCATACCGATCTGTAGTGTCAATATTGATATGAATGTGGTTCACAGGGGGGGGGGCGGTGCGGAGGTGAGGGGGGGGGGGGATAAATTTTCCACTCCTCTCGACGGCTTCTCCACCGGTCCTTTACCCGAATCGTACACCGCCTAATCTTGCTATGCCGTCGACGCCCTCCGCACTATCGCACTTGGAGGCGGCCGCGGTGGAGCGCGCGAAAAAATAGAGCGAAAAACTATTAATTAAACCGCGGTACATGGTAATTAGCGAGGTAGGGCGCTATCGACAGCGGAATCAGCTCCCCGGGGCTGGTGTGCCCCCGCGTATGGGCGCGCTGCTCTAGAGTGGCGATCAATGTGTCGTCCAGCAAGCGGCACTGCATATAGGCAGGTCTGTCGGACTGTTCTTTTGTCGCGACAGTCAGACAGACAGACAGACAGACAGACGGTGTTTCGGCGCGACCTCTGCTGCGGCGCCACAGGACATCCTTCTCCCTCTCTCACGCTCGCTTGCTGCCGGTGTTCGCCCCCCCCCCCTCTCTCTCTCTCTCTCTCTCTCTCTCTCTCTCTCTCTCTCTCTCTCTCTCTCTCTCTCTCTCTCTCTCTCTCTCTCTCTCTCTCTCTCTCTCTCTCTCTCTCTCTCTCTCTCCCTCACTCTCCCTCTCTCTCTCTCTCTCTCCCCTCTCTGCTCTCTCTCTCTCTCTCTCTCTCTCTCTCTCTCTCTCTCTCTCTCTCTCTCTCTCTCTCTCTCTCTCTCTCTCTCTCTCTCTCTCTCTCTTTCCTCCCCTTCGCACGTCAATCCCATGGTATCTACGTCATATCTTCCCTTCTCCTTCCCCGGTCCTCAAACCAGCGCGCCCAACAAACAAGTCCAAGTCGTCGCCGTTTGACATTTTCCGTTTGCAACGCGACAACCACCCCCCGACTGCTCCAGGGGCGTAGCCAGACTTGGGATGCGGAGGGGGATATGTCGCGCTAATTGCCTACACGCAGGCGTTTTTAATACAGGTTGCCTACCCCAGTCGCCGCTAGGGGGGGGGGGGGGGGGGGCCTTCGCGGCTTCGCCCCTGGACTTGCTCTGCCCGAAATAAACCCCCGCAGCGACAGTGGAGATTGAAGGCAACAGGAAAGAAGGCGGAATTCGGAGATATCAATGGCGGAAATTGGCAATATGAGCAGGGCGCTACACTCGGGTTGGCCGTTCCATATCGTTATCACTCCACGGCGGGAACACCCAAAGCGCGGGAGGCAGCCAGAAGTGTGTCAGCGGCTCGGCTTCTTGGAGCGGACAGAGTCGGCAGAGGCCGCAGCCAGCACCGGGGACTGGACCCAGGACCAGTTCCAAGAAAGCTCGGCGAAGCTCGGCGAAGCTCGAAGCTCGGCGAAGCTCGGCGAAGCTCGGCGAAGCTCGGCGAAGCTCGGCGAAGCTCGGCGAAGCTCGGCGAAGCTCGGCCAGGCAAATCACACAAAAACAAGTCGTCTGTTTCGGTCTGCGAGGAGCCAGCAGGAAAAGTGCACACACACATACACACACACACACACACAGAGTGAATGTTGTGACTCACGATGCCAAGGAGGTGCGGACCGGACACACCCTCACTCAGGAAAACAAAGTCGACTGTCGCCTATATTACTGAGCAGAACATATGACAAATTTTTCTAGGCGATTCGAACCGAACACAATAAATTTGACCGCAATTGTGATTGACGAAAATTCCAGGAATTCTGTTGTTTTCTTTTTTTCCTGGAGTGGATATTGATCTTCATTTCAATAAAACCTGTTAAGGTAAGGAAATAATAATTCTGGCAGTGCCTCCGTACATGTGGTTAGCTACAACCCGTAGAATCGACTCTCCGTTTGCATGAAAGGGCAGCTTTTACGACGCTGCATCCCCTCCCCCTTCCTCTTTTCCCTTTCCCCCCCCCCCCCCTGGTGCGCCCTTGTACGCGAAATGTAATAGGGCTTAAATGCGCATTGCGTGCAAACACAGCGACGCGCCCTTGGTAGCCCTTGGCAGCGCCTGGTAGCCCTGCCCTGGCCTCCTCCTTCCTCACCGTCCCCCTCTTCGTCCTTCGTCCTTCCCTGCTCAGCGAGGCGACAAAAACGAAACCAGAAAAGCGGCAGCGGCGGCACGAACGCAGGCCACCGGCGGCCGATGGCAAAAAGACGGCAACCATTCCTTCCCATCCTATGCCGCCGCTGTTGACATAAGAGCACAACAGCAGTGCTGGAGTGGTGTCACCGTGGTGTCACCGCCGCCCACTGAGGTAAGGTGGTCAGGCCCGCAGCTGCCGCAGCCGCAGCTCCCGCAGGTGTCGTTGTTTACTTGTTTACGCGGACGGAGAGGAGAGGTACTTCCTGATCTACGAAAAACGCGCGAAAAGAAGTGACAAACGTATAAATGTCAACACGGGTACTCGACCGCGGTTTGTACAGTGGGTAAATTTGAAAAGAAGAGGTAAAGAACTTCAAACACTTCCTCGTTTTGAATACACCATCACACTTTACAACACGTACCCGGTGACGTGCCACACCTATGCCACACTTCTTCTTCTTTTCTTTTTGTTTCCGTTGTACAACAGTGAGCGATGTGACACGAGGCTCACGTGGCTGCGGCCACATGACACCGGCCAGAGGAGAAAGTAGAGCGCTTCATGTACCGTATTGAGAGGCATTCCATCGCGACCCTTTCTAACGACACGCGCGCATACCTAGCAATTTCTCATCCGCGCCAATCTAGTCTCCGAGCATCATGACTGCCGGCGCGGAGCAACGAAACTCACAGCATACGAATCTACCGGCGGAGAGTTCGTCCTCTGCCTGCGCGGTGCGAAGGAGAGTCTACACCGGTACTTCAAATTCAAACGAATTCAAGACAGAAATCCACTCCCCCTTAATTCATCGAAAATTCAAACTCAAAATTCACAGAAACGATTCCAAAATGTCGCAACAGGTGTCGAAAAACGGAACCAAAAGAAATTGCAAAAAACCTGTTAAAAAATTCACACAAAAGTACAAAAATTGAAAGTTATCACCCCTTCGCTGCGCGGTGGTGGTATTCGAACCCGCGGACCTTGTTGGCAGTGGTTTGGCACGGTGCCCTTTGCTCTTTCGGGGCGGAACGCCGGGCGGAGCCGGGTGCCGGCGTCGCGTTCGACCCCCGCCGACGGTCAACGCCGGCGTCGCCCCCCACACGATCGAATTTCTTCCCCCCCCCCCCGGCCCCGGCGCCACGGCGTCGCCCAAGTGCCTCGTCACGGGTTCACCTTAGGGGTGAGGGGGGGGGGGGGGGAATGTGTGTGTGCATGTAGGAAGGGTGGGGGAGGTGACCTTGCCTGGATCCGACCCGTCAAGCATACTCAGCTATCTGATGGACAGCGATATGGATGGCATGGCGACTCCATTTTGAAGCGAGGCGATATGCCGGGGCGGGCGGACGCCGGCAACCCCACCGGCCGGCTCTCGGCGCTGCAGGCGCTGCCGGGTGTGTTGTGGTCCGGGTGACATGATACGATACGGGGCCCCCGGGGTGGCGTACCCTGGCCGTGAGGGGCCGTCGGGGACGTGCCGGCCGGCCGGGCGACCTGTCAGGACATTCCTCCACCACCGCCTCCGCCCGTTCTCCCGGCAGCGAACACGAAGCGCTTCTTCCGTGGCCGCGCTGCCGCTGTCTACACCGTTGTGTCGCGGGCTTCTCCGGGTACCGCGGGGCAGAGAACAACAACAACAACAACAACAACAACAACAACAACAACAACGCCATTCTCTGCCACTGCGCGTCCACCCATCAAAATTCCACGCGGCAAAAATCTTTCCACGGAGCCGCCGCTCGGCTCCTCTAGGATTCCTCGCGCCATCTGTCCCAGCTCGGCCGCACACCGCACCGGTCAGCGCACGCCTTCAACGACTTCCTTCACCACCGCCTTCTACGGGGTCGTTTTTTTGGTGCTGACAGGACGGAGGAGTTGAACCACCGCGCGCGCAGCTCCATTGTTCGGCGGGCTTCTCTCAACGGCTGACAACTCCTCCGGAGTCAACCCCTTTCAGCCCGCTCCGAGCTCTTCCGGAGTCCCCTATCCGCGGCCGTGCTCGCTGGAGGTCACTGCACATGAGACTGTCGTCAGGTGAACAGAGACTTTCCCACGTGATGCACCCCTCGCTCCCTCCTGCTTCAGTAATATCAATACCGCGGAAAGAATTCCGGTCGGCACCCGGACCGCACCGCCGCCGACCTGGAAGGCTGGAGGCCCCCGCAGACGACGTCTTGACCACGGTGCCACGGAGTTGTGAGCCCCAAAAGTTATGGACCGTTTACGATCAGAATCAGCGAAATAAATTAATCGCCAAACTGGATTTTTCTTCGTCTGCTGCAGAGAGCGCACTGGGGTGACAATCGCCGGGTCTGCGAGGCCGCGAGGGGCGTCTGATGACCCGACTGGTTCCGGCCGCCATCGGCCAATGTGCGTTCAGCACAACGGCCTCCCCCCGTCGCTGATTGGCCGGGCCGGCGGGACGCGGAAGCGGGGGAGACGGCGCGCAGGGACGCATATGCGGAATCATCGAGAGCATCGCACGCGGGAATCACCACTGCGCGCCGCTGCGCGAAATTTCCGTTTTATATTATTTTTATTATTGTCATATTGCGACTCGTCGTCCGGGTTCGAATCGCGGCGGCAGCGGCAGCAGCGGCGGGGGGTAAAGAGCAGACGAGATGAGATTAGCGGGGCCTGTGTCGGCTGCGGAGCGGCGATGGCTTCCGGAAATCAGGGAGAAATAAGGATCGTGAAACGGAGAGAATCCTCTCCGGGTTGGAGGCTGGACAGGCTGCACACGCCGCACGCGGCCGGGTTGTCGCACTGCTTTATTCAAATGCGTCGGTGCTGGCCGGACAGACGACGGACAAGAATCGTGGTGAGACAGTTCCGCGTGCTGAGTCGTCCGCCATGTGTGCGGCCATCCACGAACTGCGTCACACCGGGAATGAAAAAGTCATGATCGCCGTCCACTTTTTCGGCGGCAAGGGAAATTCGAAAACTTGACCTGATATTGAGGATGAGAAATGAAGTGGAGCGGCGGGCGCCATTGTGGCCACCGTATCTCATATACCTTCCGGAGAAGACCAAAACGGAAGTAAGAAGTCGTAACGAAGAAGAAGAACGCTGGACAATGTAGGAGAAATCGAGTGATTTTTTTAAGAAGAGCGGGGCTCCGGAAACTCGATTTCTCATACTTTGTCCAGCGTTCTTCTTGGTTCTTCTTCTTCGTTCTTACTTCCGTTCTGAGTTTCTCCGGAGTACTCTACTGCCTTTTGAAGGTCCTTATAGTAGCCCAAATTTGGCCGATGTTCGTGAACGGCGCTCGAGATCGGTGCGACGACTGCAGGCGGGCTAACCCACGGCCGACCCCTCCGTTTCGGACTCGATCCTTGTTTGTTTACTCTTCCCCGGGACACGTGGTCTGGAGGCTTCCGAAACACCAAACTGCGCCGTGGGTTATGCAAATACCGAAATCGGATGGAATCGGTATCGGATGCAGCGCAGTTGCTGGCTGAGCGAGGCGAACGGGTTGGACTCGGAGATAACCTCCTAGAGAGCTCCGCTGCTCCACTGCACTTGTCACTCGGACACGGGCTTTTACGTACGCAGTGCGTCTGCCCATTGAATTACAACGTACTGTAAAAAGAAACTAGAAAATAAATGCAAAATGATCCGACTAAAATTTTGGGTTATAGTCGATACGACCAATGATACCGATGTGATTTCGACTGCGGGAACGACCAAACTAAGAAAATCGATGACATGATCCTTATTTCCATTTTAGTTTTATAGCGTAAGACATCTTGAATTATTTCTCTGTCCTTTCACGTTTCTCGGAATCTTCGTTTTACCCGCTGTATAAAATCAAATCGACAATTTTTGTTTTGGTCTGGAACCAACAGGATTCATCTTAGCCATCTCCTCCCTTGACAACAGCGGAAATTTTAATAATGAACTTTTGCTACGAATTATCGACTCGTTATCGATTCGCGCTGCGTTCGGCCGGCATCTGTTTCTGCATGCGACAGACAGAGCGGCCGCCGGGTCTCACGGGGAAGGGGTAGGCTAGGGTAGGGGGGGGGGGGGGGCGTCCCGTCGCTGGCTGTCGCGGGCGCTGTGCTGTGCGCTACGCCGCGTCGCCGCGCGCCTTGAGCCCGTTGAGCCGAGCTGAGAGACCAGCAGACGTCGGCCAGCCCCAGGCCCCCGGCAGCCCCCGGCAGCCCCCGGCAGCCCGGGCCCCGCAGCTGTTCCGGACAAAGTTCAGCGGCGCAACATTCCACAGGTCCCCGTGCCACCACCACCACCACCGCGCGCCACGCCGCGCCACGCCGCGCCACGCCCCGCCACGGCGCCGTGCCGCGCCCTGCGCCAACCCGCTGGTTGTCGCTCGACTCGTCAAGTTTTGCGCGCGGCTCGCTGCCTGCAAGGTAAAGACAGGGCGTGTCGAGCCGAGCCCAGCCCAGCGCATGGATCTTATCTCCCCGCTGCTCTCACAGCGTCTGCTCGCGTGCATGTGCATCCCACCCGACAGGAATGCGACGCCCAAATTCACACACATGACGTCAAATCGATGGCAATCGATCCCGCGTTCTCAGGAATACCCTATCGACAACCTCTCGGCTTTCGGACGGCCGCCGCTTTGTCGTCGTGACTAGGCCAGGCCGACGGGGACCCGGCACCGGGTACTGGTGGTGCAGCAGCAGTAGTAGCACCAGCAGCAGCAGCACCAGCAGCAGTAGCAGCAGCACCAGCAGTAGCAGCAGTAGCAGCAGTAGCAGCAGCAACATAATGTCATGTCTCCAACGGCCTCTGGTAGGCGGGCCCAGCCCAGCCCAGTCCAGGGTGACACACATGACAGTGCCACCGGTGCTAGTCGGCCCGGCCCTATCGCTGAACTGGTTCCCCCGATCTCTGTCGCCGGCTTCGGTTCCTGCTGCTGCTGCTGCTCTGGTGCAGTGCTCTGGTCCGGTGCCGGTGCCGGCGGGGGGCGGCGGGGACCCCTCCCGGCCTCCCGGCGTCCTGGATAAAAATAAATCCGTGAGAGGATAGGAGAAGCAGAGCCCTCTGTCCGTTGTTGGAAGCCCGGCCTCAGCCCCGGCCCCGGGTTACCGGGTACCACCGCCCGCCGCTCCCCGCCCCGCCCCGGCAGAGTCGAGTGTCACGAGGCAGAAAGAGTTATACGATAGGCTGTGGGGGTCGCTACATCGGCATCCTGGTTACGTGTCGTGGACGTCCCCCCAGGACGTCCTCCGTGCGCCCAGACCCTCCATGACGATGACGTGCCTCTCTAGTACGTACTCTCGTATTTCTCTCTCCTCGCCTTTCTCTCTTTTCTAAACGCCGCCTCTCTCCCTCCCACGACCGCCTTTGTGTGTATGTGTGTGTGTGTGTGTGTGTGGTTCTGATAAGGGAGTGACGACCGTGACGAACGCGAACGACAAGTACACGGTTCTCAAGCAGCCAGGTGAGGGAGAGAGAACTGGCCGAGCGGGAGAAGTGCTCGAGAAAGAGTAAGGAAGTCCGGGGAAGTCCCCTCCTCGATCCTCGTCAACGGACCCACGAACGAACGAGTATCAATTGTCTTGCAAATGTCGATAGGAGAAGAGAAGGTTGGGCAACTGCGCGCGCGTTTGAAAATTTCGGCGAATTTCCGAAACATTTTAGTGAATTTCTGATTTTTTAAATACTTTTTTCTTCATCCGGCTCAGTCAGTTGTTGCTCGGACTTGGATTGCATTTCGTTTCGAATTTCAATGTCAATCGAATTTCGCGACCTGCGGGTGAGCTGTGAGAGTTTTCTGCTCTGGCAAACGACGACGGCTCGCATTGGCAACACTGTATACTACCACTGGGCCTCTAGCACGCTGCGGCCACGGTGGCCACGGTGCGCGGGTGGGGACCTGTGGGGAACCTCTCTCTCTCTCTCTCTCTCTCTCTCTCTCTCTCTCTCTCTCTCTCTCTCTCTCTCTCTCTCTCTCTCTCTCTCTCTCTCTCTCTCTCTCTCTCTCTCTCTCTCAGCGAAAAACACTCCCGCAAATTGCACTTACACCCCCCCCCCCAAAAAAAAAACGCTCAAAAAAAATGCAACAACTAAAAAACGGGAGGGTAAAAAGAAGATGCAACAGGGAACAGAAGGAGAATAAAAAGTGTCGGTTGTCTCTGTGTCTGAGCGCTCGGCTCCGTACCGGTCTCCTCTGTCTCCTCTGATCACAACCAGTCCGAGTCGGCGATGTGGCCGCCACCCAACCGCCGGGCCACGGTGGTTGGGGCTCCGCTGGGCTCAAGCCGAGCCGAGCCGAGCCGAGCCGAGCCGAGCCGGGCCGAGCCGAGCCGAGCCGAGCCGAGCCGGTGACCTTGAATATCCCATAGAATAACTCGCTCTGCTCCCGGCCCGGTGTCCGGTATGCCCCCGTGCCCGACGCCCGGCCCGCACTAAGCTGCACTACTGGCTGCCTGTCGTCTCGACTCGACCGTGTTTATGTCTGACTTTCACGCGAATCCGCGCCGAATGACGAAAAAAGGGAGGATGATGGCGCAGAAAGAGGTAATAATAATAAAAATGTGTACACAAAATGAACGACGACGACGCGATGTAGATAATGAGAATCGAGGGAGATGGAGATGGAGAGGGGGGATGGGAGGGGGGAGGTAGTAGACAGGTAAGTAGGGAGGGAGGGAGGGAAGGGTGAACGGCCGGCCACCAGATTCCGGCGCTCTCTGGGGTTCCCCCCCCCCCCCTCCCCCACAAATCCCAACCCCTCCGTGCCGAACACGGACGGCTGCCACGGCCGCCTCCTATGTGCTCTACCTGTGAGGAGATCATGGATCAAACAGGGCAGGTGCACAGGGCGGGGAAGGGGGAAAGGGGAGGGGATGAAAGGAGGGGAAGAAAGACACGAAGAAGACATATCACGGCTGAGCGATAAGAGGCAGCTTGTGTGTGTGTGTGTGTGTACATTATGCGTGAACACGAATCAGGGCAGGGAGAGAGAGAGAGAGAGAGAGAGAGAGAGAGAGAGAGAGAGAGAGAGAGAGAGAGAGAGAGAGAGAGAGAGAGAGATGACGGCTGGTGGACGGGCATGGCATCGTGTATACTACATAGCCTAGAGCGTTGTGCCGTGTCTAGCCCCAAACCTCTGGGCCCGGCACGGCCCGGCACGGCCTGCTCAGACTTATCGCTCCCAGTTCATTCCTCGGTCGGTGTCATTGGTCTGAGTCATATGCGATGCACATACGCCCCCGTGGCCCGAGCCACGACGACGCGGCCTCGAACGGGGATCGAACCCGGGTCGTGCCATACGGCGGGGGCGACCGCCACACCGGGACCCCGATGACGTTGTCGCCGTCGACCGGTTCGTGTCGGAGAAGAGAGAGAGAGAGAGAGAGGGAGAGGGCGGCCGTGCGTCAGATGAGGGCCTCTCTCTCTAGGTGAGGGGGGTCATCTCCTCTGGGAAGTCCACGAAGTCCCACGAAATGAGGGAGGTACCGCGACGACACGGCGACTGTGGAGCGGGAAGTCCGCAACTGTAGACTGCACGGCGGCGGCGGGGACCGCCTCAGTGATGACGCGCGCGCCGACATGTGCGTCGAGCTCCTGACTGCAAGCGGGGAAGCGGGGCTCTCCACCCCCTAAGCCCGGGAGGAAATGTCACACTGATCCGACACAATTAAGCAGCGGATGCCACAATTGTCTGTTACCCGAGGCCGGGGAGGCCACAGAGACGCCGCCGCCATCGCTGCAGCGGTTGCTGTTGCTGCATCTGCTGCAGAGCGGTGGCAGGCTGGCCACGTCAACGCACGCGTGCTCGCAAGTTGCCTACCTCCGCGGCGCCCGTGAGAGACGCGCGCTGCTGCTGTGGTGGTGGTAGCGTGCTAGAGGGGAGGAGGGAGGGGAAGGTCCTCGGGGGTGGGGGTGGGGGAGGGGGGGGGGCTGGGGTGCTCGAGTTGAGTGACCATGTCATTCCTCGGACGTAACCACACCCACTACACCATTCATTCGACAGCGGCGGTGATAAGAGCCCACTGCGGCGGCGGTGGTTGTGGTGGCACGCTGCCATGACGCTATCGCGTCGTGCAGGGGCAGGCTCCCCCCGCAGCCCCCGCAGCCCCCGAGGTGGCGGCCGCGACTATGAGAAACTGGGTTACAACGTCACGGAGTGGGGGAGACGGGACCTGTGCTGCTGCAGCAGCTGCAGGTGCGGCGGGAGAGGAGCAAGGGAAGGGAGGGGAAGGGAGCGTCTTGTTTACTTGTTTTGCCTCGCACGCGACCGGGACAGCAGGGTTGTTGTGTTGGCAGCCCTGGCCAGCCCCTGCGGGGCGGGTAGTGGTGGACATGTCCAAAGCGGGCGCGTGTACGTGTGCGTGTGTGCAGTACGGGGTTCGACAGCACGAGTTATTTACAGAACGACCGGGTTGCTGCTGCGGCTGCTGCGGCTGCTGCAGCTGTGGCTCACGGGGTCGGGAAGACGCTCGAACAGCTTGAAGCTCTGGTGAGCCGGGAGCGGCAGGCGGAGCAGCCCCAGCCCAGCCCAGCCCAGGACCCGGACCCGGACCCCGACCGCCGACCAATCAGAGCCTCAGCCCCTGGCGGGCGCCGGGCTGCGTGCGGGAGGGCGTCGGCTGCTGCAGCCGGCCTCGGCCGTGGGTGCGAGCGAGAGCGAGGGCGCGGCCGGTTCGGATGCGTCCCGCGGAGCAGAGCAGACGGCTGACAACGCTGCTCCACGCCGCGCCACGCCACGCCACGGCCGGGACGGGACGACCAGAGGAACGCGGGCCGCTGCCAAACGGAAAGGCATTCTCGTTCGAAGCGCGGTGGAGTTCAGACGTGTGTGCGTGTGCGCTCGCTAGTGTCGCGATACCCCCTTCGGCCCGAACCGACCTGACCCGTCCGTGTGTGTGTGTGTGTGTTCTCAGTGTGTGGACCTTAACGCTGAAGAAAGTGGTGTTTTTCTTTTTCTTACGTCACCATGGGAATCAAAGCTGACAACGTGAGTAGGAGAAATTTCTCATCTTTTGCTAGCCGGCGTCCTCCCTCGGGAGGTTTCAAATTTTCCGCACCAGAGGATTTCACATTTCGCTGTGCGTCACGCAGACAGTTTCATACTCGACCACCGCATCAGCATGAGCTGAATTTTTCTTCTTTTCTTTCCAAATATTTTTTAAAATAAATATTTTTAAGGCTCAAAAAAATAAAAAGTGTTAACATTTGAAGGAAATAGACTGTTCAATGTCGCTCATTATTTTCGTAATTTTCGTATACTCTCGGTTAGTTCTCAGTTTTTCTGTTGGTCTTCTAGCGTAGTAGTGCTTCGCTCCAACCACTTTCTCTTCTCTTCTTTGTATTCTACTGCCTTACATCTGTGAAAGGAAAGGGCACAAAATCTGCTCATTTTATGTCACGATAGTGACTCGCTATTTACTTCTCTCTTAAAACTGCAATGTCTCTTCATGGAAGCCTGTTGAAAACGCTGAGTAGTGTATGTCGCACATTAAGCAGGATGCCCTAATTAGCATCGATGTGTGGAAAAGTACGCAGTATGCAGGCCGAACGAGGCTGTCCTAAGCTGCTCTAAACAGCTGCTAAAACACTCGACGTTCGGCGTGCTGTGGCACTCTGCCGAAGTTTGGATCAGTAGTGCCACTCCCCTCCCCCTCCCCACCCTCGCCCCCGCCCCTTCAGACGAGCATGAGCCCACTCGTGTGGCTCAGCCCCCCCCCCCTCTTTCCCTTTCCCCCTGTCACAAATAAAAGTGCATCCTCGCGAGCAAAACTGCCGCGTCTGCCGACTTGAATGCGATGAACCCTGCCAGTCCACGAGTCCTTGGCGGTCGCGCCTGGCTGACATTTCCTGCTCTGGAATTTCTGCCAGGCTCAGATGGCGCTGTGGACACTCACGACCCGCGCTCGAAGGCTGCCGAGCGCTTCCTCCTATTTTCTGCCTCTTCGCGCCGCGCGGTAGAACAACTATTTCGTGTACGTTTGTCAGATTTCACGCCGAGTACGCGCGCACCCGCAAGAAATCGCGAGAGGTTGAGAGGAGGGAGAGGGTGACTGGCTTAACTTCCCCTTCCCCTCCCCTCCCCTCCCATTTTCGAGTCCGCTGATAAGGCGTATGTGTGCTCGCACACACACATGCACACACCTGCTGACTGAGTTGTCACCACGTCATCAGATCTGAGCCAGTGGGGACGACTGTACCGAGCTCAGCAAGTCTCGAGCCCGCGTCCCTTTCCCCTTCCCCTTTGCCTTTCGCTCCCTACCCGTCGTCGCTCGCTCGGTCTTCCTTTCTCGCCAGCGCGTACTTGGTCCTGCTTCCCGCCTCTCCGTTCTCAGCGAGCAGTGCGGAGTGTTTTCATGGGATGGCTGTGGGGCCGGCTGCCTAAGCGACCCCCCCCCCCCCTCCCCCCGGCAGGCTCCTGACACCGGCTATACGCCGGTGCTTGTTGCACGGACACGTAAAAAAAAAGCTGTCCGAACTTCGGGACAAGCATTAAACTTAGTTGCGAGAATTAAAACATTTCCGTGAGTCAGGAAAAAGTTCGTTGCGGGCGCAAAAGGCAGAAGGAAAAAAAATAAAATACATGGTCGTTTTTCTCCCGCAGCGATAAACGTTTTGCGGACTCAAGGAAATGTTACAGTACTCGCAACTGAATTTCCTGCTCATCCCAAAAGCAACGAACAAAAATTAGTTCGGCCAACTCATCATATTTTTTTTCTTCTTTTCTTTTTTCGATAAAGGCGATGCCGTGATGCGCGTCATCGTGACAGCGCAGTCGGAGGGGGACTTCACTTGAAAAAAATCGGTGTACAGTGGCAAAAAAAAACAGAAAAAAAAATCCAAATCAATCAGGTTGAGAAAAGAAATCAAATAAGTCACATATACGATACAAAATGTTCTCAAAAAACCCTAAAAATGCCAGAAAAAAAAATCAATTTTTTGTTGATAAAAAATGAATCAGCCATATAATTTAAATCGGTGTACATCGAAAAGTGGCAGTCTTGCTGTGTCAGTGCCGGGCCTCGGGGGCTCAGGCCTCACTATCGAGCCGAGAGGGCCGCTCCGCTCCGATCCGATATCGTCTGCTGTGGTGCGCAGGCGGCTGGTAACGGCTGACGGCCGCAGTCTCCGCTGTCACGTGACATGTGGTGTCCTCGTGCCCCTAGGCCTGAAACAGATGAACCGCCTCACACGCGTCCGGCCGAGAGACGGAGACAGAGTGCGATGCGGGATTGCCTATCCCAGCGAATGCGCGGCGTTTCTGACTCGCCGCCGGTAAATTCATCCGCGAAAACGTCATCCGGCATCGCTTCAGCCTCTCTCGCGCCGCTGCGCGCTGTGTGCTGGGGACGATGGGCCTGCGTAGGGATGGTACGGATATAGTTTCGCCCCCCCCCCCCCCCGGGTGCCCCCGCTGCCCCGCTGACTCGGCGGTCCGCGGAAAACCGCGAAGGACGAAGGGAAGGGAGTCCATAACGCAGGGCGAGGTTTGTGGGCCGCCTGTTGATAAACGATTTCGCTTTGTTTCGCGCGGAGGAGTGGTAGTGGTGGTGGTGGGGGAGGAGGAGGGGGTGGAAGGTGCGGAGGTACCCCCGGCGGAAGCGGGTGTCCGTCAGGGAAGGGTCTGGACGCAGGGCCTGACGGCCTGACGCCTGACGGGGGCCGGGGCTATTAGGGTGACGGGGTCGCGGTGCCCCCATCCCCGGCCACGGCGCGGGGGCGGCGCGGGGGCGGCGCGGGGGCGGCGCGGGGGCGGCGCGGGGGTGCTGGAGCACGAGTATTGATCCGCCGGCCTACGGGCCGAGGCGGTGGGGCGTTGCCGGGGCGGGTACGGCGCGGCACAGCGCGGCCTGGCCCGGCCCAAGCCTCACCCCCTGCTCCTGCTCCCGCCCCTACTCCCGCTCCCGCGAGTGACGCACAGGCACCGCCAACACAGTTGGCCCCGCACCGCCGTCCCGCTCCGTCGTCGCGGCGAGCCCAGAACTGCGATCGGTCTGCTGTACGCCGCGCTGCTCGCCGCGAGACAGGCGCTGCCCGCCCGTACCCCGTGGCCCCGTACCCCCGTGGCCCGTCACCCCCGTGGCCCGTCACCCCCGTACACACCCCTGGTTGTGCCCCGAGCAGTGTGAGCGTGTTTAGACTCCTGCCCGTAATCACCGTGCCTACCCGTTGGTGTCCGTATGCCGAACCGACCCCGGCGGTCGCAGCTGCGCCAACCCCCGCCGCCACCACCCCCGGCCCCCGCGGAGCAGCCGCCGCCCCCGCGGTCCGCCTCGCCCGCCCCCGCGGCCCCCGCTGACCAGACGCCTACGTCTCGTCCGGGTGTCTGTGCCCGGCCCCGACTGCCGCCGGCCCCGCCTCCGCCGACGTGGTCCCGGTGTCCTGCAGCCTCCTGACGGCGTCGACGGCCTCCTCTGGCAAGAGGCCCGTCGGGCTGCTGGCGCTGGCGCTGCTGCCCTCCTCGCACGCCAGCACGAGCGCGCTGCAAAGCCTGTGCGCCATGAGCACCAAGACGCTGGTCATGTGCTCCAACAACGTGTACCGCACCACAACCCAGGTCATTACCAAGGCAGTAGCAGACGCAGACCCGCAGTAGTGCCCCCCCCCCCCTTCCCAGACACCCGCGTACTCGTACTCGTTACGGGGTTTGGCTCGCTGCCAGGCCAGAGGGCGGTAAGGGGGCCAAGACGCCAAGGCCGCGGTCGCGGGTTCGACTCCCAGTGCTGGCGTCACCTCTGCAGGCGCTAGGCCGCCGATAAATGTTTAATCGGAAGGGGGGGGGGGTCGATCGTCGATTGGTTCGCCGCGCCTCCGACTTGACTTCCCCCGGCCCCAAAGGGTGCCTGTCCAGCCTCCAGTCCCCGCCCCGCCTTCCACGGCACCTGCCTGCAGCTGCAGCTGCAAGTCGAGTCTGGCTCCACCTGCCACACCGCTTCGCAGCCGCAGCGACCGTGGCAGTGGCAGTGGCAGTGGAGTGTGAGGGGGCATGCGTTCGCACCTTTGTACCGTACTCGACACTCGACCCCGTCTTCGTTGTAGACCCCCGCCCCGCCCCCTCTCCCCTCTCCCCTCGCCAGCTCGTCACCTCGTCACTTTCTGCTGGGCTAGCCGAGCCGCTCAACAGCATTTTATTTGCAGTTTCGTAAAGGGAAAAAGGACTGTTCCGAGTTGTTGGTTGCCGGTCCAGGCGGGGTGTGAATAAAGCTCAGACTTAAAGCGCCTTGGCTGCCAGTTTCATGACGGTTGACACCATGGCAAGGAAGTGCTTGACTGGCCTGATGTTGATTAAGGACACGGCCGTGAGGGTGAGGTTAACTAACCGGGGCCGGTGTGGCATTTAATTTAATTTACACGTAAAATCGATGTTTTTTGATTTGACGTCTGGTAATTTGATGTCAACAGCCCTCGTTTCTTGCTTGACCAATCTTGCTGCAATCATGCTGTTGTAATATGTTGTGGATCTCAGCATGCCCTTTCCTTGCGACAGTGTTTTGCATTTTAAAAAGCCCAAGCTTTACATCTTACTTGTTAAGTGTTCAACACTCTGTTTCCTTAACCATGTGTCTCTCTTCCTATTTTGCAGCGTTGTGCGGAGAGCAAGGAAATGCGTGAGATGGCTTCTCGTATCTGCAGGGATTATCTCCATGGTGCATGGAAGCAGATTTCATCTCGGGATATTGTGTTGAAGCGTATCAGGTAAAGTGAAGTTTATCTTCATTCTGGTTCACCATCATTAGTGGTGATCACATTTTAACATTCTTTCTTTTTCCATGCAGTGGTGGCTTGAGCAACTGGCTCTACCATGTCTCACTCCCTGGTGGCGAACAAGCCTCGCGAGGAAGCGAGCCCTCTCAGGTTCTGCTACGACTATACGGAGAAATTCACGGAGGAGAGCAGGGTGTAGAAGGCCTTATTACTGAGTCGGTTATTTTCACTCTGCTGTCTGAAAGGCGGCTAGGACCTCGCCTACATGGTGTTTTCCCTGGAGGACGTATTGAAGAATATATTCCAGTAAGAAAATTCATACTCAATTTCTTTTATTGCTATTTGCTGCTCATGGTATTTTACTCAGAAATGTTGTCTTTGATTTACTTTTTTTGCAGGCAAGACCACTGAAGACTGTTGAGCTTGCTGATACCAAGTTGAGTCCTATGATTGCTGAAAGATGGCTGAAATTCACTCCATGAATGTGCCCATCAGCAAGGAACCAAACTGGCTATGGGATACTATGAACAGGTTTGTTGCAGCTTTATTGTGCTGTTCCTTAGGGTACTCAAATTTTTGAGCCCTGTTAAATCTCATGCTCTGAATTTTTGCAGGTGGCTCCAGAATGTGATGGTGACTCTCCGTGACCCTGCACCCTATACCAATGCTCAGAATGCCCACATTATCTCTCACCTTACAAAGCTGGACCTTGCAGCCGAAGTCAAATGGATAAAGTAAGTGCATTGTAATTTTTCTTTTGCCCTCCATTATTACGCTTTTTTTCCATCCTGTGATTTTCCTAATGTGTTGTTTGTTTCTCTTCTCCTTCCAGGAAATTCCTTGTACGAGCCAATTCCCCTGTAGTATTTTCTCACAATGATATGCAGGAGGGAAATATTCTATTGGTGAAAGAATGTAGTCCGCCAAGACTCGTACTTATTGACTTTGAATATTGTTCATACAACTATCGAGCTTTTGATTTGGCCAATCATTTTCTGGAGTGGACCTATGATTACACAATTGAGGAGTTTCCGCACTTCAAATCTAGTCCCAGTGAATATCCATCATCAGAGCAACAGGTAAGAATCCCTCACACTATCACCATTCACTACTTAGTGTCATAAGCATTAACCAATTAGGAAGAGATCTAGATGCTAGGCTATTAGGATAGTTTTGAGGTTAATACCTAATTATTAAACATAGTGTTAGATTTAAGTAATACTCTTACAGGGTTTGAGGTAAGTGTTACTTATATCTTCATGCAAAGACTTTGATGATAATAATGTCCATTTTATTCATTGAGTTTGGCCATCTTGCCAACTTAAGTTACTTCCCAAAATTTCACTTCTTTGATTTAGCTTTTCAAACCTTATCTAGAATATCCAACGTATGATAATGATATAGTTCTATTTGAAAGATGGTGTCACGCTTGTTCAAATTGTACTTGGAGCAAGAGGGATATTGTCAATCCAAAGCTTCCTTCTGAAATATTTTAAGATCTTGTTTATGTAATTTGAAGTAAAGTTCCAACAACAGCGTTACCATATCTCATGCCTTTCACAAGACATGAGACTTGTCACCACTTGGGATCTTGGATCTACTAATCCTTCTTGCTCCTGGTCAAAATCATCCTTTCTGCAAACATCATGTTTGGTTTCATTGTCATGTTACATTCATTTGCCCATTTATTATTTTCTGCTCCATATTTTTTCAAAATATAAAGTCTTGTAATGGATAGTGCTTCATGCATCAATCTGATTTTAACTGATTTGGGAACATTGACACTGTTTGAGAGCTACTTTAAGTTACCTTAAAATTTGCTTTTCTATCAACTTTTTTTTTTAATTGAGGATAATTAGATGTGTCTATAGTTCTGTTCAGTTGAGATTAGCCTTTTTAAACAAAAGTATTGTAGTTACACAAATGGTAAATTATCCAAATCAAATTTATTAATATACAAGATGCTATAACGAGCAAAATGGGCACTTTACGTCTGTCGTAAGAAAGCGTGACTTATAAGAGGTACTTAAGATGAACAAGATTTGGACTGCCCTGCGTCATGTCTTGCAGATGATCCTGCAAGAGATTTGGAGATTCGTCAAGAAGAGAGAGCTTGGCTTGCACAGGCAGCAGCTGCCCAAAATTATTATGAGCTTAATGAAATTTTCTTTGCAAAACATTGAAATATTCATTGATTGCATTAAATTTACTGACTTTTTAGTACTTATTTAATCTTGGTTGCCTGTAGTCCATGCCATTACATTTCATTTCTTTCCTATCTCACTGTTGTACTTGGTGTGGTAAGTGCTATAGTACATTTTATTTTGAAACCCTAAAATTTTGATAAAAAAATTATTTAAAGTCAACATTTGTCTCCCCTTATACATCCCTAATGAGTTCTAGACCTTACAATTTAATCTCTTAAAATGTTAATGGCCATGGAACGCAGATGACTGTTCACGTCCAAGCGATGCAAAAGCAAAAGTGGTTTATCAGCTGCTGGCTGTGCTACCTTAGTTAAACCCTGCCATGCTCTTGACTTTGTACCCTTCCGCCATGTGTGTTTTTTGTGTTGCTTGATTTCCCAGTTCGCTGAAACGTGACGAACGTGCGAACTCCTCTTTCGCTCCGGCGTTCGAGCGGATCAATGAGCATCGCTGCTTCATCCAATGGAGCGGAGCGAAACCTAACCTGTGTCGAACCTCTGCAGACAGTGCAATGAAATTGAGTTGTCCGGGCTAAATGCCTGTCCACTTCAAGGGAGATGTGGAAAAGTGGAGTATTGTTTCTATCGCCGATCCGGCTGGTCATCAGCTGCTGCCAAGGCACCTCGTGTGCTCCGAAACCCAGGGAACCCATGCCCAATACCACATTAGGTAGCCTAGGTAGTGAGTTATAAGGTGAGCAGCACGCAATTGATTCAAATGGCTTTCTCTTTGTGAGGAAAATTATCCTTAAATTATTTTTGGGTTTTGTTCGGTTTTCTCTGTCCCGTTGCTGTTTGAATAGATTGGTGGAAGTTGCTCAGGTTTTTCTTTAAACCTCTACCTTTTAGAATCGTTGCCTGAACCTGGGAAACAATATACCCCTTCCCCAGCTAATTCTTTCATCAAGTTAAAAACATCGCCATAATTACCCATAATCGAGAGTCTCGGTCAGCAGCTCAGGACCTAGCCTTATGGCATTGTTGCTCTTAACGTAACTCAAGCAGCGCAAGCTGCCATACAAATAACTTAGTAACTTACTTCCAGTAGATGCTTCTGTATGAATGTGTGTGTGATTGTGTTAAAAAAAAATAGTAACTTTCCCCTCTCATTCTCATGAGCTGTATTCTCATTTTTTCACTTCTAATAAAATTTTTACATCTTCATGCGTAATGAAGATTACTTTATGTTAAAATTCGAAGTACTCTATTTAAATTATAATTTCCACCATTTCGGAGCTTGAGGAAGTGTGCGTGTGTGTGTGAGAGAGATTGTGTGTATGATACGTATGTATATGCACAATGTGTCAACTAGACATGTATTTGAACGCATCAAAGCACCTTAAGTTGCTCTTGTGTTGCTCTTATACATGAGAAGGGGTGATCAAAACTTCTATCACTGCTCCACTAATGAGGCAAAATTTCGTCTTGAGAGGGTTCTGCAACGAGCCCAGCGCTATAGTGGCTGTGTTGGAAATTAATTTTGATCACACTCCTGTTATGTTGCACACATGAGCCATAATTTTTACTAGGATCATGAGTGGAAAGTCTCTGCCTTTTCTTTCTTTCTTTTTATTTGGTGTTATGTTGTCCTAGCATTGAATCAAAAATCCTCTCATTCAACCTTCTGAGTTTACATTCAGTTTTGAGTTTAATGCTTCTCAGATTTATCTGCGCATTAACACTGCCTCCATCGACCCCTCTTACTTCTATTGTCTTTAATCTAACTTATATAGTGAAACTACGTAACTGCTTAATTCTTATGTATTAGCGCATTCATGATGTCCTTTGGGTTAGATGTTTCTAGACTACAAATTTCTATGGTACTGGTTCTATCACCAGTTAGTGAATTATTAATTTGTCACTGAAGTCTGAACATCCTGCTCGAAGTAATAAAATAGAAGAAACTTGATTTATCTTAATGGGAAGTGAAAATTCTGTACCAAGAAAGAATTTTGTAACATATAGCACTTTTTGTGTACTGCATATCTTTGTTTTCTTTTCTTAATCAGAATTGACACTTCCTCCAAAACATAGAGAAAACTGCCACTTTGTGGCACAAATATGCATATGTGCCATTTTGGCATGCACTTGTTCTGTCATTTGTTACAGTAGCTGAAATGTGCAGTGAGGTAGGAACTGTGTTCCACACTGCTCAGGTAACCCACCAACTTCACTAAAGCTAGGCATAAGTCATTAGATCATAACCCAAGAAAATCTTCCTGGCATTTCAATTCATATCAATCCATACATTTTATCGTACATACAACATGTGGAAAATCATCCTATTCAGTCCACACCCTTACCTTTGGCGCACCTTCTAGGTCATTGTAATGACAAATTTGTGCCCATTGCAGTTGGCTTTCGTCCGGGCGTACCTTCAAACGGCCAGGCAGCAAAGAGAACACAACTGCGGCGGTACAGTTGATGCTCTCCCACCTGGCCTACATCCCACGGAGGAAGAAGCAGCCCTCCTGAAGGAAGTTCGTGCGTTCACCCTTGCCAGTCACCTCATGTGGGGTCTGTGGAGTATTGTTAATGCAACAGTGTCGCAAATTCCATTTGGCTACTGGGTAAGTTATTTCATCTTAAATGTTGTGATGTATCTATTGTGATCAGATGTTTTTGAACGTTGCTCTAATTTTTACTCTCTGTAGGAGTATGCTGAAGAGCGCCTCACTGCTTACATGGAGACTAAAGCCGCTTTGACGTCAGTAACGGATTCTGTTGGAGTGAAGAGGAAGACAGAAGATATTGATTAAATTCTACTCATCGTAGAATTAGACTTGTCTTTTAAACTGTGATGAATATCAGTATATTTTCTTTTGAATTTAACCCTTGGCATCTAAGAAATGCACTGAATCTCAGTAATTTGCTAACTTTCACCCATTAGTAATTTCATGTGCATTTTCACAGCCTCTTAATTTATTTCTCCATTAGTTCATTACTTTCAGTGGTCAGTGCGGTTGACCGTCTATTTTATGCTATCTCGTCACTGAGATAAACAAAGTGATAATGAAAGACAGATGTGTGATTGGGAAAGTAGGATATGTAATGACTTGAAAAGTGATTCTTTTACTGTAAGTTTGATTGAGTGAGTCTGTGTGAGTTTGTGTTAACCTATTCTTTAGTATCTTGTGTGATTCCATAGAGTATATGTGACGACCGAAGTTTGTGAGATTGCCAATACATTGCTTGTGTACCTTACTATCTATAGAGCTATGATCTTATTTTTTACATGTGTGAATGAATTTAGCTTTATAATACTCTTTGACCTTATTAATTGATTTGTATTTGTTGTTATTTTAAATAATTATGTTAACTTTTTGGTCAGTGATGAAAGCAGGCAGGTGTTAATGTCTGATAAAAGCCTCACTGAGGTTAATGTGAGGATGTGATATGCATTATGTGGCCTTCAAAGAGAATAGGGACCTTCCTATGCTTTATCTATTTCTCTCTTGTTGTTTACTTGCTGTCATATTCTTCTTTATGATATCCTCAATTTTCTTTCATTGCATTTTAATGTAGAATGAATATTTGTGTAAGTGTGTGTCTGTTGTATTCTTCAGTGAGGGCCAAGTCTGTGATGTGTATTATTTAAGCTCTTTTCTTTTCAAAACTTATGCATTTACTGCCAGTTTTTGTTTATGAAGAGTTTATGTATGGGTGTCCTACTTTTGTTTACTTTCCTGTGGAAGGGAAGGAAATGCTTTATTTTAGATTTTTCTAGAAAGTGCACACTGCGCTGTGATTTTGCAACAAACATACCTAAGACATTTTGATTGCCCACCTGTAGCATTTACAGAAACATATTGTCATGGAACCAACAGTATTTGCTGCCATTTTTTTCTTGAATGGAACAGGTGCACCTTTTCCAGAACTTAAAAGCACATTTTGCACGCTTCAGGAAGTTGCTTAGTTAAATGTGTATTTTCTTGGATATATTTTCCCTTTATGTTTGCACTATTGGCCATAGTCATTCAGTCATGATTCAATATTTATTCATCATTGGGGAGGTGAGAGATTTTAATTTGAAGCTATTTGTATCATGAATTTTAATGAGATGGATCATTACTGCTTCTTGCACAGCTGCTGAAGTGCCTCCATAAGGTGAACTAATGTGTGGTTTATGTTTTTGAGTTATGTTTGCATTTAATTTTTTTTTTTTTTTAAATGGAATTCATTATTGATATTCAAGTTGATGGAATCATGTTGCATTCTTTGTAAGAAAAGATAGTGAGACTATTTTACAACTTCCATGTAAATATAATTGTGGTTTTCATGATTTTAGTTGTGATTGGGAGCGTTGCGTCAACCTTTGATTGTCAACCACTATCTTGTCATGTTATCAGTCCAATTGGATGGTTGTGTCTTGAGATATTTGTATTAAAGTTATGTTCATTTGTTAATTAACATGTCATTTTCATCAATCTCCTCTATGCTTGCACAATCATTTTCTTTTCAGTCATCATTTAATTGTAGTAGTACCTGTTTACCAAGTTCAAAATTATACATCTTGATTAAAGCCAATAGTGTAGAGACATTTGCTTCATATTCTGAACTGTTATTTGACTTTGCTCTTTTGGAAAGGTTGGTCAAGGGTTCAACTTAACTAGAGGTCATGTCAGCTTTACTTCACTTGGCTCTTTGAAATTGACAAAGTACCACATTGATGTCAAGTGAGTGAACCTCAAGTACCAAATCCCTTTGCAGTGTGAAACGTTGTTTAAAAGAAAATGTCTGGATCTCTTGTTGTGCAAGTACTTAATTGGAGAGGCCAAGTAGAGAGCGTGAAGCATCATGCGTGTGTGCTCTCTGTACTGTTTTATTTGTAAGACTGACATGGTTATGTCATAGTGTAAGTTCGCACAAGGCGATACCAGTCATAACTTGTTGTGTGTAACCAGCAGTTGTTAAGTGTATATTGATATCAAAATAAATCTTTGTATCTAAATATTCTCTTGTTTCTCTCCCCCTTCCAATCCCTGGTGAATGCTTGGGTTGCCTACCTCAAAAAAAAAAAAAAAAAGATAGCAGCTTTTCCAAAATTGTCATTCTTTTATTTCATGGCCTCTAAAATGAGAACAGACAACATGTCTTGTGGTCCACAATTTTCTGGAAGGATGATTTGATTGTCTACAATAAAATGTGGATCAACTCTTAATGATCACATATGATTTCTTATTTCTATATAATCACAAGTGGTGTATTGGAAAATAATGAAAAGATTGTCCGCCAGAATCCTACACAACACTCTTTGCATCAACTGGTTAGTGGCATGGATCAGAGTGCGATAAAGATCAAATTTGCACAAAATAGGTATGCAGAAATTTTTTGTTAAAAGTTTAACTAAAAGGCACAAGGTGAAATTCCGACTAATTTGGGAGAACCAATGTAAAGTTAAATATTTCACACTGAGTACCTAAGTTCACCACACAACAATATTCACAGATATACAAATAATTATAAAATAAAATTATAAATACATTCTGTACACACATGGGCAGGAGTAGCTGAGAATATGTACAATAGGTTTACAAAATATTCAATGTTATTTCAGCAGATCACAATACGCCAGATGCACGTCGATGAAAGTTCCAGAGATTCATCACAATACAATGAGTTTGTTTTCAAAATATCTCCCAAACTAACTGGCCACATCAAACCTCCATTCAAACCTCCATTCATGCTTAAATTTATATTTTTAAATCATGACACATTTCATGAGCAAATACAAAATAAATGTTGGGTTTACTTCAACCCCTAAAATCCATGTGAATAGTAGGAAAAGTACTTGTTATCGTTTTTACATTCAGTCTAATTAAAGAATGTGTGTTTAAGACACGTCTATTAACATTATTAGTTTCTAGAGCTCCTAATATAGGAGAATTTAAAATGTCAAATGGAACATTAACCAATACAAACATACAACAAAGAAAAGAGCGCAAACACTCTTAAAAAAAGAATAAAGAAATTGCAGAGTTTTTCTTCTCCCACTTAAACAAAACAATTTAACATTGAGCCAAAATGTTGATATAAGACAATGAGTAAAGCTTCATGGACGGAACAGTTAAAACTAAGATGGAAGACATATGAAACCTAGATTGTTCAGAATTTCATATCACAAATGGAGAAAGTATTCATTGAAGCTTCTTTAATCACTACAAAATTTTGTGCTCACCAGGGAAAAACCAAGACATAATTTCGTCAATCATGTGCTCCGAGCTCAAACAACCTGAGCTCCACAACGGTAAGTACTAGAAAAGAACCCTTTGGTAAAAACATGAAATGAACCTTTCATGATAGGTAATCTAACAAACAAGAGCACACTACAACAAGAGCACCAAGAGGGGACAGTGCTAGAACAGCAGATTATCTGCCATTCCGGGACTCTGTCAGCCCCTCATGTGGCTCAGATTATGCAGGATCTGCACAATTAATACTAAAATTGATAAATGCAGAATTCATCAACGAATCTGAGTAACCTTTACAATAGTGGTTTAATAAATTTGGACACTTGCAAATCAGGTGGTTTGCATTTTCAGAAGTTCATAATAGTGAGAATTGTGGAAAAGATTATGGCTTTGCAGAATGACACAATCAATGAACTTAACACTCAGACATTGATGAACGATATAGAGAAAATGATAAAAATCTCATTCTTAAACAGGTACAGAAATATTATCACATTGTCATTCCTTTTACAGAAACCTCCCTAAAAGTCAAATACTCTCAAATACTCAAAGGTCAGAACATTATATTTCTAATGAAATCGTCAATTTAAATTAATCTTTCTTCAGGGGGTGGTTTCATTACATTATCCAACTCTACTCTGGGATTGCAGTACTCCTGTTGACTTGGGCTGTATGTACCACGAGTTGCTCTCTTCTTCCGAGCCATCATGATAAAGACAATGAGTCCTCCTGCAGCCAAGAGCAGGATAGCTCCAATAATGGGAGCCACAATAATAGCCACATCAAATGCATTATTAGCGGCATACACCGGTGACTGAAACAAAACAAGACAAGTTTTATATGCTTTGGACTTTGACCAAAGAGAGACTGTAGGCTTGTAACTGTAATTTCACTCACATCTGTACAATTCTTTCCGATATGCCCCTCAGTACATTCACATCGGTATTCAGGTTCTGAATGGCACATTTCAATACACTTTCCATCAAATTGGCATGGGTTTTCTTCACATGGATCTTGCAACCTGCACTTATCTCCGCAGAAACTCTGAGGGCATTCACACCGATAAGTTCCCATTAAATTCACACAAGCACCAGTTCCACAAAGTTGACGAACTGTGTCACATTCATTAACATCCTCTTCACAAGTTGGACCGGTGTAACCTGGAGCAAAATCCCAGTACATTAAATACCCAGAGTCAGGAATGGATAAGTGAGATGGGACACGAAAATGAGTAATACCTGTGCCATTGCAGTTGCAAGTGTATGAGGCAATCCCATCTCGACACACCCCTCGGTTGCGGCATGGAGATACTCTTTCATTGCCTATATGACAATCATCGATGTTCTCTTCACAAAACTTCCCAGTAAATCCAGAAGGACAGTCACAGAACGGAATCTGTTTACAAAACAAGTTAACAATCGTCAAGAACACACTCAAATGTGTCAAAAGAGATATATCACACAAAATGGAACTTAAGTAAAACAAACCTTCTGAGATGTATTACAAAATCCACCTTGCTGACACTGCTCCACCATGCAGTATGGTTGCTCACAATAATATCCAACAAATCCTTCAGCACATGAGCATGTGAAATTATCTTTAGTCCTAATATCTGGTTACAAACGATAACAAGTAAAAAATCAGAATACAAACAGCATACAGTTTAAATAAACCACTAGTTTCCTATAAAGCGCAAAAAGGTAGACTGTGGATGGACCACAGAAGTGTCTGGAGCTCAAGTGTGTGCCGTGTGTCATACCTCGTCTAGAGCACTTCACACATACATGCACCACATGAGTCATGAGTCATGCCCATGACTCGCCCCTGGGGCCGCGGAGCCCGCAACTATGGGATCCCATTTTCAATTGCACAAATTATCGGTGCTTCAAAAGCCGAGAAGCGGATGTGCACAAAAGCTTACCAATAACTGTTTTTCATATTTTCTTTGAAACTTCAACCACTTCACATTTCACATTTAACAACTCACTGGGCTCCCACAGTCTACCTGGCACCTGATAAGAGCTCATGAGATAACACTGTAAGGTAAGGACTTACTCCTATCATCTCGGCAGCTGGCACCATTCTTGCAAGGGCCACTATCACAGTTAACCATTTTGAAGAATTGACACTGAGGACCCTCAAACTCACTGGTGCATTCACACTCGAACCTTCCCAGCAAATTGTGACAGGTACCATTGTTAAAGCAAGGATTTGACTCGCATTCATCAATGTCAATATCACACCTGAAAATTGAACAAAACTACTGAGTAAAATGAAACAGGACACAGAATCCAATCACATAAAGATATTCAAGAAAAATGATTAAACTACAAAAAAACAAAATGAAAAAGAGAATGGTATGAGCGTTACTTACAGCCAACCTTCCCAGCCTGGCTGACAAGAACAAGTATAATTTGCTATGCCATCTTCACAAACAGCATTATTCTTACAATTATTTTCTATGCATTCATCAGTATTTACTGAACAGTCATCTTCCTCAAAACCATCAGGGCAAGAACACACATATGATTCTGTGATATTTTTGCACCTGAAAATAAAAGTTGATTTAGAAAAAAAAAACAAAAAAACACAGTGATTATAATAATGAAATGACATGACATTTATGTAGCAATTAATTAGTAGAATACATACTTTCCACCATTTTGACACTCTTGTTCAAAGCACAAGATGCAACCCTGATCTGTGACAACATTTGTTTCATTGCCTGGGTTTTCTAAGTAGAAGAATTTTGTAGCTGTCATGTTTTCCATTTTCAGCTCATCTTGAGTAAAGAATGGTAGGAGTAAATTTCCAATGCGAACTTCACTCAGGCAACCCTGAAAAGCACCATATGATAAGAAACATAGATACAAGTACATAAATGGAGACCTCGGAGAGAAAAAAGGTAGAAGGAATTTACCTTGAAGTATCCACCACTAGGTGCAGACTCTTCACTAGGTTTTCCTAGTGGAAAGTCAACTGCATTGTCATCGAGAGAGCTTGTTGCAGTAGGAGCATCAGGGATTTCATGATCATAAACTAAATAAGAATGCCGGGTTGGTGCTTGCTCAGGATGAACTGTAGAGAAACAATAATTAGTGAAAGTAGGACTTGTCAAAAATTTACACTGTTCCTGAAATGGCACAGTTCTTTCACAATTCTGAGAAACGCTATGCACAAACATACCTGATGAGCCGGCTGATGCAATAGACAGTGAGGGTCCAGCACCTAGGAAAATTTTTCCGTTGGCAACAAGCTGGTACCAAGCGTCTTCTGGGAAGTCAGGTTCACTGAACTGATGACTGCTAGGAGTCTGAGCCTCCTCACTCCATTCATCTTGCTGGAAACTTGCCTCCAATTTTCTATCCTTTATTTGCATTTTCAAGGTTGTCCAGTCACCATCTGCATGCTCCTTGTGCATACGTCTGGCCATTCCATGCTTAGTGCCAAGTTTCCAAGCCACAGTTATATTACCCTGGAGGGCAACCACAGAGAAGAAGTCTTCACCCTCACTTGAAACAATATGTAATAGAGTTCCACCATGATGAGTCCTATAAATATAAAAATCACGTCAAATTTGAGCCCTCTTTAATTTACAAAAGTACTGTAATGAATGGAAACGAATCTATACCTGTACATTATATCGACCGAATTAAGAGAAGACTCTGAGCCTAGGGGATCCAATGACTCCAGGTTGTAGCTCAATGATGAATTCACTCCATTGAAAGTGGCATTTGAAATGCACTCATAGCCATCATTTAGGTTTCTGCATGTGCTTCCCTTTGGGCAGTCCTGCAGTTGACAGAACTCCATCTCCTGGCAGGTTTTTCCTTTGTAGCCTCGGACACATTCGCATCTATTGGAGGAATCAATAGGATTTTGTTAGAAAACGGGAAAAACAAAATGTCATTTTAAGTATTTCATTTAATTGAAGGGTCTACCAAGGTAAGGGTTGAATCCTTACAAAGGCTTACCCAACTTCCAGGCTTTCAATGGTGCATTCAAAAAAAAAAAATTTGTGCAAGTCAAGACCCAAAGAGGCAAACTTGAAGCACAAATACAATATTGAACAAAGTCTAAAACTTTGGATACTTACATGAAGTCGTTCCATGTTATTTTGCATGTTCCATTATGTTGACAAGGATTGGATGAACATGTGTCATCTGATATAACTCCCTCCAAGACTGTATCATTGGGAAACAGAACTGTGCCAAAGGGAACTGGTACTTCCACATCATCAACCTTCAGAGGGAAGAATTCTGTCACCATTGTACGGGAACCATTGCTTATCTGAAAATGAGAAAGGGAGTTGTTGAGAAATATGCCAAACAAAAAAAAAAAAAAAAAAAAAATCACAATTTTCACGTCATAGTGTTACCTGCACATCCTGAATGATACCCTTGAAATTACTTTGATCCTGGTTTCCTCCTGGACGGAAATTAACTCTACTGTTTGGCGGAACTCCACCTAAATATAATACCTGGACATCAAGTTGTCCTGTGGCTGATATAGTTTTGCGGAAATACTCTGTACCGTTGATTTTGACTTGAACGAGAGTCCCATTGCGCACCACCTGAAAGCCAAAATCCAAATTTCAATCAACTAAATAAGGGTTGTAGACTGAGATCTTCCTTGGAATCAATTATGATCCAAACTGTTTTAAGTAAGGAAAGAAAAAAAATATTATTGAACTAACATACCTGGATGAGATGGTTGCTTCCATCATCAAGCCGCACTCCTCCTACAGTATAACCCTCGGCAGTGCCATTGAATTGAATACCAACCAAAAGCTCTCCACCTTCCAGTTGAGCAGATATTTGAGTTTGTTCCTGATGGGCGACAGTTGGAAGAGATCCAAGCTGGAATATTACACCTTTACTCTGACGAGTTCGAATGAACATAGAAATATCTGCGATGGACCTCACAGCTCTTCGAGCCTGTTCATACACATTCACAGTAACCAATCCGTCAGTTATATTTTCAAAACCAAAAGTGGCAGCAGTAAAGTCTGAAGACAGAAAAATATTTATAAGGACCAAATGTTCAGAGGCTAAAATTCAATACAGTATGCTAGTTAAAATACTTACTGTACTGACACCTGTGACCCAAAAATGGTCGCTGACATGAACAGCTAAAGTCACTCCATAAATCTTTACAGTGTCCACCATTTTGACATGGATTAGGAGAGCACTGAGCTGTGCGAGGACAGCCCATGTCAATACCCTCCAATAGCACAGAATTAGTTGTGTATTCAGGAAGAACCTTAAGGACCAATATAAAAATAAATAACTTATTCACAACAAAAAGTCATTTGACCTTTTAAACAAATGCACATACCCAGTTTCCATTGATGACCACATCTTCCACACAACCAACAAAAGACGGAGGCCCATGAGTCAACCGCCTTAGTGAGGATATTGTACCACCCAGGTAGGTCGTTGGGAAGCTGGAGTGAGGTGCACCTGTGCCCTCAATGATTGGATTGATAGGGTAGATAGTCTGCTCTTCATTAGCAGCTAAGACAAGATGGGATGCATTGATGGCAACAAACACCTATTTATCAAATAAAATAATCAGTTGAAAGAATTCATGGAAACACATAACCAATGGTTTGAAAGAACAATAGAGTACATACTTTCTGCCAGTTGCTATCATTCAGAGCACTACCAATGAACACTCCCTCCCACTTATTCAGAAGGCTGGAGTGGAGGTTGAGCTTTCCATTAACTAGTTCCAGAATGTAAAATGTAGAGCCTTTACCAATGGCAAGTAAACCATCAGATAGAGTTGTCTTGAACCGGAATTGAATGTCATACCCTTCCTCTCGGGTTGTTTGCACTTGTGTGTAAGACTTTCCATTCAGAGACATAGTTGTCACCTATAATAATTTCCAGAATAGTTTAGACATGACCCAATTGGAAGAAAAGTGTTTAAATATGAAGTCAAATTTTTATTTACTTACCTTGTCACACAAGTCACCATGAAAACCATTGGTACAGGTGCAGTTAAATTTATGTTGTGTTTCATTTTCCAAATAGGGTTTGCATGTTCCATTATTTTTACAATGATTTTCATCACACCCATGCAGTTCAACTGAACAATTTTTACCGCCGTATTTTGGGGTGCATTCACAGAAATAATTGGCACGACGATCCAGACAAGTTCCATGTACGCAAGGCCTACACAAGAAATGAGAAATAAGTACTCCCACATTTTTTATCCCAAGCACCATCCTCAGAATGAGACTGAATGATTATCACAACTTACTTAATTTCACATTCATCAATGTCAATTTCACAATGTGCTCCTTTAAAACCTTCTTCACATTCACATTCATAGTGTCCAATTTTGTCAACACAATTACCCCAACGGCAAGGGTTACTTTCACATTCATTTATGTTGACTTCACAGTTTACTCCAGTAGTACCAGGGACACAGAGACAAACATACCTATATTGCAAACAAAATTATTTGTAATCAGTGTTTCTACTATGCATTAATAACACCACATAATTTTTTTTATTTTAAATGACACGCTCAAGTACTGACCCGCTTGCATTTTCGAAGGAGAATTTCTCAGAGAATATTATTGGCAAACGTGGATCATCATATTGGTAAAGAGAGCTGTTAGACTTCTGGAGGCAAGTTCCTCCATATTGGCACGGAGCGCTTTCACAATCATTAAAATCAATTTCACAGTTTTTACCTGCAAGAAAATATAACTTTTAAGTTGGGGCTGAAAACAGAATTATTTTTTCACAGCACTAATATGTATAAATACTGACCAAGATATCCTGTAAAGCAATCGCATGTATAATCCTTGATTCCATCAATGCACTGGGCACCATTAGTACATGGATTACTAAGACAGTCATCAATATTGTTCTCACAACGCATCCCATTAAAACCAGTGTCAGAACAATCACATGTGAAGCTGTTTATGCCATCAATGCAAAGCCCATTGTTCCAGCATGGAGAAGATTCACAATCGTCTATGTTTGTCTCACATAAAAGACCAGTCAAACCAGGAGGGCATGTACATGAGAAAGTTGCTATGCCATCAACACATGTGGCATTATTTTGGCACGGGTTGGAATCACATTCATTGATATCAATGCTGCACTCTCTTCCTGTGTACCCTGGAGTGCAAATGCAGTTGAAGCTATTTATGAGATTTTCACACATAGCATTATTCTGACAGGGTCGTGACAGGCATTCATCAAAGTCCAAATCGCAGTTCGTGCCAGTGAACCCAGGCCGACAGAAACAATCGTAACCCCCAAATTTATTCACACATATTCCATTGTTACAAATGCTTTCTGTCTGTTTGCACTCATCAACATCTTGGTCACATCGACGTCCTGCAAATAAAGATACAAGGCTCTAACATATGTGTAACGGATCACATATTGAAGTGAACATCAGTTTGTTCGTGCTTTACCTTGATAACCATCAGGGCAGCTGCATTCAAAACTGCCTCCAACATTACGGCATATACCATTATTTTTGCAAGGACTTGAGGCGCAGTAGTCCACATCTAAGGTACAGTTGTCTCCAGAATAACCAGGAGGACAGCGGCATTCATACTGATTCACCAAGTCAACACATTCTCTTCCAACTGGACAGGTAACATTGGCACAATCATCAATATTGGTGCTGCACACCAGACCACTGAAACCTGGAGCACATTCACAGTAATATTCTCTTCTTCTTGGCTGTGTCACACAAGAACCCCCGTTCTTGCATGGCTTGTCATCGCATGCGTTGAATTCTACTTCGCAATTGTCTCCCATGAATTCATCTGAACAGTTGCAGGTATAGCCACCTATTTGATCGGTGCAGGTGCCACCATTCAAGCATGGATGCATTGCACATTCATCAATATTCACCTCGCACATTTGGCCTGGGAATAGAGGGATCATATAAATTTACATCGCAAAATGCAATTTTTCAACTTAATGACTAACTCTGAATCAAGGATCACCAATATTAACAACATACCTGTAAAACCGGTCACGCAAGAGCAGTTGAAATGATCACCGACCACAAGACAGGTACCACCATTTTCACAGGGACTGCTGGTGCAAACATTCACCTCTGAACAGTTTGGCGGTTTACCTAGAAAATTAATGAATGTATTTTTTAACATTGGAATCAGCTTAAACAAATGAAGTGCACACCAAGGGCCAAATTAAAAATAAAATTATAGAAATGAAAAGAGCATGTCATATGATTTTATAATTACCAGTAAGTCCATTTTTGCAAACACACTGATAACTTCCTATGTTATCAATACATTCTGAATTAGGAGGGCAATTAGCAGTTTCACATTCATTAATATCAGTCTCACAATCACGTCCTGTAAAGCCATGCTCACAATGGCACTTGTAGGAACCAACTACATCAATACACAGGCCATTGTTCATGCAAGGAGCAGAGCTGCATTCGTTGAGATTCTAAAAATGCAGAGAAAAAATTAAATGAAAGAAGCAAGGCCATGCTTCATGCTGATTCAAAAACTCAATTACTAGCTCAATTTAAAAAAAATAAAAAATAAAAAATAAAAAAATAAAATCAAAATCTAATTTTGAGAATATAGCCTCACTTGTTCGCAATTCTGACCAGCAAATCCTGGCTTACACTGGCATGTGTAACTGCCGTAATTATCAAAACATATACCATGATTGAGGCATGGGTTTGCTTCACATTCGTTGATATTAATTTCACAGTTTGGTCCCGTGTAACTGAAAAAGTAAATAGTAATTAGAAATAAATTTATAAATAAAATTTGCTTGTAAACACATCCAGAGGAAGAGCCTTCCGTGTGCTAGCTATGATAACACATACCCTGTTCGGGTGCATATGCACGTGTAGTTGTTGATGCCATCTTGGCAACTGCCACCATTTTGGCAAGGGTTTGACATACATTCGTTGTTGTTAATTTCACAGTTGATGCCAGAGAAACCTGGTGTGCAGGAGCAATCATAGCGATTCCCTGGTGACACCCTACATGTGCCATTATTTTGGCATGGGTTATTTTCACATATGTGAGAGCTGATTTCTGTTTCACAATGTTGACCTACAAAGTGGAGCGAACCAGCAGTTAGATACCTCAACACTTCGTGGTCTGATTGATAAAAAAACATAGGTCATCTACTATTACCTGTGTGACTGGGCCCACAAATACATTTGTAATTACCCATTGCATCCTCTGTGCACAGTCCATTATTTTGGCATGGGTTTAATCTACAGGGCGAACCTGAAATTTTGCAGGAAAACTTGTTTGCATTAAAAAGCATAATTAAGTCAAAAGATACATATGTAAAATATTGACAAAATTTAAGGGGGTAATTAAAAAAAGTAAAGAAGTAAAAAAAAAAATGTAAAATGTGACATGCAAATAAAAACTCAAACCTATTTGAAAAGTATCACAAGCAAATACCAAGTGAAATATAACAAAATATTGACGATATTACAAAGACAAAATCTCAGGAATCTTAGAACCAAGTGCATAAAATTAAATGAAGCAGAATCTGTTTCTGAGTAAAATTTAAGAAACTTAGCCCCATTATCTTGCATAAATCTTTGAAGTACTTCTTAATGGGTGTGTGATTAATTATGAGGTAATGAGTGTATGATAATGATATGGCTAGTCAGTCATGGTCGATTGACGTCAATGTCACCGAGCATTGTGTCTGCAAGTGCGAATTGTTGATAAAATTCGCGTGCCACATTCACTTGGCAGAAGAGTACCCCACAGAAACATCACACATACATCACATGTACACCACACACTCAATCACATCACACCACTCATAACTTTGCACGTCATGTGCTTTCCAAAAAAAGCTCACCGTTGTCAACTTCGCAGTTCTTTCCTGAATAGCGTGCCGAACAGCGGCAGTCGTACCGATCGGGCAGTGAGAAGCAAACACCGTGGCGCAAGCAGGGCTCGTTTATGCAGTGGTCAACCTTTGAGCCTGCCGAACACCAGCCAAACCAAATGCTACAGATCTACTCGGAACGCTAAGTTTGCTTGTCATCATATTGGCAACTTGCGTTTTCGAGCAAGCACCACAAAAAAGAAACAAAATAGTTGAGCCAGCTGAGTTAAAGGACTGACACAAAGAAATTTTCATTGCATTTGGCTTCCAAAACTTAAAGGTCATGTAAAATGGTTCCATGACACTAAACCAGAAAACTCATCAAAAGAATATTATTGGATTGTAATTAGTGAGATTTAGGACCTTATGTGCAATCAGGGTCAGGGTAGGAATCAAAAAAATTCTTTGCTGGGTCAGTCCTTACACTCAGCTTTTCAGACAACATGCTCCATGCCTCAAAGGAGAAAAGTGCACAATTAAATCAACACACACATCACACAAAGTGCAAATACAAAGAAACAGAAAGAGTGAAAGGAAAAGAATAAAAGTAGGAGGGGATACAAAAGCAATATTTTCTTTTCTTGCTTTAGCTTTTTAAATTAAAGAATTAACAAACTTGGGACAATTGCAATACTAGATGGGAAAACATTGCAATAAAGCAAACTTAAGCCTTTAGGAATGAAAATTAAGGAAGCAATCTGAAATGACAGAGCTGGCAGTGATACTCAGTAAGCTTACTGAGTCGGTATGCAGAAGCTCAGATGAGAATAATGTAAACTTTCAAGTACGAATGATGATTAAGCATGATTAGGCTCGAGATGAGAGGTCTAATGAAAAGTACTTTTAGCAGTATCTGTGAACAATAGTACAGACTGGGTCACTAAGATGTGATGATAATGGTTTCCACACAATACAATCTTGAACTTGGATAGGTGGAATATGGCTATTCTGAATACAGAAGTGAATAATCAATCTACATAGAAATAAATAGTTTTGCTAGGACAGAAACAGTTCCACTAATATCTGAAAAAGAAATGTTTTCTACGAATCACAAGACATACCAGGCAAAATCAAAACAAAATAAAAACTTATCAACAAAACAACAGCAACAGTACTTGGGCCCTACGACTTACAGCTGATTTCGTTTAGTGGGCAGCTCCCCCACTTGACTTTTTTATCCGCCAGCACATTGGTGGAGTCGAACACGAGACTGGGACCCTGAAGGATGCAGCCCAGGAAGCCATCCCCGACGCGGAGGGTAGTGTCCCCCCTCGACAGGACGTCCTCGGCGAGGATCTCCGAATTGAACGTCGAGTTGGCAACAACCTTGAACAGTCGTTTGTGGAGATGAAAATTCTCAGAAACAATACAAAATTTAAATAACGTTTTTTAAAGTTTTTGTTTTAACATCTACCTGGGAGTGGCCCATGACGGTGAGCGTGAGGTTGCCCAGGCGGTACAGCAGGTTGACGGTGTGCCAGGCGTTGTCCAGCAGGTGGGCGGCGACGCGCGCGTCCAGCTGCTTGCCGGCGGCCGTCACCACGCGCAGCACCAGCCCGTCGTCACGGACCTCGAGGCTCAGCGAGGACATGCCGCGGCTCTGCTTGAACAGCTGGCCGCCCTCGCAGGTGCGGAAGCTGAGCCCGACGTGGCCGCGGAGGCTGACGGGGGTCAGCAGCTGCACGTACACCGCGCCGTCGAAGTAGGCCTCGGCGGCCGTGGAGGCGGCGGCGGCGGCGGGCAGCGCGCCGCACAGGAGTGCCGCCCCCAGCAGCAGCAGCAGCGACGGCGGCGGCACTGCGACAGAAGCAACCGTTGAATAATAACGCCGTAATTACAACGACGGGGAAAAAAATTCGCTGCCGTCGTCGGCGGCGGCGGCGGCGGGATTCGAACCCGCGCGCTCTAATGAGCCGGTGAAAGTGAAATGGCAATGAGGAAGCGCTCATAGCGCTGCGCTCGCGACGGCCGCATAGTAAATCGTAGTAAATCGTCGGCACGTAATTCGGCCCGGCAAATGCGAGAGCATCTCTCTAACGCCGTCACAGCAGGGCCTCTCTAACGCAGTCACGGCGCCCCACGGGCCCCACGGGGGGGGGGGGGGGGGGCGTCCGTTCGTGCCCTTCCGCCGCCACCTTTGGCATCACGACCTGCACGGCCCGTGGCGGGGCCGGGGCCCATGGCGGGGCTTATGTCATCATATCTCTCGCATGCTAATGTGCCTGCGGGCGAGCCCAGCCCGGCCCACTGCCCAGCACTGCCCAGCAGCAGCCAACTCCCACCTGTTGCACCGCTCTACTAACGCCCCCCACGGGCCCGGCGGGGGACTTTTGCAAACCGCTCCCCATATCCTCTGGCCGCGATGCTGCAAGTGAAGTGGCGTATGAGTGCGTGCGTACTGTACACTTGTACATGCACGGTACACCCGCACCGCATGCGGAACAGGAACAGATGAGGAGACCACCGCACTGCTCTTCCGGGAGTGCATCATCCAGGACCCACTAACTAACCTGAGCCCCCAGGGAACGTCCTCCAGGACGACACCTCAGACACACATGCCGCACGTCCTCCAGGTCCGCCTGGCCGACTGGGTCGCGCCGCCCGGCAGCCGTGCCTTGCGGGTCTGCCTACCCCGAGGTTCGCAGGCGGCGGCTACCATCGCGGTAGAGAGACCCCAGAGTCTCCGAGACTCTCCGAGACTCTCGGAGTCTCTCTGCAGCGCGGCTAACGGAGCACGTCAGCGTCGACGGCCGCCCCGCCCCGCCCCGCCCCGCCCCGCCCCGCCCCGCCACAGGGCGCCCGGCGGGAACGCACCCACACCCACGAGCTTCATTAGCCAGCCAGCATGGCGCGGCCCGATGGGGCCCCCGCAGTGCGGCCCCGGGGCCCCGGTACCCGCGCGGGACAATATGGGTCACACTTGGTCCTGTGCGGTGCCGCGGCCACCGCCACCACCACCACCGCAGCCAGAAGCGGACTAGCGGCGGCTAGAGGCGACCGCTTAGTCATAGTTTTGGCTCGCAAGATACTAGCCGCCGGCCGGCCTCACTGTAAGAATTTTTCGTCATGTGACATTAAATATTGATGACGAACATTTCGTCACTTCTAGGCAGAACGCTTGAGAACATGATTTTCTATCTGATGAAGTGCAATTGTTTTTTTGTGACAAGTTTTTCGCTATACAATGTGTGATGAATAATTCTTGAACAAAATTTAAGAGTGTATTGTTTGTAAAGTGACGAAGAATATTTTTGAGGTGCTGAAGAATGAATGAATGAATGAATGAATGAACGACTGAATGAATGAATGAATGAACGAATGAATGAAAAAGTCACGATCAGCTCCCAGATTTTGACTTTGGACTTTGCATCAGAAATTGCCACGTGACCCCGCATTTTGGAAACCCTCCGTCGCCAATCCGAGTCTAGCTCAGGTCTCCGATTTCAGACCTGATATGTTTATCCTAACTGCACCGGTCTCTTATGACGCTTTTCATCCTCAGAGTGTATAGTCCGGCCCCGGCCTGGCCTCCGCGGACATCGCACGCCGGCCGGACCCCTACGGGCCCCCGGTCGGGGGAACCACTCAGCCGTAACGACGGCAAGACTCCCGTTAACGTGCCCCCGCTATAGACGCCAACGTTTCCAAACGTTTCCAAACGCTCCAACGCGCGCGCACCGTTTAATAATCAATAACAGCACTGCGCCTCCACGGCTCAATAAGGCGGGACTGTTTACAGGCGCAGTCGGCCCCCCCAGCCCGCGTGGCGCCGTGCCACACACACACACGACATACACACCAAATGTAAGTGTACACATTTGAACAAATTTAATGTTATTACACATACATACTTAATGTACTGTAAAAATTTGTTTACATAACGATGCACAAATATGCACAAAATTAATGAATGTGTAAATCTGAACATGAGTTATTACACAAATCTGTACATTTACATTTATTGTGTACTTGGCAGGGTGGAGCAGGCAGCAGCGACCACAGTGCGCGGCGCGAGCTCACACAGTTTTTTGCACACAGGAAACACGACGCCCACACCATCCTAGAGAGCGCGCGCGCGCCAATATTCAAATGTAGAGCGAGACTCAAGCAGGGCAGGACGTGTGACGTTTCGAAACCTAATACTGCACCAATGCGTGCAAATTGCAAATAATACACTACATATACCACACCGATAAGCTTCTACAAAAAATAGAGCCGCCGTAATAATTTTTGTTTCATAATTAAAATTAAAAACTGCACCTGCAAATCGAAGTTCATTTTCGCCCATTGGCCCAGGTCCGCCCGAACACACAGAGGAGAGGCACCCACAGTATGTACTACCATCCATACAAAACCGAACGGGGACGCGTCCGTCGTCGTCCATGCATCCAACAGCCAAAGATGCCCGCCGGCCGGACGCGTTGTTCGAACGCAGCCGCACTAATGACAACCGACGTGATAATTACTCCCTCCCCTCTTCTCCTCTCCTTCTTCTTCTTCTTCTCCTTTTCCCCGCCACAACAATGGGGGCAACGGACTGCGAACGCGGCCCTTTGTCCGTCCACCGCAGCAAACTGGAGCCGCCCACTGGGATGGCTCCCGCCAACGAAAAGCGACGGCGCGGGTTCAAATACCGGCAGAAAAAATATATAAAAAAAACCCTAGCTGCCCTTGAATACTAAGCAGCCCCTCACCAGGAGCAGGTGGGTTCAATAACCACCGCTGGAAACGTGCTCTTAAACATTTTAAATCACATTTATTCCAATTTTTTTTTTTTTTAAAGCTGAGGAGGGTTGGGGGAGTCATCGCTATTGTCTTCCGCCCGGGAGGGTTCTCGCGCGCGCGCGCGTGATGCTGAGATGACGTCACACACACACACACACAAAGCTCCCATGCACGCGCATGCGCCGGCGGTCATACATGCACACACACACACACACACACACACACACACACGTGGCGTTTTCGACTTCGCAACCCCGCGCGGAAGAGAGGGAGCGAGAACAGGAGCAAAGTGAGGCTTTTAGATAACGCTGGGGGATGTTGGTTCGCACGCCTTGTTTTGCAAGACGCCTTGCTGTAGGACTTCCATCGCCTCCTCCAGGAAGGCATAAAGGCATAGCAGGGTGCGCTAACGAGCTTTCCATACATCATTGTCGAAAACGAAAACGGCGAAGCGATAATCTGCTCCAATTTATCAGGCAGTTTTGTGTGTGTGTGTGTGTGTGTGAGAGAGAGAGAGAGAGAGAGAGAGAGAGAGAGAGAGAGAGAGAGAGAGAGAGAGAGAGAGAGAGAGAGAGAGAGAGAGAGAGAGACGTAAAAGAAAATAAAAAGGTATGAGAAAATGTCAACGCTATAGTATTCGAACCCGCGAGACTCTGAAAGTATAGGGCACTTACGGGTCAGCTTGCTGCTGCTGCTATGCCGCCGATGCCTCTCTCTCCCACTGCTGCAGAGAACCATCTCGACACCTGCAAAAGAGCGAAACGAAATATCAGAAACAGTTTCCACACAAAAAAAAAATCTACCACAACCAAGCAGCGGGTAGTGTGTCGGGCGATATTCTCTCGAGCTTTCCTCCTTCCCTCCCACCGAAGGTGACATGAGTCCTTGTGACCTTTGCTGCACATCCTGTAGCGCACAAGGATGCCTCGAAGGATACCCGTGTTGCATAAGCTGAGGTACCCGCGGGCACGGCACTGCTGGCAGTGCACGGTGTCCGATAGTATCGATACCAAGGCGAGCTGCGAGCCGTCGAGATTTTGTCACACGGAAGAGGGCAGGGGAGCAGCAGGCAGGGGCTTCCAGGGTGACATCCACGACTACGCCATGATGTGCAAAAACTACTCGAGAAAAATAACAAAATAAAAAAAAGTCGGCCATTGTTGTGATTTTAGCAGAATACGCAAAAATTGCGGTGTTTGATTTTTATTCCTCCTGAATTACGACTTCGAGTACAGCTTCTTTACGATATATGGCTCCATCCCGACAGGGAAAGCAAGCGAGGTCCGATTCATGGCTCTCCTTTGACGGCCTGTAGCGCTGGAGACCTCCCGCTTCCAGCCAAGCAGCAGTCAAGCAGCAGCCCATAAGCAGCAGCCAAGCAGCAGTCGAATAGCAGCCAAGCAGTCGTACTCGGCGCTAGCCTCAGACACCCTGCGAAGCAACTGCAGCCAACGACAGGGCCTGCCTAGGCCAGCCCAGCCCATACCCACCCAACCTACCACCAAGCTGTCAGCAGCTCAGATCACCACTTCACCCGCAGCTCCACCAAAACCTCACGAAAATAGTCGTGGCGCGTTTTCTTCCTGTAACTACCTGGACATTTTCTTTCTGCAGCGCCGTGAGCTCTGGCTGGCGTTGTGCCATAGAGCACCACACACACACACACACACACACACACACGCGCGCGCGCGCGCACGCACACAACACACAGCCAGGAGTGTAAAACGTCCACAGGCAAGGTCGCCATTGCACCGCCGCCAAGCCACGACAGATGGATGGATGGACGGACACACACACACACACACACACACACACACACACACACACACACACACACACACACAGAAGGCACGTCGGCCAACGTAAGAATGTTATATTCCCGCACAGAGCGCACACACTGCTTGAACAGGTGCGGGGCAGGGCGGGACGAGACAGATGTCGGCGGGCGCTGCAGATGTTGCAGGCCAAACCAGAGCAGCGAATGATGACGTAAAAAAAAAAATCGGCAAAATTGCGATTTATCGAGGGAATTTTTTTAAAAAATCAATCGTCCTCAATCGTACCCTGACCTTGCACACGGAAGGGCACTGACCATCAATATAATGGCACGCCGATTACAAAAAGGTGAAATAAAGTTGGAAGCGAGAAAAAAGTTGGCAGTTGTCTGTCGCGACGTGTCACAAAGTGTGCGACGCGGATGCACTGCGGGCCCGTGTGCTGTCTGTCTTCGTCACACCCACGGGGTAGCGCCACCAGTGCGAGCGAGACAGAGAGACAAGGACTGGTGCGGGTATACGAGGTGAGCGTCCAGACTGACAGAGCGGATCGTGGGAGCCGCGGCCCACGGGAGAGGAGGAGGGAGGGAGAGAACAGGCAGCGCATGAGTCTCGGAGATCTCAAACACCGGCCCCGGGTTCAAACACCGGCCCCCGAGATCGTCGTTTTTCCCCTCTTTACAGCCGGCACCGACCACATAGCGGCACGTTCGCAGACGCAATGCGACACGCAAGAAAGGCGCCGCTCCGTCAAGTAAGTGCCGGCGAGCGCCTGTGAATGCCAGGGTAGGCCAGCCCGCACGACACGCGTGCGTGCAGAGGTCGGTGGTTGCCTACCCCGCAGGCGCCTGTCTGTCTGGGCGGGTCTGGACTATCTGCAGATCACCGGCACGCGGTGGCATGCGCCAGCCACACGCCAGCCACGCGCCAGCCCCCGAGGCCCGCACAGCTGGAACACTATGGACGCCGATGGATAGGTCGGGTCCCGGAGGCGATATAGAAAAAGTTATAATAAAAAAAAGTACTCGGCGAGTGAAAGGGAGAAAGCTGGCCCGTTTTTATTCTCATTTTCGTATACACATGGCGGGGCTTACATGTGCGTGACGCTACAATAGCATCACGCTATAACGCTACAGCGGCAGAGTCGGATTGGACAGCGTGACGTCAGCAGATGGAATATAAAGGTGAAGAAGAGAGCTCGGTGTGCATGCGGGCTGGAGGAGGGAGAGAATGAGAGACAGATAGCGATGGCGACTCCAGGAGGGCGTCCACGACGCCCACTACCGGCTACAACCAACTGTTTTCACTAATCCAGCTAGCATTTACACAGAAGCAATTTTATTTTATTTTCTGTTAAAGCAAATTACTCTCTTGCTCACTCATTGAACGACGTGTTGTTTCTCTTTGAGTTACTGGATAAATTAGCAGGATTAGCGAAAATAAATAAATCAGAAGACGCATATTTCGCGAACTCTCTCTCTATCTCTCTCTCTCTCTCTCTCTCTCTCCTCTCTCTCTCTCTCTCTCTCTCTCTCTCTCTCTCTCTCTCTCTCTCTCTCTCTCTCTCTCTCTCTCTCTCTCTCTCTCTCTCTCTCTCTCTCTCTCTCTCCCTTTCTCTCTCTCTCTCTCTCCTCTCTCTCTCTCTCTCTCCCTCTCTCTCTGTCTCTTCCTCTCTCTCTGTCTCTCCCTCTCTCTCTGTCTCTCCCTCTCTCTCTGTCTCTCCCTCTCTCTCTCTCTCTCCCTTTCTCTCTCTCTCTCTCTCTCTCTCTCTCTCTGTCTGTCTGTCTGTCTGTCTGTCTGTCTGTGTCTCTCTCTCTCTCTCTCTCTCTCCCCGCAGGGGTGCTATGTGCTGTGCTCACGCACGTCTCCTATCGGTCACGACGGCGGTGTCCACGACGGTCCGCGCCGTCGACCTCAAGGCAATTACAGGACGGCGCACGGCTGCGCACGGCGCGCCCCGGAGCCCCGCGAGGGCCCCGTCAGTCGGGTCCGCCGGGCGCCCTCCCGCCGCGCGCACAGCCGCGCCCTGCGACAAACCGCAAGGCCGATTAGAGCCCTGGATCCAGGACTCTGGGTCCGATTTGTCGGCCGCGGCGGAGGTCCTTAGCCGCCAATAGACCCTCCGGCCCCGGTGGGCCCCGGCCCCTCCCGTAGCACCCCGCACAGACCGTGTCCAACGTCCTACACAGTCCGCATCGGTCCGCATACCCTCGACAAGAATTTTATATCAGGATTTATCAGATCGGGCGCTGGAGGGAACAAGCCTCCTCTCCCACACACCTCACCGGCGTCCGCACTGTCGTCCAGATCTTAGTCCAGGTCCTCGTTCCAGAACTTTTGGTCCAGACCCCCGAGCAGTACCGCCTCTGTTGTGCGCGGCACCTCTGGCCGACAGTGAATACCCCTCTGATGAGGGCGGCCGGTGTAGTGAGAAACAGACTACATAGGCGACTAAGTAAGAGGGAGAGAAAGAGAGAGCATTAGAAGAGAATAGGAAACAAAAAAGGACACAAACGGCGCCGCAGCAGGAGGGGTCATCATGGAAGAAAAAGACTCTCTCTCTCTCTCTCTCTCTCTCTCTCTGTCTCTCTCTCTCTCTCTCTCTCTCTCTCTCTCTCTCTCTCTCTCTCTGTCTCAGTCTCTCTCATGCACCGCCAGGACCTCGTGTGTCCTGCATGCCCTGCGAATACTTAGCAGCAATTTGCAACGACAACGAGAGAGTCCGTCCGTCCGCCCGCTCTTTGCCAAGCACATGTTAATTCGTGCTCACCAAGCCTTAGCCTTCCCCGCCCTTCCTTCACCCGTAGAAAAGGGAAAAAAAGAAAAGAGAGAAAAAATTGCACAGGATACGCTCTTCCCTCCCTCCTCTTGTCACGTGAGTGCACTGCCATGGGAACGCCATGGAGTTAGGCGGCTCGCTTATGTCAGCGCGTGCCGTCAGCAGCAGCAGCAGCGCATGTCAGCAACTGCTGACCATTCACACACGCAGCCACGCCGCTGGGGCCTACGTCAAACGGCCTCTCTCTCTCTCTCTACCGTTGTCAAGAAACCACCCGTCAATAAAAATTCATCCCTGCAACGCCGCAATAGAACTTTCACACACACAAAAAAAGAAGTTTGCAACTGTATTCGAACCCGCGTACGCGAAGCACAGTCGTTTTTCAATCCCAGCAGCTGAGTCACAGGGAGCGTTCGTTGTGTGGGGTCACGAAGAGCGCGATATGATCTCATCGATGATGTATCCCTCCGCAGAGTCTTTCTGTCTCTCTCTCCCTTCTGCTCCTGCGGCCGCCATCTCTCTCTCTCTCTCTCTCTCTCTCTCTCTCTCTCTCTCTCTCTCTCTCTCTCTCTCTCTCTCTCTCTCTCTCTCTCTCTCTCTCTCTCTCTCTGACTGCCCCTCCCACTGGAGTGGAATTACCGGCGTCCAACAGACCGATCATTACAGTCCTGAAGGGTCGTTCCAGTAAGAGATGTCGGGAAGACGGACGGACAGCCTGCAAGCCCACACTGTCAACAAATTTCATCTGAAACATCGAGGCTGTAACATTAAAATATTGAAAAAGGAATGGGCGATAGAGTAGCCCCCCTCGACTTTCCACGACCATCCATTGAAAAATGACCCAGGAATCGGACTGCCCAATTTCCAATCAATTTTGATTCAACTTTCAGTCAACTTCGAATCAATTTTCTAATCATTTTCGACTCAATTTCCAACCTATTTCGACCCAATTTCCAATTAATTTCCAATCAATTCCGACCCAATTCCCAATCAATTTTGACTCAATTCCCAATCAATTCCCCACTGGAAACCAGTTTTATTTTCACGGTGCAGCCCGGTGCCGTGCCGTCGTGCCAAAGGCCCCATGACCCGCGCCACACGCCAGACAATCAATCCTTTTGAAACGCAACGAGATGGAGAAGAGATCGGGCCGGGGCGCCTATGGCGGGGCAAAAGGCTCGCAGCTGGCAGGCAGGACTAGGATCGTGCCTCTCTCTCTCTCTCTCTCTCTCTCTCTCTCTCTCTCTCTCTCTCTCTCTCTCTCACTCTGCTCTCTTCTCTCTCCTTCCCTCCCTAACGTACCCGAAACATGAACGATAAGCCAAAGTATATTTAGGTGCCCAGTTACGTCGGATGATGGCCAAAACATTACGCCACACTGATGCGGATGGAGCGTCCCACTGGACCAAAGGACACGCCAACAAACAGGGAGGCGTCTAGGAACAGTGAGCGCCTGCGAGCGTCCGGGTAGGCCAGCCCGCTCGACAGGCGTGCATGCCGAGCCCGGTATATTGCCTATCCACCCAGGCGCTACGGGCGCCAAGGCTTTGTTTCTGTTCTCGGTTGAGCAGCTAACGTAGAGAGACTTTTGAGGATGCACAAGAAGAATCGTTTGTCACATGACGAGAAAAGCTATGACGATTCACTTATGACCTGAACATCTCGTCACTTTACGACGTTTATTCGTGACATATAGCTGTCTAGGCAAAAATATTTTTTTTCTCGTCACCTGCTTTGTAACGATTTATTCGTTTGTTTTTTTAGATTTAGCCAGAGGATTGTTTGTAAAGTGACGATAAATATTTTTACAGTCCCTAAATGCATCCGTTAAATTGTTGGGAGTGTGGCGAGGTGTCGGCACGAGCGGCGGCGGTAGGGCCCGTGGGCCCGTGCGCGCCGGATGGAATCGAAACGGGCTGCCGAGAGTTAATTTCACGAAACGAGAAATGAATGAATGAATGAGTGAATGAAAACGAAATGGCTGATGGTGAGATGAGTGGGTCGGTTGCGCCGCGCGTTACCGCCGCCATATCCCTATTCCGTTCCGGAGAAGAAAGTTTTGTCGGCTGCACACCAACCAAACCACCGCCGCCCCCGCCGCCGTCTTCATTTCTCATAATAGGGGAATCGAGCGTCACGAGCCCGGCCTGCTCTGCCATTGGGCCGTGCCGATAAACGCCGGGCGTGTGGCGCCAAATTCAAAAAACGCCCGCGGAGAAAGGGAAACAATAACGGAAGGCGGTGAGATTTGTGGTGAAAGGGTGCGCGGCGTGCCGGGGAAACATGTTCTGTTCCTTTTCGTATCCTGCGGGCAAAAAAAAAAAAAAAAAAAAAAAAGTGGGAGAAAAATCGTCCTAGCGCACACTCTGCCGGTATTTGAACCCGCACCGCGGCACAACAAAGCCCACGAATGAATGACGGGCCAAAACGGGCGCGCGCGCGCGCGGATGTTCCAGAAATAGCAGACGGCACTGTCATGTTCGGTAGGGACGGCGCAGATGGCAGGCGGCCGGACAGGCCACTGGAACAATTGGCCGGCAGTCCCCCGCCACATCCGGAAACGGTGAGTCACATCGGCTGAGGCGCCGCGGCCAGCGTTACGTTATATCTGAACGGTTCCTGGAGAATGCAGGAAAAAACAGAGTATTTCCTTTGAAAAAAAAAAAAAAAAAAGAAGTGAAATTCAAAAGTTGATGAACTGAAATATACGTTTTTGTGTCACGTAAAAATTGACAATTACAAATTTGATTGAAAGATTGAAAAAAAGTCTAAAAAATCAATGGAGATAAATGCAAACCTGCTCCAAAATTCGGCAGATCAAATGACTTTTCCCGTCTGCCCCAGCCAATCAGACGCACCGCCGGCAGCGGCAGCAGCAGCAGCAGCAGCGGTGGTGGCGGTGGTGGCCTGCCGACCGCCAGACAGCACGACGGTGTGGGAATTTCGTACATTATTAGCTGTCGGCAGAGGCCCCCCACGGGGCTGACGGGGCCTACGGAGCCCCCGTCAGGGGCATGAGGCCAGCGGGCCCCGCCTAGAGTCCTCACCGTGCGACCAGTCGGCAGCCACTTAGTTCGGGAAGGACCCCCGCGCGGCAGCACCTGCGGAAGGGCCTGTGCCTGTCCTGTCTGTGGCCCCGCGTTTGCGAACCAGCCACTCAGAAAGGAAGGGTAAAATTCCACGATCCAGTGTCACCTTGCAGCCTGATTTCCTACGACAAAAAATTTGTACGCAGGCGATCCGAAAATTGATGTCACAGTGACAATCAAAACTTATTCGCGATACATTTTTTTTTCTTTTTCTGTTTTCGCGACGACAAACCGGGTGACGGCCATGCCAGGCCAGAGCAGGGGCAAGGGCATGCAGCCTACAGAGCGCTGCAGAGCTTCGCAAAGCACAGCCACAATCCAATTTCACGTCGGCTTGCGGCGGCCCAACGGGGCCCGTCACGCGACAGTACAGTCCGCGGGCCAACTACGTACAACAGGGTCGGTTCACCACCACCACCGACTTAAAATTCGGCCATTTTAAAAAAATATTTAAACATGTACCTAAAATAAATTAAAGTCGAAGGTTGGCGCCAAGCCTTGACCTGGTCGAAGCAATCGGCCTTGTCAAATTTGTACAGAAAGCAGCAGCGCTCTGTCAATCGATATTTCTGCCGAGCGGAGAAGGAGAAAACAGTTTCCCTAAGTGCAGCGGGGCACGCGAGAGCAAACTGCCTTACTTAGGCGAGCGAACGACGATTCCAAGCTGCCGATTCAATCTGCGTGCCAAACACCCCAGGCCGCGCAGTTTGTGCTCCCCGCTCGGAGGAAATTTCAACAAGTTCGGCGGCCCTGCGGCGGTATCTCTGTCTCTTTTCCTTATTCATCGTCATGTAGGCATCGCGTGCTGTCTTTCTCTCTCGCTCCCCCCTCCCCTTCCCTCCGCCCCCCTCGGATGCGTTCGATACACATGGCGCGCGTGCGGGTGAGTTCATGAACCTGCCCTCGGGCAGGGACTGCCCGCTGGCCGAGCCAACATGCAATCAACTACACTGAAAAAAAAACACGATACCAACATTGACAACAACAAAAAAGGTCAGAACGCTTTGCCCACCTTTAGTGCGCTTTATACTGTTTCGAATGGAAAACACTTTTGGAGAAGGCATTTCAATTAGCTTAGTTTGATTTAGTTTCTTTTCCTCTCAGGGTAGGGAGCCCTGTGACCGGTTCGTGTCGGAGCGGGTCGAGAGGAAGGATCGATTGCATGTCCACGCGACTTCGTAAAGGGATTCGGAAAAAGGACAAACAAATATTTAAAAAAAAAATGGCGAGGAAAATAAAGCGGTTAAAGAAAATATCCCATTTTGAGCATCAAACCTGGCAAACAAGTCTACGTTGTCGTGCGTAGTTGGAAGACCACGCGCAGGTCCTGTGTCAAGCGCAGGAAATATTTTTCTCATTTTTTTTCTCTCGCCATGCGACAGTCCCATGAGCCGAGGAGGTGGTATATAAGGTTGACGAATTCAATGCGAGGCACTCGGGGCACCGACTGTGCACTTGTGGAACAGTACGGCGCACACAGGCCAGGCACTCAGCCAGATAGGACGTGCCATGTTCACTTCCTGCTTCACCTCCTCCGCGAATACTTCCTGCAAACGCCCCTGCCATGCCCGGCCCCGCTAATGGGAGATACACAGAGCTCCGGGATAAGGTTGTTGCGACGAGTCTTAGATTTGAGGGTGCGTCGTGCATTTGGCGTCAAATTATGAGTTTCGGTGCGACACGAATTTTCAAGCACCTTCCGCTGTCCCCCGAGTGTATGACGCCGCGACGCCGCGGGGTGACCGGCGCGGGGGCGGCCGGGGGCGGCGCGGGGGCGGCGCGGGGGCGGCGCGGGGGCGGGCAGCGCTTCGGGTCGATACCTCCGTGTGCGGCTTCGGCTTCGCTATCGGCAGGGGAAACCACTCGCCGGCCGCCGGTGCCCGCCCGGCCCTGACTACACGCCAGAGGACAAACAGAGCGCGGAAAGCCGGGCACAAATAAGCCAGACAAGTGCCGCAGATATCCACACAATTCCCAACACAAACTATACTCCTGAAAAAAAAAATTACCTCGGGAAAAAAATTACTATTATTTTACCAGCGTCGCGCACCTTGCATATATACATCCGTCAGAGCAGAGGACGTCATGAGGACGTCAACAACGAAAACGGGGGTGGAGAGGGTAACGGTCGCGGAGGCGGAGGAGGAGTAGGGGGAGGAGGGGGAGGAGGAGGAGGGGGGGGGGGAGGATGTCCACGAGCTTCTTCACGTGTGACCGACAATTACAAACCATGACTCACTTCGTACGTTAACGTCACGTGACAGCACCGCACCCACCCACCACTCTTCGTGCACACACACACACACACACACACACACACACACACTACAAATTTGAAGTCATAGACGTTTCGAAACGAGGCTGTGAAGCGGAAGCTGTGAAGAACAAAATCATTTCCAGATAACGGATACGTACTATAAGAAATCGTGAGGCACAAGCCCCGCGCAAAATGCAATGGGGTCTTACCTCCAAATCTATCTCAAAACGCCATCCAAGTTTCTGATATTGGCTCTCGAGTTTCCGGCCTGGAAGAGTCTTTTTTTTTTCACTTTCAATTTTTTTTTTCACTTCGTCATTTGACCTTGGTTTTCACGTGTCGTTGGAAATTTTCAGCGCGTCAATTGATTTTAAATGACAGAAAAATGAGAAAATAAAAATACAACAAGACGTGGCCCTACGCTGCCCACCGCCGCGACAAACATAGTTTTGTTTGTCTGACATGCTAAGAGGTTGCCACACACACACACACACACACACGTCCTGTGCCGAAAAAGAGCACGAACCAACGCCCAAATTAGCACTATACCACCTCCTGCAGCGGCGGCGGCGACCACAAGGCGGAGAAGTCGAACGGCACCGTCTTCGCACACATGGGCGGGAGGGCTTGAATATCGGTGCAAGAAGAGATATTTCACCCTTTTTTAGACTTTTTTTTTTTTTGTTCTCAACTGAAATAATTTTTTGGATGGATCGTTACTTGCAAATCAAAACAGTGGAACACGAACAAGTCCACAAGATCCCACCACAAAATTTTAGACACGTACTGCTACAGCTGCTGATTTGATATCATACGCGGCCATTTCGGCGAAGCTTTATTCGGAATATAATCCTTCTCGCCATTTCCGCGCTGCTTGCCCGGCAGCGTCAGAGCACCACAGGGCACCACAGGGCACCACAGGGCACTGTACGGCGGCACCAGACCTCGCGGAGCAATATCCTCGTCATGGGTGGCTTCTCCTGGCCGAGCCGAGCCGAGCACAGCCGAGCCGAGCCGAGCCGAGCCGTAAGATGCATGCGGTCTGGTACTCCGGCCAGCCAGGAGGAAGCCGCAGGAAATGGCGGGAATCGTTTGCCGGCCGGCGGGTGTCTCTCTCTCTCTCTCTCTCTCTCTCTCTCTCTCTCTCTCTCTCTCTCTCTCTCTCTCTCTCTCTCTCTCTCTCTCTCTCTCTCTCTCTCTCTCTCTCTCTCTCTCTCTCTCTCTCTCTCTGCGAGGCGGGCCGCCGCGGGTAGGGCCTTGGAGGAAGAGGCAAAGTGGCCGTTTTCGTTTGGGATGCACGTCGCGCACCGGCGTCGCCCCGGACTCGTATACCGCGACATCTGGAGAATACGGGAGTGGTACCCTCTCCCTCCCCCCCCCCTTTACCGCACCTCTTCTGCCTCACCTCAAGACGTTCCCGCACCCCGGGCCCTGGCACCCCCACCCGTACTCATTCTCTTTATTTACAACTTAGTTAGATCCATCATACATCGCGTTTAATTGCTCATAAAAACGTGGTCAAGTCGATGAATTTTTTTTCAAAGTCGTAATAATGATTTTCTTGTTCGGATTTTTTTTTCTGATGGTGATGCGCAGGGGGCAGAGACCGCGCAGTCTGCGTGTAGTTCCGACTGTAGTTCTGGCAGAGACCGCATTTGGAGTCCGTATGTAGTTCCGACACTGTAGCTGTAGCGGGGCACCCCGCCGCACTACACAACACAACCATCACTTCATTTACCATCGACATCCCTCTCGAGCCGGACCCGTTACCGCCGCAAGAACCTTTCTTTCGCCTCACACACACACACACACACACACACACACACACACACACACACACACACACACACACACACACACACTCACAGTGCAGCAGCAGGCAGTGCGACGGCCTGTCGTGTGGCTTTCCCATGCTAGAGCAGAGCACCCAACGGTATTCATCAGGGCACAGGTGGGCGTAGGCGTGTGTGTGTGTGTGTGTATGTATGTGTGTGTGTATGTGTGTGTGTGTGTGTGTGCGCGCGCGCGCGCGTGCGGGCGTGTGCGCGTGCGAACTGGAGTTATACGACGCGGGTTCCAAATGGAAACAAGTCTTCTTTGCACTTTTGTGTAGAAAAACTTTATGCTCCTGTCTGGCATTTATGAGTTAGCGAGCCCTTACGGTATACACACAACAAACGCACGTTGGGCGGAAAAAAAAAAAAAAAAACAGAAAAAAAAACTCTGTCGACCCGACCGGGTGTTGAACCTACGCCCACGACCTGCTGGCCGGCCTGCTGCACTTCCGCAGTGCCGGCGTGATATCTTCCTTTCCCCTTTTCCCTTTCCGATATGCTACAAGCTGCTTCTTTGACCCTCACGAACTGACCGCATGCAGCGGCCGCAGCAGCAGCAGCAGCAGTGCCACCACTGTGCTGCACCCGCCGCGAAATCTCTCATAGCACCGTAACCGCGGCACGATTCGGAGCACCGTACTTTGTCGTGCGCCAGTGGGGGCGGGGATTCGGAAACAATGCGCACACCGCACTGCACTAGTAGTACCGCACACAGAACCAAACCACAACCACAGCAGCGGCGAAACGAGACCACACCATACACACACACACACACACACACACACACCGATCAGGACCACGGAGGACGGGAGAGAAAGCAGCGTTGGCGTCTGCCGAAACCGAGAGCCGAGCCAACCACCCTAGACGATTCCTAGACGATTCGAACATGCTAGGAGTAAGTGTACGTGCAACGTGGTCGAGTAAGTGCGGCGGCCGGGGCTCGTCGTGCAGTCAGCCAATCGTGTGCGGTCTGTGTGTGTGTGTGTGAGAGAGAGAGAGAGAGAGAGAGAGAGAGAGAGAGAGAGAGAGAGAGAGAGAGAGAGAGAGAGAGAGAGAGAGAGAGAGAGAGAGAGAGAGAGAGAGAGACAGAGAGACAGAGAGAGAGACAGACAGACAGACAGACAGACAGACAGAGGATACCGCGTACGCGGTCTTCTTCATCAAACACGCATAGTAAAGATCACCGGAGCGAATAACGAGGTCGAAAGAGTTTTGCCCAGTTAAATGTCAAGTTCAAAAGCGAAACATAAAAAAAACAAAAAAAAAAAACATTAAGGGTCGTTATTAAATAAGCGAACACATTAATTTTAAAAGGCAAAATTATATTAAAAACTCGAAGGACAGATAGCCAGCCGCACGTATGGTATGGTGCGGAGACTTGAATGCCCGAGTGCGACGAGAGAATGCATCAACCCCGACCAATCCAGAATCCAGATCAACCAGTGTCAGCCGGCTGCGTCACGAATACACACCAAACGTTACAAAACTCATCGCGGCCGTCGTGTGTTTGCCTGTGACGAGGCGTGACGACGTGACGTCACTGACGTAACGAAGCAGCAGCAGCAGGCTCGGCTCGTGTCGGCGTGCCGATGACACTTCTCACTTTTTTCTCATCTCCCATCCGCGCAATTTTACATTCCCATGCAGCGCCCCTGCTGCTGCTGCTGCTGCTGCTGCTGCTGCTGCTGCTGCTGCTGCTGCTGCTACACGACTCGGAGGCGGCAGTGAGACGAAAACCACAAGCAGCGGCGCGTCGTCTGCTCCACACAAAGAAAAAGGATGGAAAATGTTTGGAAACGCTATACATCGGGGCACGGTGTTCGGCGGTGTCGTCGGCAGAAGCTACCCTGCCAGAGAGAGAGAGAGAGAGAGAGAGAGAGAGAGAGAGAGAGAGAGAGAGAGAGAGAGAGAGAGAGAGAGAGAGAGAGAGAGAGAGAGAGAGAGAGAGAGAGAGAGAGAGAGAGAGAGAGAGAGAGAGAGAGACAGACAGAGAGAGACAGAGAGAGAGAGAGAGAGAGAGAGAGAGACAGAGAGAGAGAGAGGGATGGAGACAGAGAGAAATGGAGACAGAGAGGGAGTGAGACACGAGAACGGTCGTCTCGTCCAGCCCGTCCAGCACAGGGGCATTGTTTTGTCCGAGGGCCGTACCGAGGCACATCAGCTCTCGCTTTCAGCTCACCACGCCACACCGCTGCCCCATCACACTGCGGGGCCCCACCAAGCACGGCGGGGAGTGGGGAGGAGGATTTTAGGACGCGAACACACACACACACACACACACACGGGGCACCCGCACAGAGGTCACCGACCCCGGGGAGGCCACACACACACACACACACACACACACACACACACAAAAGAATGACTCGGATCCTCGGCTGACGTAAGCCGGGGTGCGTATTCTGCAGGGCGACAGCCCGGCCACTAGGCAACACGAGGCGCAGCGTTGCGGCCGGGCTGCCTACCCTCCCGGGGCCCGGCCAGGCTCGGCCCAGTGACCTCGCCGCCGCCCACCTCCGCGGGGGGTCGGAGCACCGCGCCGCTCGCTCACTGTCGCGGACCTCTTGCCCAACAGAGGACGGCCGACGCCGACGACGTCAAAGGTCGAAGGACAGAAGGGCCGGGCGGAGGAGGGGGGGGGGGGGGGCAGCAGATCTCCGAGCGCACGAGATTGCATCTTCACATTGCGATGACCGCACACGTGCCGCTGTTATATACCTGCGGGCAGACGGGCGAAAAAGAAAGAGAAATTAGTTTCAATAGTATCACGTTTTTTTTTAGTTTTCGGTGCGCACACTGTTCAACGTTGACTCGGACTGCGATCGAAATGCATCATCTTAACGAAGGAACATTACTATTTTTTTTTTAATTGCAAGGAGTGAAGATAAAACTTTTTTTTATAGTCCATCATGCCTTATTTATACACGTGTACGCGGATTGAGAGACCGCGCTCGTGTCCCGCTCGCCTTATTGTCACCGACGCAAGACCTCCATCTCCTGCTGAGACACACACACACACACACACACACACACACACACACACACACACACACACACACTTGAGATCACGTGAGCGGGGCGAACGGGGCGCCGCCAGTATAGCGGTATAGAGCACGCGGCCATACGCCGCCTTCTTTGGGGATCCCATCCCATCCCATCCCAGCAGCAGCAGCAGCAGCAGCAGCAGCACTAGCAAAGCCGAGTCAGTCGCTCTAATTAAATACCCGGTGGTTACAGCGGTATTCAGTGCAGAGGGCACACCGGCACGGGACGGCACGGGTCGGCATGCGCTGTCGACTGTCGGTTCGCGACGCCACCGCACGGGGCGGGATGGGACGGGCTGGGCTGGGCTCTCGCGGCGGTTGGGTCGCGTAACGGTACCGCCCTCTATGCTGCAGCAGCAGCAGCAGCAGCAGCAGCAGCAGCAGCAGCAGCAGCCCAGCAGCAGCAGCAGCAGCAGCAGCAGCAGAAGCAGCAGCAGCAGCCCCCCCCCCCCCGGCGCCCTACACATCGAAAACTAGAGCAAACACACAGCAAAGGGGGAGGGGGCTGGTATACCGTGGTCATCTCGTATCCCGCAAAGACAAACATACTAAACCTATTTTTGTAAAATTGAATTGGAAATTAAAAAAAAATGTTTGTTTTTCAATTTACATTTCTGTACGCGCCGAAAGGTCGGAGGGTGTTGGCCTTCTCGTATATACTGTACTCACCACCCATCACTCGGGTGTAACGGAGCAAGGGGGACACACACGCACGCACACACGCACGCACGCACGCACGCACGCACGCACACACGGACAGGATGAATATCCCTGATTACGGAGACTGCTCGCGCCGGACACGTATCCTAGTCGTCCTATGAGCGAACGAGATCAGGTTGAGTTCCTCTGCTGCACAGCTCCTTTCCCAAACCTGCCGGCGAACTCGGCACACACACACACACACACACACACACACACACACACACACACACACACACACACACACACACACACAAACCGCACCACCTTCCGCTCCTACTGGTTGTGCTACTGCTTCCGCCGATAGCCAGGGCAGCTTCCTCCCGCAAGCAGAGGCGCACCCCCCGCGAAGATACACCCTCTCATTACCCCCCGCGAAGCAGCCCCTCCCTCTTCATTCTGCGTTCGGAAAATGAATGAAAAGCGCCGCGGACACACACAATAAGGGCGGGCCGCTTCCGGCGCGCGGCACGCGAGCGCCGCTAGGTGCTCGTTATAATAATATCCTCGCAAACGGACCATTTTCTCCTTTTTTTTCCGCCGTTTTTTCCCCTCTCTCAATCATTTCCCTTCCTATTTTCTGCTGCTGTTCAGCATGACGAGACGAATGATCCAAAACATCCGCCCCTGCCCGCCTCTGATGCACGGGAAATGGGCTCCATTTGCCTCCGTTCCCTTTAGTCGAACATCCTCGCACCGCAGTTGATCAGCATCGGGTTCAGCAAGCGGTGCGCGCGGGCGGTGCTCGAGCGCGGGCGGTGCTCGAGCGCGGGGCGCGGCGTGAGCCTGATTGTAGACGTCTTGTAGACGTTTGTAGACGTGCACAAGTCTCTGACTTTGCGAAAAACAACAAAAAATGAATCACGAAAGCTGCACTGGCGCCGCCCCGCCCCGCAGAACGGTAAACAAGCCGTTCCGTTTCTATTGTGACAGGCCGCGCGCGCCAAGCAGTGTCTTCGGCAACGCACCCTCCACCAAAAGAGACAAAAAAAAAGGAAAGAAAGAAAATGGGGAAAAGGGGAAAAAGGAAAGGGGGAGATGAAAGAAAAGAGGAGATAAAAGAAAAAGGGGAAAACGAAAAAAAAAGAAGAAATGAAAAAATTAAAAAAATAATCTCTGCAGAGGTATCTCTGCCGCATCCACGCAGTTCATTTCTGTAGCGAGTGCGGATACACTAACTAGACTTACAAAACAAAAGAAGAAAAAAAGCACGGAAGGAATCGCGCATCGCTGGGGAAATCATGATAATCACAACATCAGCGCTCTTTCGTATATTACTGCCAGTGCTCTGCCCGGCTCTGCCCGCTGCCTACAGCCTAGCTCGCTCGCACGCACAGGGAGAAGGGTTGGTCGGCCCGGACAGCTGGACGAGACTGCAACGCCCCCCTTCTCCAGAACCGCTCCAGAGCCGCTCCAGAGCCCGGCTCCAGCCGTGGGTGGTCCGCTCAGTCCAGTTGAGCCCCGGGAGGGCCCTCTCCCCCTCTCCAGACACAAACCTGCTGATAAGGCAAAGGATCTTCCTTCGGCCCTCAGGGACAGCGGCGGACTGTGAAGATGTGCGTATTAACTTGTTTCTCACTTTACCGTCTCCGCTAAGTACGCTATACTCTCAGCGCCATAATTTTCCCGCATAAGTGCAAAATTACGGTCAGACACAGGAAAAGAAAAACCACCAGCTATAGCATATGGTATCCAAATTTTTAACAGAGGACCAAATAACATTCAACAACCGGAGCCTGCAGCGCCCTACAGCCGCATACGACACAGTACGGTACGCGTCACCCAACGTATTGTCATTTTGTCGTTTTGAGAAAAAATGGGGGGAAAATGAAAAAAGAAAAAGTAGTGTAGCTGCAGTACTGCCCGCCGACAAAGGCACATAATATATGTCCAGAGCGGGTCCACGGGGTGTAATAAATCTCCAGAGAGAAGCGGGTTCGAGTACTACTGCGGTCCTGAAATTAGTACCCACGTTTCCCTTCCTTTTCACATTAGTTCTCGTTATAAAATGACAAATAAAGAGGCGTGGCTATGACAATCAGAAGGTGAGACTACCATCTGCTGTGGACAGCCGGGCGCCGACTGAGCTTCTGTCATGAGATGAGGCCCGCGGTAGCTCACAGGATGACCACTGCCACGCCCCCACGCACATGATGGGCCATTTGCATATGCAGTATTGACACGTTTTGCAACGCTGCCCGAGCCATCCAATCAGGGCCCGGTAAGCGCTCCTCCTCCAGCGGCCAGCCAATCAGAGGCCGCACAAGTGCGGGCGGCGGTGAGATTGCTTTCGGATCGCCCTGTCGCAACACGCCACACGGTGCCACACGGCGATGCCAGGCGATGCGCGCCCGCCAGACCACAACGTGCTTCAGTGCACCCTTTGTACAGCAGGTGCGGTGCGCTGCGGTACGCTGCGGTGGCGGACACTTGGCGCCCCAAGTAGTCATAAAGGCTGCTAACAGTCCGTGCTGTGGAGTGCTGTGGATAGCCAGAGCTGACCTAAGCTGAGCTACCCGATGGCTAGAACGTTTGACCCGGCCGCGGCTTGTCCGTCCTCGTTCTTTCGGCGCGCCGGGTAGGACACCGCGCTGGCGCCTCTGGTACGTACCGCCTGCCGCGCCACCTGGCGCCGCCGAGCGGAACTGAGCCTCATCTCTTAGCCGCTTGGCTGGACAGCAGACGGGCAAGGCGGCCAAACGCTTCCTCCTCGCCGAAACAGAAGGCGATTGTTTGAACAATATAATGCGGCGCGAGGCCGCTACAGCACGCTACAGCGCCTCGTTCGCACGAAAGAAAGAAATCAGTTTTTAGTTTGGTGCGCAACGCGAAAAAAACATCGGTGTACCGAGGCAAAAAAAAAATCAGAAAAAAAATCAAAAGATCGAGAAAAATCAAAGAGGTCGAATGAAGTGATCAAAAAATCTCCCCGCCCGAGCGAATCGCGTGGAAAACATTTCGGGATTCATGCAGAGAAAGCAGTAAACAGCACAGTCAACTTTCGCAATTTTCACAAAAAAATAATTTTTTATCCGAATCGTTTCAAATTGGAATTTGATTTTTTTTGCTGTATTGCACTCAGATCCAGAGTGCTTCGGAGTCGCTTCTGGCGCCTAATGCCCGCGGGCTGCGATGCGCCCGTCGGTCATGACGCACTTATCGCACTTATTGGGGCATAGAGCCCCATCGGGGGACCATTGGGTGCGGGGGCCCTGCCGGGGCACGCTTCGTGACTATTTCTCCTTTTCGGCCGCTTAGCGGTATATCGCTCTGGCTGTCAAAGGAGTGATCTGCCTCTGAGAAGGCTATTTGCCGCTGCCGGGATGCGCTTCATGCCGTCACGGCTGACTGGGTTTAATGCTTTTTATCGTCCTGCCGATACTACAGTTGCGTGCCTTCGATTCCGCCGCGCGCACTGATAAGAAGCACTATCGCTATCGTGACCCACTTTTTACCTTCTTTTTTTTTTTTTTCCTTCTCCGCCTCCGTCCAAAGGATGTGCAAACACGGTAGTAGGAAATCACGATGGAAAGACCCGCACTCTGGAGGTGGTGATTACAGATAAGTCCTATCGACTGGAAGTCATTTCGCAACAGCAGATGATAGGCTCGTTACTTCTGGAATTTACTACGCCAATACTAAAGAAATCAGCAGTGTCATCAGTGCTACATATACTTCGACGAGAAAAGGGGGGCAACGGCAGCGTTCACCGAGAGCCAATAATTATGACTCGTGACTCATGGAACGAGGCACACACACACACAAACACATGGGAGGCGACACATGACTGCTCGGTGTCCATGGCAGTGTCCATTGCAGTGGCCGGGGCCGTGCGGCTATACCGCAGCCTCCTGTCCACATTCCACGACATCCGATACCAGTAGCAGCACCGAGAAAATCGATACCAATATATATATATATATATATATATATATATATTCGAGACATATCGATGGCGGTGCATGATCTCGAGCAACCCCTCCTCCTTTCTCTTTGTTCATCCACGGCCATCGATATGTCGATATGTCAGCGACCTAAGGTATCATCACCATCATCATCATCACAAACGTCACCATCACCGTCACCATCACCACCGTCGTCATCATCCATCATAATCATCCATCATCATCCATCATCATCACTATCATAACCATATCACCATCATCATCACCCGCTCGAAGCGTCGGCCAACGCATTATAGAGCCTCCACTCCATCATCAACAACATACCAAATGCATTTCCCCCTGCAGCAAATAGGAAATTTTACATTTCTTTACAAAAAAAATCCACAATCCTCGCAGTGCACCGCAATTAAACACATCAGTCGTGCTCCTGTTCGCAGGATACTTTGCATGGGCATAATGCTGATGATGTGCGAGTCAGTCAGCGGCGTGGGAACGTCTGGCACCGCCGCCGTAGACATAAAGAACACATGCGCGCGAAAGATCCATATATTTTTTTCAGAGGAGCGCCCTGCTGTCTTTTCCCTCCACGACACAACGGTATAACAAGGGCCGGGTTACGATCGCCCGGCCCAAACGCCACCCACTCGCCCACCCCAAAAACCTCCTCTCGCGACACGGGAGACGAGCGCAGCTCTGCTGCATTACGTCTTGTCACGGCATGTGAACCGCCCACCTCCGACCCCCAAATCTGGGTGAATCTCAGCATCGACCCGGACGGCAGGCTGGCGCAGTGCAGATAACCAGTTAAAGAACACTAGGAATCTACAGTTAAACTGTAGTTTTTGTCCAGAAATCTGTAGTTTAAGTGCAGAAAAAGTACCAGTTATTTAGGACATACGATGGTTTTCCTGCAGTAAAACTACAGTTCAAGGAGCTTGTGCCCAACAGATCCTTCCACCCGGTGACATGAGGCACTGCAGTATCACACTGTATGACCACTTCCTGCTGCTCATTTATTCCAATCCTTGACATTGCAGTAAGGGAATCACTCATCAGAGTGACCAAACATGGCAGATCCAGCAGATATATATTTTCCGGGTGGAAGTTGTTTCTTCTTTGCTTTCCAGTGTCTTCCTCCCACAGACGCGAGGAGGAGAGAGGCAGGCTGATGCAGCGGGATCCACGGACCTGTGGGTACTCCGGGTACTCCGTGTACCGCCACGCCGCGCCGCCTCCTCTCCGTGACCAAGGCCCGAAACGCGGAAGGTCACCGTGCAGCGTGGCGTGGCGGAGAACAAGAAATCGAAGCGCACGCACCAACCCGAGATGGAAGACGACAAAAGAGACCCGACGCCCGTTAGCTGATAATCATTGAGAAATCGCAACAGTTACAAAGCACCGCAAACGGGCGCCTCGGAAAATGACCCACAGTTAAGACCCGGTGAAGACGAAAAAAAAAAAAACCGTCGTTGGGCGACGAAAAAAATAAATACTAATAACTCTGAGTAATGAACACAGCAATGAGCTGTCTTCAGTTCATTACTGCAAGTCCATGTCCCCAAGTAAGTCACAGAGAGATAGAAGTGAAAGGGGACGCACGAGGACTGTCATGGCGCAACATTATACACCGTCATTATACAGACTGCTGCACTAACGAAAACAAAAGAGCGATCGTCCCACAGCCTTGTAAAGCACAGCGCAAAGGCGATTATTCAGCCACGAAAGGCAACCTTTTGTAATCACAAACCGTTATCAAACGACAGGCTGCCCGCTCCCATCCCCTGTCGCGACGTCCCCCCCCCCCCTTTACACTTCACCTTGATCAGAAAAGACCAAGGTAGTGGCACGAACACATCACGTGCTGCAATAAACACACAATTTACGAGAGAAGGATGGGCGCGAGGAAAACAGTAAAAGATGGTTTCTCGAGTCAAAGACGAGGAGGAAACGAATAATTGTGGGATGCCCGTGGAAGGAGTGACTTACGCTAAGTACAGTGACACGAGAACATCGTTCACATGTAAAGTGACAAATTCATGAGCCACGATTCCCTCCGGTGTGGCGACAGCTGCATTACTCATGCGGCAGTATGTACTCGGGCATTTCCAGAACGTTTTCTGTGGAAACACAGCTCGGTGGGAGATGCTGGAAAAGATCTACGATACCTCGCATTCCCGGCTGGGAAACTAGCGACAGCATTTCTCTAGAGTACGACAACAGTCGTGAGGCAAGCCGAGCGAGCGAGAATGAGACGTCGGCGGGGCGACAAAAGCGGACGGCGACAATAAGAGAAAATCACGGCCACCGTGATGGCGGCGGTGATGCAGCGTTAAAACAAAAGTGAGGAACGAGGAGGGCGGTGGACGTCGCCATAACCGTCATCAGCCGGCCAATAAGTCACGGGCGTGTGGATGGGAATGGGCCGCCGCGTGAGCTGACAGTCCGCTGAGCAGGGAGCTGACAGATGATCACTTGCAGCTGACAGTCCGCTGAGCAGGGAGCTGACAGATGATCACTTGCAGCTGACAGTCCGCTGAGCAGGGAGCTGACAGATGATCACTAGCAGCTGACCGTCTGCTGAGCAGGGAGCTGACACTGCTGACAGATGATCACTTGCAGCTGACAGTCTGCTGAGCAGGGAGCTGACACGGCTGACAGTCTGGTGACATTGCGTGCTGCACATGATTTCAGACCTCTGCCTCTGGTCTCCAGCCATGAAAAAGTCTGTTTGCTCCATACGGGGTCATCGACCAGCAGAAACCACAGAAACGTCTGCCGCTATCGCCACGGATTTCAGAACTTACAAAACGAGGATTTGAGAACGTCACGTCTGCTGGCAGTGTGGACAGGCAGAGAGAGAGAGAGAGAGAGAGAGAGAGAGAGAGAGAGAGAGAGAGAGAGAGAGAGAGAGAGAGAGAGAGAGAGAGAGAGAGAGAGAGAGGAGAGAGAGAGAGAGAGAGAGAGAGAGAGAGGGGGGGTGCAGGTGCTGTGGGTGGCGAGCGAAGCAACAGAAAGGAAAGAATTCGGGGGGGAAATCCTGACGCCACGATGGATTTACGGCAGTGCCGGGGCTACCGTGCGCCGCCCCGTCCCTCTCTTCCCACGCCCCCCTCACCCGAGGGAGGAAAAGGGAGTGCTTTGCAAACATGCACGAGCCGTCATATTTCTGTCGTTCGATGGTGACAACGGGGTTATTCTACACACAGCAACGACGGACCAAAGACGACCACAACCACAACCCTTTGCCTTCCTGACATACAAAACCTCCACACGACTTTCAGCTCAAATTCAGGCAGGGCAAGTTGTCCGTCTCTGTCTGTCTGTCTGTCTCTCTCTCCGGGGCAGCAGTGCGTGGGAGTGAGACAGAGACTATCGCGGGGCCCTTCATCTCACAAAGGCGGCGGCACCGGAGGCACCGGAGCCCCCGGCCGTGGCGCGGCGTTGGCGCGGCCGGTGGGTGAATCTGGCAACAATGCACCACCCGAGCGCCCCGAGCGCCCCGAGCGCCCCGAGCCGGTGGCCGGCACTAGAACCACGTGACAGGCCGGGGCCGCAGCGGCAGGTACCCTGCAGGTACCTAGCCAAGCCTCCAGCCCTCAAACACACCTCACCTCCTCGTAGATGTGTGTTGTTCTTGGACACGGATGAGCGTGGGAAGTCCAAACAGCGAGCACCGTCTGACGGGGAAATTACACAGCATTTTTAGGGTTGACGACGTTTTCGAGTCATATTGTCCAAATATCGCCCCCCCCCAAAAAAAAAAATTATAATGTTTATTTTTGAAATTTTTAAAGCCGCAGGAGCAGTCTTCTCCGGCGCATTAGTAATCAAATAAAAAGCAATAATACTAATATTTGATAGAAAAACAATAAAGGGTGGACATTTTAAAAATCCATTTCCCGACAGGTGCGCTGTGTAAATCAATGTTGCCAAGAACTGTAGGCAAAAAGTAGCCCCCAACTTAGAGAGGACCCCCGCGAGCCCAACCACACGTTTGCCCAGGGCGCAGCCTCCAGATCATCTCCAGCGCGCCGCCGGCTTTCCTGGCGAAGAAGTGCGCCTTCCAGTACGCGGAATACGGACTCGTAACGTATACGCCCCCCGCCGCACACTCGGCCCGTTTTTCTTTCGAACTGGAACGGACAAAGAAGCGGACTGTTTGCGCCCGCGTCGCAGGGAGGGCGAGCAAAAAAAAAAAAACAACGAAGGGCAGAGTAAGCAATCCAAACACTACGGCGATGGTAAACAAAAGGATTCGCTCATGTATGTATTTATATGCGGCAGTCATAAAGCAACAGTCCAGTCCACTGCTAAAATTCTTTCTTCGACGGGGGGGAAAAATGGTTTCAGCACATTGCCAAAGCTGAGCACACCCGCCCGCATTTCAGCAGATTATGTGGCTCGCCTGTGCTGAAATGCGATGATTTAGCCGATATTTCTACCACCTACTCAGAAAACATTTCCGCCAGCTGACTAGGTTGGTTGGGCACATTAGCAAATAGACTGATGAGTGTGATTTGGCCGCAGGAATCCTGCGAGGATGATTCTTGATGATTTTCTTGTACCCATTCTCCGATTAGTACTTTCATAGCATAAAATCTCAATGACCCCCATCTCTCCCTCGATGCAGGCGGGGACGAACAATGGACTACATGTAGAGCAGAACACACATTCACATGTGATGAAAAAGCAGGACGATCCAACGTTAAGATTTTCGTCAAACGCGAACGGGGGAGGGAGGGGCGGAGAGAAGAGAGAGAGAGAGAGAGAGGTCCATTGTCGTCTCGGCCCGGGCAGAGCAGAACCTCATTTCTAGATCCGGATCAGGTAATAGAATATATTACCGGGCACTCCAAAAGGGTCCGCGCCGCATACGAATGGGGCCCATTCAATTCAATACACACGCGCCATATGCCATGCGGTGCATATCAGGGCCACGGGGGCCATGGCATGGGGGCCATGGGCTGCCACGGGGCGCGACAAAGGGCCACGGAACTAGGTGCATCCACAGTGACGCGTGCGCCATGATAACATGTTTTCTCTCTCTCTCTCTCTCTCTCTCTCTCTCTCTCTCTCTCTCTAACCCCCCCCCTTTCCCCCTCCCTCCAAATTCACAAATTTTCAGCGGCCACAACCATAACGCACGAGATGGTGACAACCTAAATTCCACGGACGCGCGAGAGAGAATGAGAGTAAATGAGCGACATGGCGTCGTCGAAAGCAGAAATGAGGGGGAGGGAGAGAGATAGAGGGAGGGGACGGCGGGCAGAGAGAGAGAGAGAGAGAGAGAGAGAGAGAGAGAGAGAGAGAGAGAGAGAGAGAGAGAGAGAGAGAGAGAGAGAGAGAGAGAGAGAGAGAGAGAGAGAGAGAGAGAGAGAGAGAGAGAGAGAGAGAGAGAGAGAGAGAGAGAGAGAGCTCATCCCATCCCACTCCATCTCGCGAGCAGGCTGGCGGTCGCGGCATTTTATTCTAACCCAATTAAGAGGGGCTTTAGCACTCGGCTCGGCGCTGCCTCCAGGCTGCCTCCAGGCCTGCAGGGCGCCACGCCTGGCCTGGCCTGGCCGCGCCGTGACCACTCGGACCCCGTTCCGTTTCCAAGCATCCCGTCCCACTCCGCTCCTCGCGGTTTGGAATTCGCGACTCTCCCTCAAATAACGAGACGCGACGACGCTCTCGTATAGTAGAGCAAACGATGGAAAGCAAAAGTCGGCAGAGGCGGAGGGGAGGGACGCGGGGGACGCCGACGAGGCGCGCATGTGGCCGTCGACGGCGAGACCGTGGCCGACGACGGCGGTGGTGGCGCGAGGCCAGGTCGACGACGACGGCGCGCAGGGGGCAGCGCGGCAGAGCGCAGAGAAGTGAAGGTTCACTGACCCCCGGCCGGCGAATGCTGCTGCTGCTGCTGCTGCACTGTGTAAAGTTGCAACGTAATGCAGGCTAATACTCGTTGAGCTCAACTCCTTCGCCTCCGCGCGCTCAGCACGCACGCACGCACGCGAGTGACACACACACACACACAGACACACAGACGTGCTGAGCAGAGCATGTCCTGTTGCTGATAAGCGTTGGAGTAAGGGGGCGTGGCGCATGCACTAGCACTCTGTGTCACCGAGCAGCCGCGTCAGACCCGCCCGCCCGCCCGCCTGCCTGCTGACTGGTGGCGCCTCTCTATCAGCTGATTCACAGACCGCTCACGAGCACAGTTTAATCCGCAGGACCTAACCGCGGCCGGTGGTGCCCAATCCGCCCGCTCCGCAACAAAAACCGCGTCATACTCAGCAGCCGAGAGAGGGGGGCTGGACCGATACACGGTGTGGTGCGGGCAGGTGGACGAACAGACGGGCACCGATTGACATGCGGACAGACAGACAGACAGACTTCCGCGCGGGGCGGTTGCGGCAGCAGGTGCAAAGACAGGTAGGGGGAGCGGGCGGTATCAAGCCAGGCGGGGGGAGGGACTGATCCAGGCGGCATGTGTGTGTGTGTGTGTGTGTGTGTGTGCGCGCGTGGTTCGGCCTCCTTTTCATTACGGGGGTGTATCTTCGTCCGGTTCGATATCCACGTTCGATGACGCACAAACAACTGAAGGCGCGCGCAGTACTACCCGTCCAAAAAAAATAAAAATAAAAACACACATTCCCCCCAACGGTATTCGAACCCGTGCGCTAGGGGAGGAGAAGAAGTGGGAGGAGGCGGTGCCGCCGTATATGGAGAAAAGCCATGACCACGTCCACCGCACCACCCGCAGCAGTTGATAGGCGTTCCCTACTCCTGTAAAAGGGTACCCGTGCCGGGATGACCAGGCAGAGGAGAGGCAGAGAGGGGGAGGGAGGGGGGGGGAATTTTCGATCGAGCCCGAGCTTAATTAAACGGTACTCGTCCCAATCCCCTCCGGGGCAGCGGCGCGCCGCCGCCGCCGACAATGTAAAGTCGAAGCAGGCCTAACCTGAGAGGCCCCTCCTCACACCCAGGTGCATAAGGGCAATGAACGTAGGTTGTGAAAAATCACACACACGCCGAGGCCAAGAACCCGGACCCGCTGACTCGGGTTCAAATACTGTACCGATAGCGTACGGCAGTTTTCCGCCGCGTCGCGCGAGAAACTTGAACGCACTCTGGACGATTTCGACGTTCCCTTCCCTCCCGTCCCGTCCGTGTACACCTAGCCGGCGTTTCCAGGTCCCCTTTGCCTCCCTTTTCTCGCCCTTCCTCGAAGCCGCCGTGGGCCCCCGCAGCCCCGCGGCCCCGCCACCCCGCCATGGGCCCCAACATGGGCCCCGCGCACGGTTATTACTCCTATCCTCCCATTTTCTTTACAGCCGCTCCTTTTATTTCCCACATTATTCTCCCTCCTCCTGAGTTACGGTCCGGCGGGATTTGGTTTTCATTTTCATTCCGACGCCGCAGCCGCAGCCGCACCGTTGCCAGCGCCGGTCAGCCGCACGGTCCATAGTAAGCTGAGCTCATCGGCCGGCGTCACAAGTTAGGCCTGCTCGAGCTTACCCGCGCGGACACAGGCAGAGAACCAGCGACGCGGGGTAAAGATGGGCAGGAAAAGTTCCCTTTTTTAGAAATTTTTTTTTCTGATCGCGGATTCGATTCGAGAATTCCGTCATGGGAAGGAGCGACAAACTGCAAAGACCGAGTCAGCAGCGTGTGGACCGGCTACCGGCTCCTGTGTCGATTCCGGGAACACAGGGTGGCCCCAAGTCGTCGCCCCACCCCGCCTAGCCCCGCCCCGCCCCACCGGGACACCAGATCCTTTCCGGTGCGACTGCGGGCTGCTTGGACTGGGTCAGGTCAGACAGACGACGTTCGCCGGGTGCCAGGCGCCAGGAGCCCCCGGCCCCCGCCGGCCGCCACCACCACCGTCGGGGCCTTCATCTCCACCACGGCGGAGGGGACCGCCAGGCCGGGCCGCACACATCGAATCGACGCGCGGAAAATTGCGAGGAGGGGGAATCCCAACCATTCCCAGTGCGTGTCACCTGACGCGGGATGACACACCGCAATTTTTCATCGTTTTTCCGAATCGCTCCCTCTTTGCGGTGGCGGTAGGAATGCAACCATCGATTAGGGATGTCGCGTTGGTGAAGTGCGGCAGGGAAGGGGGCGGGGGTGAGTCAGGGGCCGTGCAAAAATAATGTAACGAGCCGCCCGTACCCCGCGCTCGAGTGCCCCGCCGCCGGTTCTCGAGCGCGGGGGGTCTCTCCCGGCATGACCCCGCCGACGCCCTCGCAGCCGGCGGTGTCAGCCGCACTTCTGGCCGGGACTGTACACCTAGCACTGGATTTCTCATCACTCCAGCCGTCCAATTATATTGGCTTTGCAGGGGGTTGTCAATTGGTGACAGTTATACTGTGGGAAGTCTCGTCAATTTACACCTCCGACAGACGAGTTATGTACACCTCTGAAAAAAAAATCCTAAAAAAGGGAAAACAAAAAACACAGGAGAAAATAAACTTACACCAAACAACGTCGATACAAAAAAAATAAAAAACGTAAAAGGTGAGGATTCCGCCAGCTGTGGTTACCCGTGACACCTGTCAAAGTGTGGACAGGACACTCACAGCAAAAACACCACGACCGGCTCTTCCGAGTTCTTTTTTATTTATTTATTCCTCCTCCCGGTTTTCAAACGCGAAAGCATAAAATTATGATGCGCTGCCAGAGCCAGGTGCCAGGTCGCCCCAGGTATGTAGTTGTGGCGGTGGCGGCTTGCGCTAGCGGCAAGAACGTCGTCTCCCGCTACAAAATCCAGCGCGACGCCTTGACTTCGCCTTCAGCTCTGCCGCTCGGCTCTGCGTGCTGGCAGGTGGGTGTGTTCTCACCTGAACCATTCCGGGTGTTTGGGCAAAGGATCGCCATGCTTTTCGTTATCCTAGCTTCATTGATAATCCAACACAGCAGACACGGGCCACACTCACACACGCATGCGCGCGCACGCTCGCCGAAATAAATAAGAATTCGGCTGCGGCACGACTGCTATCCCGACGACGTTCAACAAACGCGCGACGAAGTTACGCAGAGACCACCTTCTGTCCCCATCACAGAGGCGCGACTGAGTCAGGCGGAGGCCGGAGGCAGGCGAGCGGGGCGCGCGGCTGCGGTGAGGAGGTGGTGGTGGCGGCGGCGGTGGCGAGCGGCGGCGAGCCTCCGCCAGGTAAAGGTACCCACCAGCCACCACGGCATAGCCAGGCAAAGCCCCCCGCAGCCACTACCGCCCATGCTACCGCCGCAACACTTGTTGTTAACGCCCCGCACTCCCACTCCCACTCCTCCCCCTCCCCACGCAAACGCGCGAAGCGGTTCGAGATTTTGCGCACAGGTGGCAGCACGGTGCCAGCCAGGTTAGCCAGCCCGCTCCGAGCCGCGCTCAGCGCGCCGGTACCAGCCGGCACCCGTCGCAGCGGATACCCGCGCCCTGTCTTCCTGATGTCGTTGTTTGGTTTGAACTCTGAACGTACAAAACGTGCCATTTGTTCATGGTTTTGATCCCGTCGCGAGAACAAAACACCGAAATTTTCATATCGGGTTTGGTACGCGGTCACGGCCGGCCGGAGCGTAGACGGGTGTTCTCGTGGCCCGAGCGCAGCGCCATCTAGGAGGCCGTGTCTGTAAAATCTTCGGAAGCCATCAGTGTTGAAGCGAGAAACAGAACGGCCATATTGGATTAGAACATGGCGTCGTCAGACTACATTACGGAGGTTGTTATCAAACCCGATATTCAAGAAGTGGAAATAGAATCAATTCCCGTGGACATGCCGTGTGAAACAGTGGAAACGACGATAGACTACGGCGAGGGGCAGCCGATGATTGCCCTCCAGCCCCTCCCTGAGCCGGGCAGGGAGGAAATCATTCTCCAAACCCAGGAAGAAATTGTGTGTAGTGAGGACCCCTTGTCGTCTGTTTACGACCAAATGCAAGTCCCGGACCAAGAGATTTACGTGGAGACAAGTCCCGGGCCCTCGAGAAAAGGTGGCCGCAAAGGGAAACGGGGCGGTCGCTTTAAAGGTGACAACTTCATGAGCGACGGCACCGAGACCAAGGCTCGCAAGTGGGAGCAGAAACAAGTTCAAATCAAGACTTTAGAAGGCGAATTCTCGGTCACGATGTGGGCGTCTGGAACAGACGATGGTAGGTATCTGATCCGTAACTGTGCCAACTCCCACCCCTTTCCCTGTGTGCTTGTTAAAATTTTGCGAGCCCTGTCAAACGTAAATAGCTTTGTCCTCTCGGTGCTGTCGGTTATTCACAGCCGACGCTTGTTCTCACCTCGCCGGCCTCGAAGGCAGCTTGGTGCCCGTACTAGGGTCTCGCCTGCACCAGCCCACCTCATTTTCTTCGCTGTCACGGGGGTAGTTCATTATTGTTCGAAACCGGGTCTTTGTGTTGATCCGATTTGTTTGTTTTGGTGCTTCGTCTGCCATATTATGATCTAAGGGCGCAGCCATATTTTTCGGAGGCAAAATGGCCACTGGACATTATGGCGTCCGTTGGCGTAAGAGGCACAACGGCTCCGCAATTTTCGGCGGCTTTTGACGGGTTGGTGGTCGTTTTTACTCGCTAAACTAACATGAGACTCAAAATAAATGTCATCTGCACATCCCCTGCCATTATAGGGCCCCAAATTGTTGGAGCTTCCGTTTACTAGGGAATTCTAAATTCAGCGTCCTTGAGATCGCGCAAGCTTGGTTTCGATCGAGGAGAGCGACACTAGCGCCATCTTCACGTTGGGTGGTAAACAAAGGATTAGCCCGCCTAGTTCGAGTGTAGGAGGCACACAGTGGGCACTTTTATTTTTGAGATATTGTTGAGTTTAATTTGCAGTCGGTTTAGTAAAACATTTAAAGGCCTGCCAAATTTTATTCTTCCCTTAATTATAATGAACATCAAGTCTACTAAATACTATTATTACAAAGCTATTAGTCTAGTTGAGTTGAACAGTAGTCAAGTCGTTGGCCCTTTTCCACACAGATGAATGCAGCAATGATGAGGACGATACAGATCAAGATACCAGCGACTACCTTAAAAAGAATTCATCTGATGGGATACCAGGCCTCGATCTCAGTGACCCAAAGCAGCTTGCAGAGTTTGCCAGGTATACTATCCAGGAATAAAATCCTCTGCTTCATCCTGTATTTTTATTGATGTTAATTACATGCTGATTATTTGCTCTCCTGTGTTTCCACAGGCCTGGTCATAAAATGAGGAAGAAAGAACCAAGTGATGGTGTTGACAGAACTATAGCTTGCCCTCACAAAGGCTGCACTAAAATGTTCCGAGACAACTCTGCTATGCGGAAACATTTACATACCCATGGTCCACGTGTCCATGTGTGTGCAGAGTGTGGGAAGGCCTTTGTTGAAAGTTCAAAGTTGAAGCGGCATCAGCTTGTCCATACAGGAGAAAAACCATTCCAGGTTTGTTTATTTACTTTGATACAATTCTTCTATCGCTCATATAAATTACAAATCATCTCACTTCTCTTCCTTTTTTCCAATTTTTATTTTTATTTCTGCAGTGTACATTTGAAGGCTGCGGGAAGCGTTTTTCCTTAGATTTTAATCTAAGAACCCATGTTAGAATTCATACTGGTGATAGGCCATATGTTTGCCCATTTGATGGATGCAACAAGAAGTTTGCGCAATCAACCAATTTGAAATCTCATATCTTAACACATGCGAAAGCAAAGTAAGTTTTCTCTGAATAAAGTTAAAATTAGTGTGCTTTCTACTTATATATTTGATATTGATTAAAATTTGTATTATTCCAGGTCAAGGAACCCAGGAAGATCGGTCCCCATGATTCATGCCCAACCCTTTGTTCCTCAGTATGTACAAGTGGAAATGGGGGATACTGATAATCAACAATTTATTGTATATGCTGATTAGAAGACTGCAACATTCATCCAGTTGGACTGGATAGGATCAAGAGAAATGCCAGTGCCTGAGTGAAAGGAAGTGCAGATGTGAAATATCATGCCACTATAATTATAAAGAGATTTTTTTTTCTGTTTGTGTGTGACAAGTTTGATGAACTGATACATAGCTTGGTATGTGACCTAGGAGTGATATCTCACCATGAAATGTAAATATTGAAGGAAATGCCCAATGGTCCTGTCGTCTACCTACACTAGAAAATCAATTCAAAACTTTCAGTATGTGTCACTGGAAATGCACATCTGTTAGAACCTGGTACCTGCCCAAACGTGATATTTTGAATCTGAGAACAGACGACAGGTGTGTCTGCAATTTGTAATGATTGCAATTTGGCATTGCTGCATGGTGTGTTTACATGCGTCCTGTGCTTGCCTTCAAGTACAAGGCATTAATTTTACTCTTTCAATTTAGGTTTTATGTCCGGTGTTCAGACACCAAGAAGTCATTTTATGTAGGAGTCAAGTGTGTGTCTCATGTATTATAAAAAATTCCTGTAAAGATTTAACTTGTTTCCCGCAGCATTTGTGACTCAATGCCACAAGTTATACCCAGGAAAAGGTCTTAAATTCAGTTCTGTCTCTGACTAGACTTGTTCCACAGTGTTAAGAAATTATTCAAACTGTTTTCCTTTGTATGCTTGTGTTTCATCAATTTTTTTTCTAGTGTCATGCACAGTGTGTTATACCAATGATATCATGGTATTTTTACAGTCAGGAACTGCTACCCAGCTGGTAGTTACAGAGAGATATGATGATATGCTCGGATTCAAGTAGGTAGATATGTATCTACAATAGCCTTGTGCCTCTATTTTCTTTGTGAATAGTATTGTTCCTGCCTTTGTAATTCGACTTATTAATATTAGTAAATTGATTTGTATTGAACATTTTATCCTGTTATCCTTTGTCATTGGTCAATGCCACTAGCATACTGGTCACATTTTTATTTTGATGTCCTATGGTAATAATGGTCCAATCAGTGGAACCTTGATGTGACTACTAGGTTGTAAGTAAATTATTGCATGACCACTAATAGAAATTTCTGTTTTTCTATCACAATTTCTTTTCTTTTTGGGAGCTGTTCATTTACCAATTTGTGATACATGATGCTGTTTGAAGTGATAAAGCAAAAGTGGAACTATGCAAAATAAACTTTCACTTTATTTAAAATCATGACTTTTATTGTAAGCTATGTTATCACAGTTCAACAGTTTTGTGACAGTTCTCAGTCATACCTGATAAAACAAACCACTGACAGTAATTACGTCTACAAGGACCATGTCTTCATGAAAACGCATGAGTAACCGCACTCTAACAGTGTGCCAATATACCTTCCCAAGTTCCAGTCTAAAAGTAGTATTCTTAAAAAGAATCAACAAGCAACAGGAAAGGACAAAAACTTGACCTTTTTTAAGACAATGTTCAAAGAGGCAGCCATTTTGATAGCCCCTATTCCTTATCTTACAAATTTAATTAATAATAACATTCTTGAAAAGAAATCTGCTGCCAACAATAGCCTCATGTCTTTTTCTCTAAAAGATGATCTCAAGTTACAAGTACAGAGGAGTGACCCTTCTTAATCAACCACACAAATATAAAAACTTTGATACTTACTGGGCAAGGAACCAGTCAAAGAACCTTATAACTAAACAATTTTGGCAAATATTTGTGACATAAATCAGAGTAGAAGTCGAATGGCATTCAAACATTTATACAAATTTGATATGCTAGAAGATCAGCTTAACCAGAAGCCACATATTTAGAGAGCTCTGAGATTGCATTACCAATTGCCAGTCACATTTCCGCTTTTAGGCATAGTGGTCAAAGTTGCATGCATTTCTGGGCTACATTCTGCAGAGTTACTTAGGGAACATCAACAAACATTCTGCCAGACCTGAGTGTACGGTGCTGAGGGAGCAACACTGTCATTGCTACAGACTGGAGTCCCCTGACTCCAGGCCTGGTGGGTTCAGTTCCCACAACTGGTTCCTCAGCGCACTTCTACCCTGGAAGGCTTTAAATCGGAATCAAATAATTTCAAGGACCCCGTCACGTGATTTGTGAACCATTCCACACAATCTCAGGGATAATAGATAGTTCTCCATCTCCTTACGCTTAAAATAACTTACATTTTGTTTACCCTGTTTCTTGAGTACAAAACAGTTTAACACCACACACTATGACAGGTTGTCTATTCACAAGAATAAAGGAAAAGAATTCCACAAAATGTTATCTGCCACAGACAAACGAGATCACAATCAGGCCTGCAGTTATAAATGCATGAATTTCAATTGGTACAAATGAGCAAATGAGATGGCCTAATGATGGTGCCCTGCAGTGAGCAATGCTGGTAGTAATGAACCAACTATTAGAGCCGCAAGCTCAGAGAAACGTAGTGCACCACCACCACCATGGCAACCTCCAGGACTACGGTTTGTTAGCTCTGGTAGAACATGAACAGTTGCCACATACAGGAAAGTGCCGGCACTGAAAAGCATAGCCATGCCTGTGGCATTCACTGATGACAATGTTTCTTTTCCCTCCTGGAACATTAAACAGAAATTAAGAAGTACACTTCCAGTATTGAGAAGAAAAAAAGGGAATGTTATCATCCAAATCTTCATACCTGTCCTATACCAAAGTATGTTAAAATGGCCATTAGTGGAGCTGCCACTGAAAATATTAAGAGGTGTTTCCTAATTCTTTTTCGATCCACCCCTTCATGAAGCAAAAATGTTACCAACCCAAAAGCAGCTGGGGCCTGAATATAACAAAAAGGCAAGAAAATAAATACACCACCAGCAACAACAGGCAATTTCTTGAGCTTGTCTTAATTAAATTCAATACCTTGTGTAACATAATAGCTAAGAATACAATCATTTCCACATCTGTGTGAGCCGTCGTTGCAGCAGCCCCCAGGGCCACACCATCGACAGCAGCGTGTACTACAAGACCTAATGTCGCAGTGAAACTTCGCTCTCCTCCTTTTCCACCACCTTCAACATCTACACCATGAAATACATACATTAGTCTCAGCCAAATAATAAGATAACATAAATCCAAAAGGGTACTCACCTCTAGATCTTGCCAAGGATAACTGATCAATTAACAACATGAAAACGAAACCAAGCACAAGGGACAGCCCGATCACCGCATGAATGTCACTTCTCTGGTCATGGCTATGAGCTTCCTCAACTACCAGACCTTCACTCTTTGAATCCACACTCGTATGTGCTGAAGGAAATAGAAGAGAAATATTTTTTAAATCATAGAACTTCAGCTGTATTTGCTTCTGGTAACGTTGTTCTTAAAATATAAATACCATGTGCAGCGACAACAGGTGTATCAAACAGAGCGCGTACACCTTCGGGAATAATAACAGCTAGTGCAGTGCCGACTAGAAGTCCAGCACCGAGGACAGAAACAAGCTGCAATTTTTCCTGGAACATACGTGAGAGAAATGAAAATCTGCCATCATAGCATCTGTTACAGGTTAGCAACAGAAAAAAAAAAAGAATTCAGAGACCAAAGCAAAGAAATGACCAGAGTTTGAGGGTTGTACATGTAAATGTGAGATTCGAGTCCACAACATAATTTTTAAGAACAACAGAAATGTCTGAACAGAAGTAGGCCATAGCAGACAGGATCAACCTACCTCAGACATGGACATAACAAGAGGAATAGAACCCGCCACGAAGCTCCCCACGAGCATAACGATTGATAGTAGGATCAACATGGTGGCTTCTTCCATACTTCACTGGATGCTAGTGAAATAATGGGATTTCCCTTTTCAGTTAATTAACAAACATTGTGTCAACGTAAACCTGTCTCCTACACCTGACAGCGGAGCGGACAGCGGTGAGGAGGCGTAAGGCGGGGAAGGGGGGTGTTTGCTTTCCGCTTTCGCCTTTCGCTGGCGCCAGCTGGCGCTGGGCGTGTCGTCTGTCATCTGTCTGTTCGTCGGGTTCGGGTGTTCTCGGCACTTGTATGAAAAATTACGCTTTCACGGGATACATTAATTTTAAACTCGTGTGCTCGTGTGGCTGTGTTGTTTAGAGTCTAGTAGGGTATTGTAATTACTGTCCTGTCCAGTACTGTCATTGCACTGTTGATTTAAAACGAAATCGTGTGTACTTGGACAAATCAAGCTGGCTTGATGGACAAGGAGAATCCGAAAAAATCGGGAAAGAGTTCGTCGATCAAACGTCGCCCATTGTCTGATCTGCCTGTCACAAGAGAGAAAGAACTGCACTGCTCTCCGCTGTCTAAGTCAAACGTGGTTCAAAGAGGCCAATTCAGACATCGTTTGGGTGGCGTGTCATTTCGCAAGTATAGTTGTACTGATCTTCGTTCTTCTGACTATACAGAACCACAGGGATGTGCTTCATTAAGTGTGAGCCATGAAAGTTCAATCGATCAAAGTGGTTCTTTCAGGCAGCGTTTGTATGGTATCTCCAGTAGCGCGGAGATACATTCTGATATCCCTTCTGGTCCTGCTGTTATTGTAGACCAAGCTGAACATCAGTCAAAGATATCAGAACCAGGTTCTCCAGCAATTTCTCCTGGCTCAAAAGCAACAGAGAAATGCAAGCAAGCTTTTAAAAGTGCTTTAGAACATCAATCAAATAAATCAGAACCAGGTTCTCCAGCAATTTCTCCTGGCTCACAAGTAGCAGAGAAATGCAAGCAAGCTTTTAATAGTGCTGTAGTTGTTGCAGCAGTCCATAAACATCGTAAACAATATTCACAATTGAGGAATGGTTTCCAAAGTGGTCTTCCTGTGATTGTAGAGGAAGAGGACAGCTTACAGGACAGCTCCAATCAGATTTTTCTACGTCCAACATCGCATATAGTTACATCACTTTATGAGCTTAGTGCCAAAATACCAACTCCAGCTGTTAAAAGTAGTCTGGAACCTGCCAAAGATGTGAACCAGATATCTCAAAATGAAAGTACTCCTCACTGTGAGAAGATCCTTGTAAATGGACATGCCTACATCGTTCTGAGTCTACTTGGTCGAGGAGGATCCAGTCAGGTTTTTCAAGTGATCGATTCTGACAATGAGCAACTGAGGGCTGTGAAATGTGTCAACCTTGCAGATGCTAACCAGCCTACCTGTGACATGTACCTTAATGAAATTAAACTACTAGCCAGTCTGCAGGATGCTGATTGTGTCATTCACATGTTTGACTATGAGTATGTAAAAGAGAAGAACATGCTTTATGTAGTAATGGAAATAGGGGACACAGATTTTTCCAGACTCCTCAAAGACGCTAGAAAATTGAAGAAAATATCACCTGCTATGATTGTTTATTACTGGACTGAGATGTTGAATGCTGTTAATTTTATTCATAAGCATGGCATCATTCACTCTGATTTGAAACCTGCAAATTTTTTGTTAGTGTCTGGACGCCTAAAGCTAATTGATTTTGGTGTTTCATCGTCAGTTCAAGCAGACGTGTCTAGTATATTGAAGGACAGTATGGGTGGAACCTATGACTATATCAGCCCGGAGTCTCTTTCTATAATTGAAGAAGCTGGAGCATATCGAATAGGTTACAAATCAGATGTGTGGTCTCTGGGCTGCATCTTATTTAATTTAATCTATGGTCAATCACCTTTCTATCACATTCGTGACATTAATAAAAAAGTAGCTGCCATATTGAGCCCTAAATATAAAATTGAATTTCCAAGCCCTCGGATTGAAGGTTGCTGCACTGTCTTGATCCAAGCCTTGAAAATGTGTTTTGTGAGGAACCCGAAGAAGAGAGCTTCTGTGGCCGAGCTGCTTCACCTTCTTTACCTTGAACGTGCTGGCCCTGAAAGAGGAATCCTTTCCCAAGTTGCCAGCATTGCTGCATCTGTTGGTGTCGTACAAGAAGCTGACGATGACCCCTATGCTACAGCTGCACGCTCCATTCAGAGGCTTATCATGAAGAATGAAGGGCTGCTATCACTTCAAGGAAGAAAAAAATAAAAGGAAACAAATTCTTAATGAATTAAATAAATAAATATTTTGATCCATAACAGGATTCCACTCATGTGATCCGTATTTTTGTGATGCTGCAAATTTTCATATGTGATTTTAGTTTTGAAGTGTAATATTTCTTTGTGATGCTGTAAATTTTCATCTGTGGTTTTAGTTTTGAAGTTTGATATTTCTTTTCTGTTATCCATCGAAGTTAATCAAGTTTACTGCTGTATTATGAGTTGAGTGTGATAATAATATGCATAATTTGTTTAAAACATATTACCTCTTTTTTTTATTCCTTTTTCCTAAATCTGAGAACAAATCGTATAACATGAAAGCCACCTTGGAAAAGAAAGCACCTCGATTGAAAAACAATAAAAGAAATTGAGTTTAGTTGACACGACGATTTGTGGAAGCCCTGCAGGTGCGGATCGAGGCTGACTTTCGGGGGATAAGGGGGGGGGGGCGAAGTGTACTGCCTACCTCCTAGGCGGCACAGATGGCGATACCCCTCTGTCCCATGCCCTGCCCCTCCCCCTCCTGGCCGGTGCAGCCCGGTGGCGTGGACCTGAACCAGAGAGACGACGGGATGGCTCGCAGCTCGCAGGCTCTGGGCCTGGCAGTGGCAGTCGGTGAGGGCGAGTGAGCGGGGACGGGAGGTTGCCACGATAGCCACTGAGCGGAGCCCGAGCTGCTGAGCCTGACCTGTCAGACGGCAGCATGGTGTCCCTGTGGGTGTCTCTGTGCACGCTGCTGCTGCTGCCGTCGGCCATCAGGGTGAGTGAGAGCTGAGCAGCGCCTGCTGGGTAGGCAACCACGGCTTCTGCGTGCACGCGTGTAGTGCGGGCTGGCCTACCCCACCACTCGCAGGCGCTCGACGTCACCGCCGGGTGACGCGACTGAAGAGGCCCATTTCCAAAGACAACAAAAAATATGGTTTATTCATCCTGAGCAACCCCAAGCCGCCAATAAAGCATGTCAGTTCCTCAAACCGGTTGGTATCAAATCGGTTTCCGAAAAAGAATAATCAAAAATTGTAATAAAGCACAAACGAACTAAAACCGGGGGCACGAGCCGAGCCGTGCATGGCAGAGTTGAGTTCCCACGGACAGTTGTGGTTGTGCGGGTCAAAGCCCCGCTCCGCCCTGCCTTCTGCGCCGCGGTGATTGACAGATATCCGTTCTCATTTATCACTGTTCCATCTCCCCCTCGCACATCTTTCGCCTCTCTTTTCTTGTTTTTATTCTGCGCGGTCCTTCCTCCGCCTGTGTTCTGGTGAAAAGTTTTGAGGGTCATTATTAATGACAACAACAGGGCTTTTGGTTTCCTGGCCATATCAATAAAGTAAATGAGAAACGTAAACCACCGTAGTGTCACCGTTTCGCAAATTGACGAGGGTTCGAATCCCCATGATGGCCCCAAATCCTTCCTTCCTTTTTTTTTTTCTGCATTGCACAGGCATGGCTATGCTTTTCAGTGCCGGCACTTTCCTGTATGTGGCAACTGTTCATGTTCTACCAGAGCTAACAACCGATACAAATAAAATTGCATTTGTCACGTGGTGTGGCTTCGGACCTGCGATTGGCTGCCCACTACACTGACCCAGTCACACCCAGCTCAAGGCAGGTCAAGGATAGGTTCGACTACAGGCGCCGAAGATACGCGCATGCCCGCTCTCTCTCTCTCTCTCTCTCTCTCTCTCTCTCTCTCTCTCTCTCTCTCTCTCTCTCTCTCTCTCTCTCTCTCTCTCTCTCTCTCTCTCTCTCTCTCTCACCCACTGACGGGAACACACGAGTGATAGAGATGGGGCACATGTCATCTATTCGTTAACCGTAGTGGACGTTCACGAACAACGTAACACATCTCGAGTGGCCGTCTCCCGCTGAATTCTGTCAGCGCCCAACGTCACACTCGAATGGGTTTCGATCCCTGGTCGGGGGAATTCCGGAACCCGCCAATCACATCACGGGCGATGGTTCGGAAAGACTTAGTCGGCCTCTGTCTCTGTCTCGCCCTCTGTGCTGCTCGCATGGATGTAGGTCCATGCACCGGACTGCAATCTCTCTCTCTCTCTCTCTCTCTCTCTCTCTCTCTCTCTCTCTCTCTCTCTCTCTCTCTCTCTCTCTCTCTCTCTCTCTCTCTCTCTCCCCTGTATCTGGGCCAAGCGAGTGCGAGAGAGACGGCCGCTGCTATCCTCGACGAGATCAAGTTCCCCGCTGCTCATCCGACGTTTAACCCAAGTCAGCTGCGCGCCTACGTTCGAAATTGCCGCGGCGTTGTACGTCTGCCTCTCTCTGCCCTGGCGGTGTGGGAGTGAGTGAGAGAGAGTGGCTGCGCGTAACCCAATAAGAAGAGCCAGTCGGACTGGCGGTCGTCGCCGTTGCCTTTGTCATTTTTCCTGGCCGCCATTTCTCCGTTATCCTAACGAAGTGCTACACGCTCGCGGGGCCGTGGGCGGGCGTGTGCTTGCCGACGGGCGAGAGAGACAGGGACCACCCAACCGATTCCGCTCTCCCGCTTTATCGCTTGGACCGGTACCGCCGGACAAGACCCGTTGCCTGCGCCCTGTGCGTGTCCTCTCGCCCGCATCCACACGCCTGTACACACACACACACACACACACAGAGTTCAACTTACAGCCACCAAAAGCAGACTAAAGTGTAAAAAAGCCCTTCCAAAAAGGTCAGAAAATTTTAAAGCGTAGCAGCTCTCCTGCTCTTGGCTTTGGGGTCTGGCCCTTTCATTGTATTTTTGCGGCCAGGGGTTTGGTTTTCCGTAGAGAAGGAATGCCAAACTCGGACCGAGTGATGACAGTTGGCAGCGACGGTATGTCGTCGATGTGCCGACGACTCATCGATCTCGCAACCCGCGATACGGCACGGAGTGGCCGTTCTCTGCCGCACTGCACCGCCGCTCGCGCACGGAGCAAACTGTCGCGGTGAACCGCCGACAGAGCCGGCCGTGTGACTCACAGACTCGCGTTATGACTGACGCTCAGTGTCCACGCGACCCGCAGCGTCTGCCTCGCAGATGATCGCCAGCAAGAAGGGCAACAAATAAAAAAGCTCGTCTTAACGCTCTGTCCCGGCGTTGTGCCGAGTAAACACAAACCCGATCGAACACTCGTATCTGCCGTTTGAATAATATACAAACATTTTTATGAGTTTTTCTTTCGAGTGTTGGTTCGCTACAGTCCCTGCATAGGATCAGTCGCTGCGGAGGGGTCGCCGAAGCGAAGGTCCCTCTGTGGCCGCCCTGACCGCACCTCGCGGCTTTATTTCTCATACTGTCGTTGGCGTTTTCAGGTACTCGGTAACGAGGAGGTGACGGTGCCTGAGGAGGAGACCAGAGGGTACACACGGTGAGTCAAGCAGCATGCTCTCAGAAACTGGCTGCGGTACTGTCAGCGGTATTTGAACCCGACTCTGTGCAGCAGGGCCAGGAGCTTCGTCATCGACTACGAGAATGACGCGTTCCTCAAGGACGGCCAGCCCTTCCAGATGCTGTCCGGGTCGATGCACTACTTCAGGGTGCCCAGGATCTACTGGCGCGACAGGCTGCGGAAGATGCGCAAAGCCGGGCTCAACACGGTCGCCACGTAAGCCAAGGCTGGCCAAGGCTCACTGCCTGTTAGGCGGTTAAAACTGTCGGAAAAAGCGTTTGTGAACGGCCCTTGTCTGTCCTTGTCAGGTACGTGGAGTGGAGCCTGCACGAGCCGACCCCCGGCCACTACGACATGACGGGGGAGCTGAACCTGGCGCACTTCATCCAGGTGGCCGAGGAGGAGGGGCTGCTGGTCAACCTGCGCGTCGGCCCCTACATCTGCGCCGAGCGCGACATGGTGAGTCCAGGCCCGGCCAGCGAGGCCCTGATCGAGCACGACAGGTGTCCGTACAACCATGAGAAATTGCTGGCGACGTTTCGCAGGGCGGACTTCCCCCGTGGCTGCTCTCCATCAAGCCAGACATGAAGCTGCGTGCAAGTGATCCAGGTAAAATTTTGATTCAAAGAATTTTTTTTAAATTAATAATATTAAGTTCAAAAATTAAACCCACTTTGATTTTCTGTGACAGTGTTCCAGCGCTACGCTAAGCGGTGGCTGGACGTGCTGATGCCGCTGGTCAGGCCTCGTCTCTACGGAAACGGCGGCCCCGTCATTTTGGTACAGGTATGCGTATGCCACAGCAGCATGGCCTTAGCATAGCCTTCATTTATTTCCGGCCAGGGGTCAGGGGCAAGCCTTTTATTTTAAAAAAAAAAAAATTACAGCCGCGAAAAAACCGAAACCAGAAAACACCCTAGCTATCAAGTTTAATTATTTTTTCGTTTTCCGTTTCGCAGGTGGAGAACGAGTATGGCAGCTACCCGGCGTGCGACCGGGCGTACCTGCTCTGGCTGCGCGACGAATTCCGCGCGCACGTCCGCGGCGCCGCCGTCCTGTACACGACGGACGGCGCGGGCGCCAGCTACCTCAAGTGCGGCAAGATCCCCGGCGTGTACGCCACCGTCGACTTCGGCTCCGGCAGCGACGTCGTCCAGGCTTTTGCCTCGCAGCGCAAGGTTAGGCCAGGAGAAGTTTACTCGTTCAGATACGGATGATTCTCACCTCCCCCCCCCCCACACACGCACGCACAAACTTCTAGAAAGAGTGTTGGCTTTTAAAAAGTCTATTACTTCTCTGCAAAAAAATACTTGTCTTCTTGTTCTGAATTTTCTAACATGTGTCGCAAATTTCAATTTCATTTTCTATTTTTTTAATTTCGTTTTTCGGACTCCTTTTCCCTTCTGGCACCGAACCGAGAGTCCCGGGTTCGGCTCCCGGCTATGACTGAGGCTTTTCCTGACGTCGCAGGTGGAGCCGCACGGGCCGCTCGTCAACTCGGAGTACTACACGGGCTGGCTGACGCACTGGTCCGAGAAGGAGCAGACGGTGCGCACGGCCGACGTGCTGCGTAACCTGCGGTGGATGCTGGCCAACAACGCCAGCCTCAACTTCTACGTGTTCATGGGCGGCAGCAACTTCGGCTTCACGGCGGGCGCCAACTTCGGCAGCGACTACCAGCCGCAGCTCACGTCGTACGACTACGACGCGCCGCTGTCGGAGGCCGGCGACCCCACGCCCAAGTACTACGCCATCCGGGACGCCATCTCCGAGCACACGGGGAAGACGATAGGGCTGGCGCCGACGGCCGCTGCCAAGCTGGCCTTCGGGCCGGTGCTGCTGCAGCGCGCCGCCGACATGCTGGCGCTGTCCGCGGGGCCCGCGTCGTCCGCCACCTTCCCGCTGGACTTCGAGCAGCTGCACCAGGCCTACGGCTACGTCCTGTACGAGACGCGCATCCCGGACAACTTCGCCCCCAAGAAGGACAAGGCCGTGCTCATGGCGTCCCGCATCCGGGACAGGGGCATCGTGTTCCTGGACCAGGTAAGGAATGGCGGGGGTCACGCGCGCCGGCCGGCTGCGGGAGGCTCCGGCGCCGCGGTGGGTAGGCAACCCATCGCACACTCACGCTGCACAAGCTGCCCTGCCCTCCCCGCCCCGGCTCCGGCCCCGGCCCCGCTTGCCTCATATCGCATCAGCCTGGCGAGTTGTTATTGTGGGTTTCCATGGCTACGAGCCACCCCATTGGCTGCCGCTGCCATGTCTGGGGTCACGTGGTTCCGGGACGGCGCGCCGGGAGGGTGAGGACCGTGAGGACAGGGTAGACAGAAGCCCGTTAGCACCGTTAGCAAGCATCTCCGGCGTTATCACATATTCTTATCCGCGATCTGTTTCGGTTGGCGTCTTCGGCCGTTCGACCGAAATGCTGTTCTAGACGTATCAGACAGCCAACTTTGAGGGGAGGGTGGGTAGCAAAGAAAAACACATATTTTTAAAAATTAAATCGTGCGGTATTCGAACACGGGAACTGACTTTGCCACAAAACAGGTGACAGAGGCGAGTGCTGGGGGCGCGGTGCGGTGGGGTGGCCAATGGCAAGCGCCGAATCCCCCGCGGGGTCATTCCCGGGGTCCCCGGGGCATACAGCTAGTAGTTAATATCTCTATGCCCCGGGGCGTTGTTAGGCGCCACTGGGCACTTGGCAGTGGGCCCCGTCCACGCATCGATTCAAGAACGGATTAGGTCCCTGGGGACCTTTAGAGCGAGAGGTGCTGTTACCTCGTACACACGCCATACGTCGCGGCTCAGAGGGTGAGGGAGTACCGAGTGGCAGACTGGCGGGTCAAGGGCCCGGACTGCCTATCTACCAGGGGCCAAGCTCGTGAATTCTGACATTAACTGTCTTATTTTGAGCGTTTGCTTGCTGCGTTCCCAGATTCTGTTTCCTGACTACTTGTGAATGAGTGATATGTTTCCTGTAGGATTTAAATTGGGCTCCAGAGGGGCCCGCACCCCCGTGGGGCCCGGTGGGGAACTCCTAACGCCCCCACCGAGCCAGTCCGCCCCTGGAGGAAGGACTTCGATCGTCACCACGACGGGGCACTCACCCCTGATCATTAGAAAATCAATCACAATTTCTGTTTTAACGCGTGCTCATCTTTTGCTGTGTTTCAGGCGCGCCGAGGCGTCCTGTGCCGGGGAAGCCGCTGCGCATCGGGCTGGTGCTGACGGGGGTGTCCGCGGGCCAGCGGCTGTCCGTGCTGGTGGAGAACCAGGGCCGCATCAACTACGGCGGCCGCCTCAACGACACCAAGGGCCTGGGCAACGTGACGCTGGACGGGCGACCGCTGCGGGGCTGGACCATGACTCAGATCCCGCTCAACAACGCCACGCGCTTGGACGAGCTCGTGAACCGCACCACGCGCCGCCTGCAGCGCCGGCTGCACATCGCCAACGCCACTGAGGCCGCCGCCGTCCTCCCCCGGGACCCGAAGCGGGACGTGCCCGGCGTGTACCTGGGCCGCTTCGTGCTGCCGCCCAGCACCGCGGCCAGGCTGGGCTCCATCGACGGGGAGGTGTTCGACCCCTACGGAGACCGCGACACTCCCCCGCTGCCGGACACGTTCGTGGACACCACCGGCTGGGGGAAGGTAAGGCACACGGGGGCGGCGCCGTCGGCTGCAGCGCTGTGCTCACCGGACTTGTTGTTGCAGGGCGTGATGTTCGTCAACGGCTTCAACCTGGGCCGCTACTGGCCCAACGAGGGCCCGCAGCTGACGCTGTACCTGCCCGGCTACCTGCTGCGCCCGCACCCACATCCCAACTCCCTGGTCGTTGTCGAGACAGACCTCGCCCCCGAGATCCCGGCCATGAGCCTGGTGGACCGGCCCAATCTCAGCGGCCCACTCTGCGCCTCGGCCGCGGCCGCCGGCAGCACCGCCAAGGCCCCCGCCAGCCCCCCACCGTCACCATCCGGAACCCCCGTCGCCAGGTCGTGCTGCTGACAGGACAGACTGAGCCGAGGCCGAGCCATGTCTGCCTCGAACCCGGATCCCGTCGGACGGGGCGCCGCCGTCGACAAGGACGGGCGGACAGCGGCGACCCCGGCGGTCGCCGCGGCCAACCTGGAGCCCCCCGTCACGTCGCCGTCCCCGGCCAGGAAGTCGTACCTGGTCCGGTTCCGCACGCGGCCGCGGTGGACGTGGTGCGACGTGCGGCGCCGTGACGAGGACCTGCACAGGGCCATGAAGCGCGCCGGGGAGCTGCTGCACCGGGTCCCGGTGACGGCACGCCTCAGCGCGGCGCCCGCCCCCCGACACAACCCCGGACACGGCTTCGGCAGGTCCGAGCCCCCGCCTCGGGCATTTTTCTCCCAGTGCACCACCGACGTGGTCGTCGTGCCCGCCAGGTCTGGGGGAGCACCCAGACGCACCGCCCTGGCGGCTACGTCGTACAGCTGGCGGCCCTGGCGGCCCTGGCGGCCCCCGGGACTCGGCCAGCACTGGCGGTCCACGGGGCCGCCGGCGGGGCTTGGCCGCCGCCCCTCCGGCTACGCCCCGTACGCCCCCTATGCCGTGGTCCCCGCTGCCGCCTACCGCCCCGCTGCCGCCTTCCCCCCCGGCCCCGCTCAGCGGCCCGCCGGCCTCGAGTCCTGCATCCCTGACGCGTCCTTGAGGCCCCCGGGGCCCCGGGTGCGGCCCGTGTTCAGCCCCCAGCGCCCGGCCGGGATGCCCAGCTGCCGCCCCCCGCGGACCCGGACCAGGGCCGGCGGCGGGGTGGTGCCGGGGGCGGCGCTGGGGGCGGGGGTGGGCCGGATGGTGGTGGACCACAGCGTGTGCGAGGCGCGGCAGCGGCTGTCCCAGCGGCGCGCCCAGCAGCCCGCGCGGCCCCCGTTCGTCCCGGCCGGCATCCTGTACCGGCACCCGCGGCCCAGCACCGCCCTCACCCTCACCCTCCCGGACTTCGGCGTGTTCTACGGCCGCCCCCGCACGGCCCCCGCCGCCCCCGCCGCCCCCGGCCGGCCCTGCCCGCCGCACGGCCTGGTGTACCAGCCGCGGCAGGGCGTGGACGCGCCCCTGAGTCCGCCACCCAGGCCGCAGACTGCCATTGCCTTCTTCGTGCCGCTCTGACTCTGTGATAAGAGAGGAGGGAGTGTTCATGTTTTGTCACATTAAACGACTTTTATTTATTTTTACACATGTCTGGTCCTTTCAACCTCTTCCTGGGCACTGGCACGCTTATGCATCCGCCACAAAAAAAAAAACTAAAAAAAAAACACACACACAGCCTAACCCCCCCAAAATGGAAAGATTCGAGAAAAAGGTTACGCCTTCAAAGCCGCACCATCCGTAGAGTTAAAACAAACACACAACCGGGCGAAAATACTACCCTGTGGGAGGCGCAGGGGTGTTTCTGACTCGTTGACAATCCGTCAATCGACGGCCTACTTTCAAGATTAACAAGACCGGAATGGAGAACGACAGACTCGTTCATTGAATTTTGAGAGAAAATCAGTTAGTTGTGAGAAGTACAAGTACAGGAAGGGGAGGGGGAGGGGGGAGAAGTACATTTAGGGCAACTCTGATTGATATTGCATTTATTCTCCGGCCAGTAGTAAAGATTCAACGGCAGAACAATGCACAGTGTGTCCGAAGCACACACTTCTCCATACGGAGAACGCATCACCGAAGAATATTGAATATTGGCACTCTCCCTTCCGAAACGCACCGAGACCAAGGGGCTGACCAGACCCTGAGCACACTGCGCGAGCCAACGATTTTGCTCTCTGCGGGAGAACAGTGGCTAAATATCAAAAGCGCGCTGCTCCTTCCCACCTCAGCTCCGTAGCGTAGTGGGCTAGCTGGCCGGTCGATGACCGCAAGGTCCGGGGTTCAACTCTTTGCCGGAGTAAAAATTTTTCTGAAGTCTGCCGACCGAGGATGGTGGGTAAAATATACCAAAAGAACGTGTTCAAAGTGTGTTGTCTGAGTGACCGCGGACGTTGGGCCGCGGCCATTCCCCGGAGGTTGAATACACTGCTGAGGAACAGTGGTTCGACGCCCAAGCAGGGGAATGGTGCTTGCCAAGACTCGGCAGAAGTTAAATGTAGAGGCCTAGGGTTCGGCCTTCTACATTTTTCAAGCGTAAGGCCTCGGAATCTGGAGTATTCGGGCAACACCTACTTGGATACATGGCGTAGAAGAGTAGAGTACAATCGGCTTCGGCCGTGTACGATCTGGGCATCCTACCTCCCTCTCAATCCGCGAGGGAGTGGCCTCACGGCCACAGACCAACTGGCTGGTCGAAGGGGGCTGACTCCTGAAATCTGGTCAGCGGAAGGGGCGATGTTGGCCGTTGCGGAAGCCTGCCTACCAAGGTGGCTGCGTCGTGCCTGTGTCTTAGCGGCGGTCAACTCCTGGTACACCGGTTCCCATCCGAACACCGAAGTTAAGCAGGAACGGTTCCGGACGGAAGTCTGGGACGAGGTAGGACCCACCCATTTTTTCCGTTTTTTTTTTTTTACACCAAATACAGCTAATTTTCAGAGTTTGAAAATCTGAATATTACCGAAAAATACCACATTTTTCAAGGTCGGGTAATATTACCAATCTGCTCCTCACATTCCGTTCGGACTGCCAGACCGCAACGAACAGGAGGTATGTATTGCTGACTCGAGGCGGCGCCTCATTCCAAGACAAATGACCGCCCATCTACGTTCTCAAAAACGGCTGGAAACGAGATTTTCTTTCAAATTTCCAAAATGCCGCATGTCATTTTCAAAACCACATCAACAACCGATCAAAATATCGCGGAAACGCTACACTTGCGTTAAGCGTCTTTCGAATTGAAAGGGGGTCTTAACGGACAGGGCGAGGAGAATACTCGTTCTTTTTTGCTTCACGATGTCCGTGTCCACCCTTACGAGGCATGGCGGGAGCGGGAGCCCTCACATAGTCAAACGACGACAACTTTATTGAGTCGCCGTTCCGCGCGTCCCTTCCCGCCCAAACCTATCGCTCATGGCATCAGCGGCTCAGCTGGGCGTTAAGCGTCCACACTTGTCCACGGCACTCCCGTAAATGAGGAGTGTATCGACCTGATTGGCGGCAGTCAGCAACGCGGCCAGCGGCCCTCCAACACGGTCGACGACCACCTGCCCTGGCCGCAGCACCGGCACCGCCGGCCGGCCGGTGTCCAGAGGCCCCCGCCGCAGTGGCACCTCGTCCGCCGCCGGCACGCGACAACACCGTGGCCATGAGCAAGGACACCCCCATCTTCTTCGTGCGGCCGGGCGGACCCGAGAGCCCCCCGCCCCGGAAGGACAGGGACCCCATGGACGGCATCATTGACCTGGACGGTACGCTGCCGGCCATGCTGCGCATCGCCTCGCCTCTCATCGCCGTGTCCGCCCTGCTGGGCATGGCGCCCGTGCAGACCGTCACCGCCACCAACATCGTGGCGGACCAGAAGGCGGCCGCGGCCCGGATGACGGCGACGTACCGCGGCAACGGCAAGCCGCAGGTCCTGGGCCGCTGCGTCTGGCTCGAGGTGTACTCCATCGCCGTCCTGGGCTGCATCTGCGCCGCCAGCTACATGGTGTTCAAGGCGTCCGGGGACGAGTCCTTCCACCTCAACTCGCTCGCCAACGTGCTCATCTACGCCTCCGGCCTGCTCACGGTACGGGGCCGGGGCCGGGGCTCACGGAAGCGCCTGCGAACTCCGGGATAGGCCGCAGCAGCACACACACGCGCTGCGGGCTTGCCTACCCACCAGGCGCCTCACCCACCCATCGGCTTTTATTAACCCTGTCCCCGCGCATGGATGACGCGACGCACTGACCTGACCGGCCTGCCGGGTCAAGCGGTCCGGGTCGATGGGCGCCACCACCGTAAAAATAAAATCCCGGGTTCTAATACCGGCCGAATCCCAACCTACATTTTTGTTTTCTTCTTCAGGCGTGCGTGTCCGTGCTGGTGCAGGTGGCCACGCTGTGGAAAACCCGGTCAGCCATCGACAGCCTGGAGGGTCTCCTGGACTGCGAGGAGGAGACCCAGACCATGACGTCGACCAAGATCCGGAAGGCTCGCATCTGGATTGGCTCACAAGTACACCAGACCCGTCCTCATTTTAAAAAGAAGTAATTTTCTTTTTTGGGGGGCAGTTTTGAAGTTAACCGGTGGCGTGTATGTTGGCAGCTCCTGATCTGGGCTCTTGTGTCGGTGACGTTCGCTATGTACCACTTCGCCTTCGAGGTCCCTGACCCCGACATCCCCATCACGTTCTGCTACCGCGCGTTCGCCGTGTCCAGGCCCTTCATGCACATGTCCTGCATGCAGTTCGCCAACCAGGCCCACGCCCTCTCGCTCCAGGTCAGCACAACTTCACTGCACTAGGTGGGTAGGTTGCGCCCCGTGGCCTGCCGCACTATCCTGGACGTTGGCCCCGCAGCTGGTGTCCATCAACGACCGCCTGCTGCACATGCTGGGGCCCGTGTCCGCCGGGCTGACGCCGAAGACCCTGGAGATGTGGAGCCGGCTGGGCGACGCGGCCAACCCGCTGCGGCAGCCGCCGCTGCACCCGGACGTGGAGGCCGCCGCCCTGGAGACGGTGCGCGAGCTGCGCCTGCTGCACCACAAGATGCACGTCATCGCGGGCTACCTGCAGTGCGCGTACGGACCCCAGGTGGGTAAACCCGTCTGCTCAGCCGCGCGGTCAGCGGCTCTGCCCCGCACGACGCAGGACGCGGGTTCGATTCCTCGCTCCGTTCGCGTTTCTCCCCCAGATGCTGCTCGTGCTGCTGAGCACCCTCCTGGACTACACCACCATGTTGTACATCCTGCTGGCCCGCATCAACGTGGTCCCGCTCGGCCTCGTTGGCCTCCTCGTCGGCACCATCCACGTCCTGGTCATGTACATGGTGCTCACGTCTGGCAACATGGTGCGCCAGGAGGCGCAGCGGATGGGCGAGGTAAAGGGCGTGGAAAAAAAAATAAAGGTTCAAAAATAGATGCAATTTTTTATTTTTGAAATTGGATTTGAAAAAAAAAAAAATTAAACTGTAGTGGGGTTTGAACCTGCGACTGGTTGTAGATCATCCAACGCGGGCTGGTGCACCGCCGGCTGAGCGAGCGGCTCGTGGAGGAGCTGCAGGACTTCTCACTGCAGCTGGTGCGGCTGCCCACGCGACTCTCCGCATGCGGCCTCATGCACCTCGACTACAGCATGATCCAGGGCGCCGTCGGCACCGTCACCACCTACCTCGTCATCATGCTGCAGTTCCCCGGCGGCACCCGGCAGGGGCAGGGGTCCGCGGCCGCGGCCAACAAGACTGCGTAGATACTCCCGGTGCGGGGGCAGCCCAGCCGGGCCCAGCCGGGGGTATGGCCGGGGAAGTCCAGCGCGGGGTATCGGCCCTGAGAAATGTGTGTGTGTGTGTGAGAGAGAGAGAGAGAGAGAGAGAGAGAGAGAGAGAGAGAGAGAGAGAGAGAGAGAGAGAGAGAGAGAGAGAGAGAGAGAGAGAGAGAGAGAGAGAGAGAGAGAGAGAGAGAGAGAGAGAGAGAGAGAGAGAGAATTTAATAGCAATGTGTTCGATGAATAGGCGTACACAACAGGAACACAGTATGCTGACCTTTTTAATATTTTTTATTAGGGACGTTTTGTACATGTACAGAGCAGTCGTGACAAAGTCTCAGGCACACCGAACAATGGCACACACAAACACACGCGCACTTATCTATCATTCATACAATTGAAGCTTCACACGACTTCTGTGATCTGTTATAGTTTTTCTATTTTATTTTTTTTTGTTTTCGTTTTTTGGTTTTTAAATTTGATGTTGAAAAGAATGGTATCTTTAAGTTTTCGCTAAATTTTCACCACGAATTCGATTCTTTACGGTGAGAAAACGTGGTGATCTGTATTCTGATGCGGCGGGTTGTGTATAGCTTAGACTATTCCTATCTACATTATAAACTAGACCACTAGACTTTTAAAGCTGTCTGCAAGCACTGTGAATGAAAGAATAATGACCATCATTCAATGGAACTTTCTCTAGTGTGGGTCATCACACTAATCGAACGATGAACCACCATCATATCGTTTAAACAGCGACAACGATGGTCGTCATTGCTTCATTCACAGCGAGATGAGGAGTCGGTGTGGTCGACGGGTGACTATTTTAAGGGTAACGCATTCACCTTGTCGGCGGTAATGGGGTCACTGCTCATGCGCGTGACAGGTGAGGTGGGCTGAGCGGGACGCGCGTGCTCACACCGTTCATGGAAATGAATACTGCGAATAAGTGGGTGAAATGAAATAACTTTTGGCGTGACTGAAGGCCGTCCGGACGACTCGGAGAGGGGCACCTTGGGCACGAGAACGTTATTTCGCCTTGATGCCCGAGTTAACAAGCAATTCGCGCTGACGTTTTTCTTTTTGAACCGTGAAAAAAAAAAAGATTAAATTATCCCAATGAGTCTGGCCGTGCGCCATCTAATGGCGCGAGGGAACACGACACTGTTTAACATGTTGTCAATTTTTGTAACGGTGTGGCGATTAGCTGATTTGATTGGACGCGTCCGGTCTGGTCTCGTGGGTGTTCCGGGCGTCGTCTGCTGCGTCGTCTGCTGCGTTGTGCGCCCGGGGCGATGGTTTGCATAGCGAATAAATAAGGTACGAGTGGTAGAGGCTGGGCGGCAGGGACTTGCAGTTCGTGCCTTCCTGGGAGGGACCTGGTCGGGACGAGCGGCGCTGGGCTGCTGCCGCTCCTGGCCCGGCGGCGGCGGCGGGGAGGCGGTCTAGTACCCCAGTTTCCTCAGCGCTTTCAGATCCAGCTTGCCGTAGTAGTCCTCGCTGTGGGGAAACAACAAGAATACCGGGGCTGAGTGTGTGCGCGCCATCCACGCACTGCTGCCGTGGATACCTCAGTAAGATTCATTTGAAAGCGAGTTGTCGATCAAAAAGAGTCGAGTTTGTGGACCCGTGCTGGGTTTTTCTTTAGTAAATAAAAATTCCAACCACGAGGTAAAGTTTGTCATAAATTCTACGTACCTAGGGGTCCATCTGGTCAAGTTGTCTCCTTCCTAACTTGTACATATTTTGTACAGTAGAGAAACGTGAGCAGTACATGGTAATAATGTAATGACGAAATCGTATTTCTGTCTTGAAGACTTAAGTAGTAATTAAATGTTGTATAGTATCATTGTGTCTAGGTCGGTGTTGGTGTCTGTCTGTCACACAAGTCTGAAGTTGCAATAAAGTTTTACCGAAACGAGCTTTCTCTTTAAGACACTTTTTTTTAGTGATCAAAGGTCAGTCAGGGGGGCGGTCTGCTCCGAGCTACCAGCTACACGATTGGGACCTGAGAGATCGTCAACTGAACTCGGTCCGTAAATCACACACAAGCTACACCCCATGCAGAGGACCTGCCGCGAGACCTTTGGGCGTAACATTATTTGCAGCATCACGTGCCTGAGCCACACCACGCAAGAGGCACTATTGGCAGTGCAAGTACGTGGATGTGGTCCGGGCGCGTTGGGAAGGAATCGTGCAGCGTGCATGGAGTAGCGTTACACTAACTGTACAGCTTGGCAACAGACATTTCAGAGTGTATGTTTCTTTGGATTGTTAACTGGCTAGCCAGAAAGCGCGCGACGCCATGCAAATAGGGAAGGAAGAAAAAAAGAATTAAAAACACCATGGCTTTTCTTTTTTTAAAAAGAAGGAATCACACAAATATACTTTATTTTCAGCATGACAATAACAAAAAAACTTAAGAGGGGGAAGGGAGGGAAGAAGGGGGATGACATAGGCGCAACACATTCAACACATCAACAAATTGAAATTAAAATCTCATCCGAAGACAATCATTTTTTGGATATTTCACACTTCTTTTTTCTCTTTTACTTATAAAAATGAACGAACAGTTTGTACGGGCTGGTCATTTAAATACCACCACTTCGTGGCAGAGTCCCCCTAAGGGAGGGTCGGGGCGGCCCCTGCTGTAGGGCCGCTCCCATCACAGGTACACTCGCGCGGACCCCGCTGGGCCCGGCTCGGCTCGGCCCAGTCACACAGGGCGCGGCTGGGCGCGGCACACTGCTCGACTCGGCAGCGCTCTCGTGTCTGACGCGCGCGCTCTCGCTCGCTCTATCTCTCTCTCTCTCTCTACCTCTTTCTCTCGCACTCACGCGCGCGCCTCACGCACCCACACACAATCACTGAGTCCACAAACTCCCACCGGGAGTCGCTCTTTCTCTGTCGCACTCCTACTCGGCGTCGTCGAAGCCCTGTCCGGGCTGCTGCGTGGCAGGCCTGGACTGGGGGTTGGGCCTGGCGGGGGCGGCCGGCCTGGGCTTGGGGGCGGCCTTGGGGGCGGGCTGCTGCTGGTTGTTGGAGTTGGCGTTGGACCTGCTCTGGCCGGCGCCCTGGAGGCCCTGTAGCAGCTCGCTCTTCCGGATCGTCTTCAGGTCCAGGTCGCCGTAGTAGTCCTCGCTGTGGGACAAGGAGGGAGCGGCTCACCATGTGTACTCTGTGATCGTCCCGGGGAGCCCCTGGGGGGTAGGCAGCCATAGACCTCCCGAGCGCTGCGGGACTGCCCACCCAGCAGGCGGTCAGTGGCCAACGGCAAGATTTCTCACTGACGCCGTGCACATCATTTCAACGCGTGGGCCTCTTCTTGAAATTCACCCCCAACTGTCAAGGATAACCCCTGGACGCACCTAACTATTTTCCCTGTTTCCGAGCACTAGACGTCGCGGTACGAAAAAAAAAGAAGAAAAGAGAAGGTAACGACATAAGGTAGACAGTCGGGGTGGACGACCTCCTCCGGGACCTCCGGCATGGCCCGGGGCCACTTCTCGCTTTTCAGATTCCCTTCCCCGCGCTATATTTAGCCCGTCTTTACGGCCCGGACCGCAGAAAGCGAGTGTGTAGGAGAAAGCCCCGGAGACGTCCGCTCCACAAAAAGTATATAACCTCCCGTCCTCAGGCCTGATGGGTTCCAGCATCAGAGCGAAATTGGTTCCGAAATTTTGTTGTTCTACATTTTTTTCCCTAGCGCATAATTCACGCCCCACAAGAAAAATAGAAGTGCCAAAGAAGGTTCGTATGTGATTAATCGTGTTTCCTCTTTTACGTGTGGTTGGAACAGAGGGAACAAAGGAACAATTAAAGCTTTTCCATGCAGCCCAGTAGCAGCACAGCGCATGCGACAAGTTATTGGCCCACAAGAATTGTCTGGGTGAGGAGAACTGCTGAGGTTCAAGAGCAACGTCTGGGAGGTTCATCGCCCCCGCAACATCAGGTACAAAGGGAACTGTATGGAAGAATGAGCCGACAGAATCCCAAATGCAACCAACAGTTTAGTAGTACCGACATGCAAGGGATCTCGCTGGCAGCTCCGGAACAATAACAACAGCACCAATGTCAAGGGTTATTTCTTTCCCCCCAAAGGACATGATCGAAAACTAGACGAGAAAATCGGGCCAGTTCATTGAGCTGTGGAAGCGTCACTGGCAGGTGCCGGGGGCTGAGTGCTCTGCTTCGATATCTCGACTTTCTAATCAGGGGACCGGCGCCTTGTCCGTCACGTCACAAAGGCACCGCCCGAGGCACCACCGCCTTCCTCTTTGTCACGGCGCCTCACGCCCGGACCCCTTCGGCTCCCTTCGGCTCCCTTCGGCTTCCTTCGGCTCCCTTCGGGTGTCGCTTTGTATCACCATTATATACACCGCTTGCGTCACCCGGGGCCACGTAACTACGAACACGAATGTGAATGTCAGGTGGGATTCGGATCGGACTCGGTATCGAAACAGAGCATCGGCCTCCGCGCCCCACGTAAAGGAAACTAAGTTTTTCCCCGTTTTTACAATGTCGTCCTGACCACCCTCGTCAGCCACAAGTTGACTTACCAGCCGGGAACATCTTCGGGGTCCTCGCACACGCCGGAGCCCTCCTGGTCGCCGATCTTGAAGACGGTGCCGATGGGGCAGCCGTACTCGCGGGCCACGCCCTCCATGCAGATGTAGTACTTGCGGCAGTCCTCGGGGTGGGCGTGGCGCGAGAAGGAGCCACCGGCTCCCGCGATCTCACCGGCGGCGGGGCAGGCGAAGCCGTTGGCGACCTCTGTCGGAGAGCAGCTCAAGTTTAGAAAACAAACAAACAAAAAACGGTTCGCTGGTGGCAGCGCCCGAGACTCACCTTCGTTCTTGCACTCGGGGACCTTGTCGGCCCACATGCACACTCGGGCTTCGCGGTCGTAGGCAAGACCGGGTGAGCACTGGTACCGGGACGCCTCGCCGTTCCAGCAGTTCCAGAAGACGTCGCACTTCTTCTCGTCGGCGAAGATGCCGTACAGACGAGGGCAGTGAGGGGTGCCGATGGCGGGCTCTGCAGGACGGAAACACAATGTGACGCCCAGGGAACACTCACGGAATCGTGGGCGCAGAACGCTATGAGAAATCCAACGAATGACTCACCAAGCTGAGTGCGGTCCTGGCAGTCTACGTTGTGCAGGTAGTCGCAGTTCTCGGTGAGGAACTTGTCGTCGGAGGCGTCGAAGGCCAGGCCGTTGCCGCAGGTCTTGAGTTCCGCCACGCCATTGTCGCACTTCCAGTACTTGTCGCACGAGATGGTGTGCGGGTAGAAGCCGTAGTCGTCAGGGCACTTGAAACTCTCCTGACCCAGCGCTGCGGAGCAGAGACAGTTCGGTCAGTCACGGTCAGTCACTCATTCACGTTCACATTCAGATCCCTTTGTGTGTGACCCGCCCGCCGCCGCACGGCCATTCCCGCATCGAACGGACCCTAAATGACGGACAAGAGGTCCGCGTAACGGACCGCCACGCCAGCGCCCCCTGGCGGCTATAAATGGACACATCGGAGGCGTAAGCCGGCGCAGCCAGGCACTTTCACTCCAGACCCCCCGCCCTCCCCCTCCCGCTCACTTCCAGGGCGAAGGGTTTGCAGTAATGAACAGCCGCCGCCTATTCGCAGTGGCGCTCCGGTGCCGCCGCGCGCTCAAGTCTCCGACTGCCAATAACGTGTCCGCACAGACAAGTCCGTCGCGGGTGGTGGCGGCCACTCCTCGGCCAGAGATCGCGATCTGATCCGAACCGTGTCACGGCGAGCGGGGCTCTTCACCCATGCGGCCAGCGAGTGCCACTGCGGCTAACTCCGGTATTCGAACCCGGGACGTCAAGTGTCAAGGAGTTTTGTGGCTGAGAGCGGCTCACCGCCGGATCGGCCCGCTGTTCCTCTTTCTCTCCCCTTCCTTTCCGTTCCTTTCACCGCCTTCTGACGGACGTGCTTTCCGGTCCCACTCAGCTCCGTTCGCGCCCTTCACTTCAGACTTCAACAACAACAACAACAACAACAACAAGAAAATCGAATGACTGCATATAAATGGTGATGATCGGTCTATAAAACTGCACCGAAACTAACGAAACGTGGCAGAGACTGCATAGCGCTCCGCTGCCGAGCACAATCCTGCCAAATGCAGCATTCCACCCGTTATTGGCAGCGGCGCTGGACTACTTCTCATCTTTCCGCAACAACAACAACAACAACAACAACAACAACAGAAGGCAGCGGGACAGCATGCCGGCGATGTCTGCGATCACGTGGGTTCTGCTCGGGCCGCGTGGAGCAGCGCTTTGAGCGGCTTTGCGCAACCCGGAGTCGGCGGCGGCAGCGTAGCGGCCGGCACACCTAAACGGCAACACACCATGCCGCAGCCCCGCCAGCCCCCGCCAGCCCCCCGCCAGCCCCCGCCAGCCCCCGCCAGCCCCCGCCACGACAAAAACGGCCCCCCTGCCGCCGCAGGCCGTATTAACCACAATCATTTCCAACACACTAAAATCGTAATTATCATTCCGCGCTGCTATGTGGTGCGATTCGGTGCCTGTTTGTGCGCGCGGGGAGGGTCCTGGTGGGTCGTGTTTGATCGTGACACAATGGCCAGGGCGGGGGGGCGGGACCGGCGAGGCGCTTCCTGCTCACGGGAGACGCCGAGGACCCCGGGGACCTGGAGGACCCCGAAGACCCGGAGGACCCCGAGGACCCCGAGGATCTGGAGAACACCGATGACCCGGAGGACCCCGAGGACCTCGAGGACCCGGAGGACCCCGACGGCGACGTCACTCGAAAGACACACAGCGGCGTGACGAAACCAGCCGGAGGGGCCTTGTGGGTATGGATTAGCAATTCCATTATTCCGGACGGAAGAAGAGACAATGGTTCGGCCAGGGACGCCGCCCATTCAGCGAACGGGGTCAGGCATCCACCGCACCTCACCACGGTTTGCATGAGAATATTCGCGGAACGCGGCGCAAGTACCCCGCTGCAAGTATGAGAAATTTTCAGGACGACGTGAACACAATTTGTTGTTTATTTTTCGAACGCGATCGCGCCTAAATGTCGAATGCAAAAGCGGATTTCGTCACTTGCCAGCCGCGGCAGCAGCGTCAGCCACGCAGCCACCCACCGCCAGCTGGATACGGCCGACCCGGCGGCACACGCGAGAAGGCGGCAGCGTCGGCGGGCGTTGTGCAAGGCGTGTTTGTTATTCGTGCAAGGCGTTGACTCTGATCCAGCGCCCTCTATGACAGCGCGCTATGATTTCTTCACGAAGACCCTCCTCCTCCGGGCCGCGCTGGGGCCGCGGGGGCCCACGCCGTTCCGCGTGCTGTTTCGTCACGTTTTACGAGTGTTTTCCTACTGCTGTCGCCGGCTGCGACAGAGACAGCACTGCTGCCAACCGCGACAGCGACGGCGCTAACAAGCAGAGATAAGCGGCTGCCGCACGCGACAGGGCGACACCCTCGCAGCGTGAAAAAAAAAAAACATAAAAAAACAACAACATTCGCCGTTTCGTCGAGAAAACTCTCTGACACGCACATGAGCACATGAGATGCTCACTCGAAAAAACATTCCGAAGCAGGCGGGTCCACATGGCGAGAAGAGCAACCGGTTTTCTGACCTAAAAACGAGGCATGGCGGCGGCCCCCGCCGCCTTGCTGGTGTCGCGACACGGAGCGGTGGTGGTGCAGGGCGGCCCCCATGTGTGTGTGTGTGTGTGTGTGTGTGTGTGTGTGTGTGTGTGTGCACATATTTGCCACAGGCCTATACGCAATCGGCGGTAATTACTTATACCACACGTGTCCCAAATTGTTCGGCTTCCTCTTTTAAGTAACGGCGGCCGCACAACAAATAACTGGACCGAAAGCCCTATCTCCTTCATGCTAATTGAAAGTCAACTGCTGCCCTCCAGGGTCAATCGCGTTTGAGATAGAGAGCAAAAGCAAGAAGGAAAAAAGAAAAAAAAGAGAAGAATGACACTTCAACTCGCGTGACTGCACAGAACTGACCGGCCAGAGGTTACGCGGGTTCGCGCGGTACCGCATCACTGGCGACACCGGCCAGAGAGCTTTCCACTTGTTTTGTTAGTTGCCGTGTTTTCATTCCACCTTTCCCCCCGTGACGAGGCAACAACGGCTGCGTCGCTGCGTTGAAAGCTACCATCGGACGCATCGGCGCCCCCCAAAAGGTCTGTCGCGTACCGGAGCACCGCCTGCTGAAAAGGTATCATCCGTTCTGACGTCCCACCGTGTTAACGGAATCCGACCTCGGCGGAACTAGAGAGGATCTTTCGCGAAGCTCGCCATTCAGACACGCTGACAGACAAGCCGGCGGTCGGCTGGCCAGCTCGGCGCAGCGGTAGGCCAACATGGCCAGCCTTGAGGTGGGTCAGTTCTCATCTCGGCTCCGTGCTGTGGAGCGAGGCAAGGCAATGCAGTCTCTCTCCCTCTCTCTCTCTCTCTGTCTGAGTCTAGCCCACGCACACACGCACACTTCCGCGTGCGACATGCTTATACGAATACACTTCCACCGCCTGCTCTGAATGCATAGCGAAGGAAGCTATGCCGAAACTCGTAAAATTTAGTCTGCAAGGCGCGGTCCACGGAAAAAGGGGGAGTAAAAAAAAAAAATCAAAAAGGAACCTTCCGGTCGTACCAACTATACGCGTCTGCTAAAAACAGCCGCTGCCAGATGGCGTCACTTGACAACATCAACCGTTCCTCGCTAGTTCAGTTAGGCGCAGTGTCGCCGCCCGTCCCATCATCCCGCGTCAGGGCTACCAGCCTGCCGCGCTACTATGTGCCGCCCAGGAGTGCCAACTCCTGTGTGTGCGCCGCGCGGCCGTAAGCGGATCCCCGTAACGCTCCCGCCCCCTCCGCGCAGTTACAAGGAACGTCTCTTAACTGAACACGCGCAACGGAGAGCGCTGCGGGCCGGCCGCCAGACTCACTATTACGTGAGGAATGGGCTTGGCTCGCTACGTCACTCCGTAACGATTGTGTGTGTGTGTGTATTTCATTGCGGTCCGTTTATCCGCACCGCGCACAGAGTCGCAGCTGAAACGCTAACAGGGGCCAGTGTTTGAACCCGCGCCCGCCGCGGCAAACTTGAGACAGCCCGCGGTGGCTGCTTCGGAGGGCGTGGTCAACCCACTGACCCTCAGCGGGCGCGCCATGCAGCCCATCTGTGCGACACTGCGTGCGGCCCCTGGGGCCCTGGCCGCTGCAGCCGCGGGGGCCGCGGGGGCTGCGGGGGCCGCGGGGGCTGCGGGGGCGCGGGGGCTGCGGGGGCTGCGGGGGCCGCGGGGGCCTCGGCGGGGGCATTACGCAACGCCTCGGACCGGGAAGTACGTTCAACGGCCGGACAGAGCCTCCAGCCGCCTCCAGCCACCTCAGCCGCCCCCTCCACGGACCATCAGACGAGGCGGTGGCGTACAAACGATACACAACCTTTCAAAATTAGGCCAGCAAGCCCACACACACACACACACACACACACACACACACACACACACACACACACACACGCGCGCGCGCGTACACACGACCCCGTCAGGCCGAGCACCTCCCCGTCGACAAAGATACCGCCTTTCGGACGCAGCAGTTTCTCATACCGAGGCTTGCCGCTGCCACACCTAGACCAGATCGGTTTCCGCGCAGATCTTTGCAGCAGCCGACTGAGAAGAAGACCGCAGGGGAAGTATGACGAATCGCGTGCACTACACACTGCTTCATGCATTTTTTTTTAAATTCAGGCGATTTCTCATATTTTCTCCACCGTTTTTCTTCTTTGTTACGACTTCTCACCTCCGTTTCGGGCTGCTCCGAAGTACCCTATCCCCGAGCTCAAACTCCGGCCCCGGCTGACCCACCCTGACCCCTCCGCCAACCAGGTCGAGATGCTGAGGAGGGCCCGTGGACCCGGAAGACGGCCGCGGTAGTGTAGCGTGGGCTGAGGAAGCTGACGAAACGCCCCCGGCCGCTGCCCCGCTGCCTCCTAGCGGGCCGGGCCGGGCCATACATGCTATGCATACCCCTGCTTGCCGGACGGGCCCCCGGACACCCGAGGGCGACGTGTCCCCACCGCACCGCACCCCGCCCCGCCACGCCCCGCCACGCCCCGCCACGCCCCGCCACGCCCCGCCAGGCCCCGCCACGCCACGCCCCGCCACGCCATGCCAGCACTCGGCTCGGCCCACCGCACTGAACCGGTTACATAACCTCCAGATTCACTTTCTACTGAGAATGCGGAGGGGACCCAGGGGACCCGAGGGGGCCGGGGGAGTAGCTGAGGCGGCAGGGGAGGGGCCGGCGTGGGGCGGCGGGGGCTGTCGGGGGCGGCGGGGGCTGTCGGGGACTGTCGGGGGTGAAGGGAAGTGCACCAAAAGACGCGCGCAGCCACGGCGGCACGGCACGGCGCGGTAAATTCAAACTCGAAATGCCAGGGCCAGGGGACACAACGGCCAGGCCGGGAACATCACAACCACATCCCTGCCGGACAGCGGACGTAACCCCATCTCTGCCGGACAGCGCACCATCAAGGTCGACGCGTATGCCAGCCAGTCGTGGTCAACACGGAACATCTGCGAAAGGCGAGCTCCGGCGTGGAGCCGCTTCTGCCCGCCCTGTCAACAGGAAGGACCCCCACTGAATCTGAATCTGAATCAGAGCCAAACGGCGGCGCTGCATGTTGCTTTCTTGGAGGGCCCCCAGCTGGCAAGGCGGTGGTGCCGGAGCGCTGCCCGGCCCAGCCCGGACACACAGACGCCAGGCCCGGATATGCACTCCGATCAGTTACGTTCGAAGCGTGCAGTTTGGGCTGATGCCGTCAGGGGGCGCGCGCGCGCGCGCAACACGCTGACTTGGCACGCGAGTCCGCGTGCGGTAAGGGGCTGGAGTTGGGCAGAGATGCCGCGTGCGGTAAGGGGCTGGAGTTGGGCAGAGATGGGGCCGCGTGCGGTAAGGGGCTGGAGTTGGGCAGAGATGGGGCCGCGTGCGGTAAGGGGCTGGAGTTGGGCAGAGATGGGGCCGCGTGCGGTAAGGGGCTGGAGTTGGGCAGAGATGGGGCCGCGTGCGTTAAAGGGCTGGAGTTGGGCAGAGATGGGGCCGCGTGCGGTAAGGGGCTGGAGTTGGGCAGAGATGGGGCCCCATTCGGTAAGGGGCTGGAGTTGGGCAGAGATGCGACCGCGTGCTGTAAGGGGTGCTTCGGGCAGAGAAGCGGCCCGTCGCAGGGATACCACCCGTACCCGCACCCCCTGTCGTTGGGAAACAGAGAGCTTCCCCCCCCACCTCTGTTGCCACCCCCACTCCACTCCTCACCCACCACCTCGCCCACCCCCAGCCCACATTTCAGAGCCCAAAGTGGGACACAGAGGTCCATCGCAACTGCTTGAAATTCGAGGCACACACTCGTTTGCCCGCGGCCTGGGGTCTGGGGGGCTTGTCCGGCCGACAGACTGACTGACTCACTTTCGACACGCCAGGTTGGTGGCGCTGCTTCTTCGGGACCCGGTCCAGAGCCCGCCCCACCCACAGCACCCCTCCCGCCTCGGCCCGCTACGACACAAGTTTTCAAGGTTATGTCGATGGCCCGTGCCTCGACGGGTTGGGGCCCGCGACCCGAACCGTGCGCGAGTGTGAGCGTGTGCGTGTCGTGTGTGTGTGTGTGTGTGTGTGTGTGTGTGTGTGTGTGTGTGTCGTCCGAACCCGACCTGACTGACCTGTGAAACCGGCTGCTGCCAACCGTGCGGGCGCATCAGTCCACACGCACGCACACACACACACGACCTTAACGGACTCGACATGGTGTCTGAAACGTGTCGTTTTCGAAATCAATGGCTGCCTCCATGTCCACGTCCCTCCAGGCTGCAGCCGCAGCAGCAGCAGCCGTAGCAGCAGCAGCAGCAGCAGCAGCAGCAGTAGCAGCAGCAGCAGCAGCAGCAGCAGCAGCAGAGTGTCGGTCAACGGAGTGCCGCTCCATCCTGCATCCCCCCCCTCTCTCTCTCTCTCTCTCTCTCTCTCTCTCTCTCTCTCTCTCTCCGCTGGACACGGACTACAACATGATTAACTCCGTGCAGGCGCGGCCCCAGAGGACCCCCGGCCCGGTGACACAACACCACACGTCCTTGGTGTCGTCCTCGGCCCACATCCACGTGTCCAGCGTGGTGCCCAGAGGCCCAGACTGACCGGGAGCGCATCTCTCGCTGGCCGGGTCGGCCGGGGCCTACCGGGGCCTTGCCCCACATGGGGTTGTCATCGGCGACCCGCTAAATGACTGACGTTGCCGACGGCACCGATCCACTGCTGCCGCCGCCACCACCGCCACGCCCCGTCCCTGACCATGACGCTTTCATTCCACGAATTAGAGAGAATCGCGACGGGGAAAGAAGAAACCGGCAGACGACGCTAGCGGACGACACGAGCAGACGACACTAGCAGACGATACTAGCAGACGACACGAGCAGACGATACTAGCAGACGACACGAGCAGACGACACGAGCAGACGATACTAGCAGACGACACGAGCAGACGACACGAGCAGACGACAACTCATACGCACGTTTTCGCCCCCCTTTTGCACCTTGGAATGTGGGCAAATAAAACCCCAAAGTTTATCATCACCACTATGATCGCTTGGCGGCGTGGGCAGCAGCGGCAGCGCGAATTTGAATAATGACTCAGGCCCGTGAGCAAACTGATATCCGCGTTCTTGGCTGTTTTCGTTTTATTTGACGCGGCGCGGGAACATGGCCGTGGTCTAGGAAGTCCCGCGCCTTCTCGATCCGAAACGAAAAAAAATTATCCTAACAAAAATCGCACGCCATCAGCAGTACTTGAACCCGCGACAACTGGCGAGGTGACAGCTTGCAGCACCGCACTTGGTCTACCTCCCTTCTAGGTGCTAGGTGATTGGCGTGACGTCACGGACACAGGCCAATGCTCTTTCCGCCCCCCTCTCTCCATCTCACTCCCCTCCCACTCCCCTTCTCTCTCTCTCTCTCTCTCTCTCTCTCTCTCTCTCTCTCTCTCTCTCTCTCTCTCTCTCTCTCTCTCTCTCTCTCTCTCGTCACTCGATTCCCTTCGCCGCAGTGGCGCTGCAACATGTAGAGCTTTCCGGAACATTCCGGCAACGCTCCGCATCCCCGATGCAGTGTGACAGAGATGGAAAAGGGGGGGGGGGGGCACAAGGTGCTAGCCAAGCAGAACTATAACACATTTATAGCCCTATCGCAGTATATTGGCTGCTATCGGAAATGACTCGGGTTTCTTTCAAAGTACATCATTAGTTTTGGCGCGTTTATAGAAGCGATTCGAACGGGTATTATGAGGGGAGCGTTGACGACGGTCCGGAGACAGGCGGACGCGGACAGGTCTCCGAGTGAAACGTGCCTGGCGGGCGACAGGTTTATAGCGAGGAAGGAAGAAGCGGTGAAAAAAAGAAGAAGAAGAAGAAAAGCGAAAAGCAAAGACTAGTTTCTTCATTCCGAGAGCATCACATCAAAGTTCGTCCTTTCTCGTGAGGTTGACCTTCCCGGCCTCGAAATGAAACCGAGAGGAGAGCGTGACCGCCAGCGGCGGCCAATCACATTTCGCTTTTTTCGAAGGCAAGTGAAATTAAAAAGAAAAAAAAGATGTTCTGGCGGGAAAGTACGACATGTACACACGTTCGCTGTACATGTCACTCGTGGGAACAACGACCTGCCCGCCACTTTCACCGCGCTAAGTGACATGATCTTCGGAAATACAGGTCCGGACGCTCGCCAAATAGTTCACTCGCAAAAGGGATTGATTTAGAGAACTCAAAATAAAAGCTACTGTTCGATTGAATTTCCCGGAAAGACAGACCAATCGATCTGAGTGACAAGGGTGGCCAGTCATTCTGGAGCTTCGACAAAAGTGGGTAAAATGCTCACTTGGTGCAATATTTGACATGACGTGTCATCAATTCATTAACACAATAAAAAATGAGCCGCGAATAATATTACATATACAAGATTGACTGGCATGACAGTGAAATAAATTCCTTTGTAAAAAATCAATGTGAAACACGACTTCTATTTTTTTTTTAAATTGTCAACCACGAGGTCTAATCTGCGCCGTTTGCGAATGAGATGATAGCATTTGTAATGAGCTGACGCATAAAACCAACTTTCACTTTACACTCGTTGTCACTTTGTCACATTTCACACGCACGATAGCCGCATTGCACCAAGTCGACCACTGCACCACGATGCACTCAGACCCCAAAGTCCAGTAGGCGTACACTTGTTTAAAAATTATTTTTGTTTCAATCTTTAAACCCAATAAAAAATAGACGGCACTTGGCAACACTGTTGGTTGTAAATCCATAAGTCCACGGGGGCGGGCCGCGGGGGCGGCTGTGGCCCCGCCGAGGGCTGCACTAGGTCACACACAGGGGGATGCACTGAAGCACTGGCGACACTTCGTCGTACATACCGACGGCCACGCAGGCGGAAAACACTAGCACGATGCTCCTCATGGCTGCGGGTCAGACTGACTGCTGCCCGGCCCGCCGCCCGCCGCCCTTTATAGCCCGCGCCAGCGCCGACGGTGGCGCCGCGCAACGGCCGCGGCTCGAACTGCGCACACCGGCGAACCAGCGCCCCCTACGAACCGGGGAGAGGGAGCCTAACCTAACGCACCCTGAAACCCACCGCCCTCACGAAAATCAAGTCGACAACCACCACTGTGAATAAAATTTATATATGAATACTTGACCGCGCATCTTCGTCGTTTTGACCAATCGTGTTAAAAAAAAAAATCGACTGGAATTTTGGTCGTATTGGAACTTTTTCTGAGGGTGTCTGTAACAGTCGACGGAAGTTTATTTTTGTCAGTTGATTTTTTTTCTGTTTGCCTAGCATGCCAGAAATCCGAACGCCTCCGAGAAATATTTTGACGGGGTGAGGGCGGTCAAGGTCAGCGGTCACCGCCTAATGTGATCTTGGAAAAGTGATGATTTTGCATTGAATGATGATCATTACTCTATCACTTACAGTGTTTACTATCATGGGAGTCTGATAGTGATGACAGTGACATTCACCAGGTTGAACGTCCCCTCTGCCCCCTCTTTCTCTCCCACTCCATACACTGATACCGTACCTGCTTGGTTTGGCGTTCACGTCCTCGCACATCACGTACACACACACACGCACCTACACTCACACACATGCACACGCACATACACACTTTGAACGTGGAGCCAAGGGTCCGGATGTGGGAGAGGTGGGGGGGTAGGCTGCTGTACACAGAATAAACACCCGCATCGCCTTAATGTAATCGTTTTTCGACATTTCTGGTAAAGACGGTCCAGCAGCAGCAGTGGAGAACAGTGTGGCCAACTGGTTATTTCACCTGCGCCTCATTCCGCTTCCATTGCATCCATTCATTTATTTCTGCACCACTCATGAATATATATATATTTATACATTTTTTTTTTTGAAGATGGGAAAAATGTAGAAATGGGAGATAGAGAGAAAGAAATAGAACGAGAGGAAGAGGGAACGTCGGAAATATATATCGTGGCGTCATTGACCTACGGATCCCTGGTGTTATGACACAGCGAGCGCCTGCAGACGGCACGATAGGCCGCCCGCTCCACGCCGGTGCGCTGCTGATTCTCCGGGTTGCCTACCTCCGGGTCGCAGAGGCGGTCAGTGAGAGCCGAGCGCCTGTGGATCCGAGGGTAGGCAGTCCCGCCACACCGCGGTGCGTTGAAGGCTGGCGCTGCTGCCTACCTCACAGACGCTCGACTGAGATATGCACCAGTAGTTGTGCTGAAGTGTTTGACAGCTATAAAGATCGAAAGAAGCTATGTAAATAGACGGGTGGATGGACAGAGATAGAAGTAAGGTTGGATGGAGGGATAGATAGAGGGAAAGATGGATAGACAGAGACGTTTCTCTTACGTCTCTCACCTCACGCCACAGTGTTGTCATGCGAAAAAATGAAACCGCTCCGTGAATGGCGACAGCGCTTAATTAATGAAGAGCCAGTGTCGGTGCCGCGTCTCGCGTCTCTGTCACTCCGCCGGGGCACGGCCGGGGGCTGCGGCGGTGCGACAGAGAGGGCTAAGGGCCCTCTGTGCCGCTCCTGCGCCTTCTGGAAAGTTAACCGCGTACATGACGTCACCGCCAAATTTCATGTCGGCGACAGAAGCAGGGGGCGCCACAGCACGCGAGCGGCACGCTCCAAAAAGTAGAGGTCGGTTCAGTTACTCTTGAAAAGTACCACCGGTAATGTTTTCCAGCTCCCCATTTCGCTGACGGACACATTGAAGGTCTGGACATAGTTTGGAAATTTTCAACGGTACGATATCAGAAGGTCTGCAGCGCTCTTATTTGAACCAGCTCTTAGCTCTTCGTTACTGTCATCTACAACTTCGATTAGTACCTCGAAGAGCAGTACTTTTCATGAACCATAAAACTATTCATCCATACCTACCTCACAATGTACAAAAGGCTTATAGCTCGAACTTTATTCTGTCGCCGAACACTTTGAAACATTTTCCTGTCCAAGCGGCAGCCCGTTGCGGTCAGTCCGGCGTCTTTCGATAGTGTAGACTTTAGATGTGTGTCGCGAACTGCTGCGCGGGAGAGCCCAGGACATGTGTGAAGAGTGTGTGTGGCAAGAGCCACCAGAGGGCGTTGCTGCAGTGGGTGGCCGGGCCTTTTGCCGCGTATTGTGCGTGACAGTACACGTGCGTGTGTGTGTGCGCGCATGCGATTGTGTGAGTCGAGCACAGAGAGTCTAGGCGTGTCCAGAAGAAGAACTCGAAATAGTCACCGGGCTGTTTGAAGGTGTATTACGTGTATTGAAACAGCTCCTGCTGTGGCCAGGATAAGTACCTCTAAAAACACGGCCTGGGTGAGAATGGCACCTGCGATGAGTAGCACACACTGGCAAACAACGCGAATCATTCCCCCCCCCCCACACACACACACACACACAATAAAAAGAAATCAGACAAATCAAAATCAACAGCCAGCCGTTTTCTAAGAAGGCGTCGACATTGTTTTCATACAGATAGAGCCGGCGCGCAGTTCCTTGACGCCCCCGCCTCGCCTCGCCTGTCCAAACACCGGCGTGCTAAAAGCAGTCTCTCCAGTCTCCGCCGCCCGCCTGGTCGCCCTGCCAAACAACAAGTGCTGGAGACATAAAATGCCACCCAAGAAGTGACCCCAACAAAACATGACGGACTCGGTTGGGGTTTTCTTTGTTATTTATTTTGTTTTCATTTCGCTGACTTGAGGTTTTGAAGTTCTGGATGTTAGCTTGTTGGTGCAGTTTTCGTTTTCAGCTTCTGAAACTCAATAGCAGCAATAGGTTTGGAATAAATAAACAACTTTTTTTGCCTCCCAAAATTGAAAAGTGAGATTTAATTTGTAGAGCAGTATGATATCTCCTGAGGAGCAATAAAATAACTATGTCAGTATTTGGAATTGTAACACGCAAACAAAATTTTCGTACAGTGTTATGTTGAAAACTGCGCCCAGGCAGACTTGACGTCCCGGGTCCCGTCCGGGCTACGGGAAGACACATCGTAGGGCGGAATCGGGCGGAGCGTTTGGGCGTTAGAACAACGCCCGCCCCGCCACCACGCGCTGCCTGCCGCCTGTGGCCGCCTGCCGCCGCTGCTGCCAGGGCTGCCACCACAATGCCGATGCACAATGCACGCCAGTGTCGCCACACCAACAATGCATACTAACGCGCTGCCCTGGCACTACCGGCGCCGCCGCCCGGAAAGTGCGTTTCTTGTAGTGAGATGGGCGTCAGTTACAGCGGCAGGGAACGGTCCAAACATTCCTGCTCGTGTTTTCCCAAGTAACTCCAGAATACTGCAATATTTTCACTCGGACAAAACACTGATAACTTGACAAAGAAGAAGGAAAAAAAAAACACCGCTTGAATTGCGATGGACTGGATTTGCGTCTTGATTTGCTCTATACTGCGCGGAGAAAAAAGATTAGCGGTCTCAACTAATTTTTAAGTTGATTTTCAGACACGCGATAGAATGTAGGGAGAGCTAAATTTTAGTTGCACCAACGAAACGTTACTTGCTCCAACAAAGGTTCGTTGCGGGCACTAAACATTTTTTTTTCTGCATGTTGCTCCTTCAGCGAAATTTAGTTCCACCAACAAAATTTTAGTTCTCCAAACAAAAATTTACTGTTTGTCTGAAAATCAACCTCAAAATTAGTTGCGACAACTAATCTTTTTTTCTCCGAGTGAGTGGATGGCGTCCCTAGGGGAGCTGCTCCAGCAAGGGGTGGCGTGATGCGGCACCGCCGCGCCGCCGCCGCTGCCGCCGCCGCTGCCGCCACCGCTGCCGCGCCGCCACCGCTGCCACTGCCGCTGCCGCCGCGCCGCCGCTGCCGCCGGCGCCGACTAGCCGAGGCGGTCGTACGGATGCGGCACACGGACCTGGCACTGACTTTGGGTTTCGTGTCTTGGCGTATAACGTATAGCGTTTCGTCGCCGCAGCGGGCCCGAGGGCAGTTTGATCACTACTCGTCTAGCGTCCAGCTCTGTGACGCTCTAACTGACGCACCTAACTGAACCACCCCCTTCTTGTCGTTAACTTGATTGACCGTGTCGGGACTCTCTTTTGTCTCTGCGCGGCTCCCTCGCAGGACAATGGCTGCATGGCTTCCGCCGCCCACGCTGCTACTTCCCCGACACCTGTTGCAGCAGTTGGCCACCACATACACGCAAAAATAGGCAAGAAAGAAAAAGTTTGGCTCCCCTTGCAAATTAGCCTGAGCTGATTAAGCTTCAATCTGCTAAAAGTAATTGCTACTCCAAATTTGTATTTTTGACTGTATAATTTTAGTACGTTCGCTTATCAGTTTGAGTTTGATGAGCAGGGCAGCCAACCCCCTAACCACCCTTCTTCTACTTCTTGTGTCACCCGGACCTGGCTGTCAACCAATTACAAATTACGTAACGGGTGAGACGCGCTCGAGAGCGGTGTACCTTGTGCTCTTGACCTTGAGCGAGTGTGCCCGTCGCAGTCTTACGCCGCCACATCGAGGGGATGTGACGTAATTCTTGAACAGCGCGGCTGACCCTAACCTCTAGAGCGGGCCAAAACAGGCGCAATCATTTCTCCGGGCGGCGCACGCGATGGGAGAGAGAGAGAGAGAGAGAGAGAGAGAGAGAGAAGAAGAAGAGAGAGAGAGGCAAAGAGACAGAGAAGAGACAGAGAGAGAGAGAGAGTGGCCACTACATCCGGCGCAGCGCACGGTGACGCCAAGGTTCCCCAAGGACACGGCTCGGCCACCACCTTTCGTGTGTCGTCCGTTCCAGTGACCAACAGAGGACGACCAAGTTCGAATTTCATCCGAGGCGACATGGCCGGCATGGTGGTAGCGGTGTGTCATCGGGGCGGAGAGCGAAACCGGAAACCGTGCGGCCCCACCTGGCTAGGCCCGTCCAGACCGCAGCAGCCATGCAGCAGCAGCAGCAGCAGCAGCAGCAGCAGCAGCAGCAGCAGCAGCAGCAGCAGCAGCAGCAGCAGCAGCAGCAGCAGCAGCAGCAGCAGCAGCAGCAGCAGCAGCAGCAGCAGCAGCAGCAGCAGCAGCAGCAGCAGCAGCAGCAGCAGCAGCAGCAGCAGCAGCAGCAGCAGTCCTAGCCAGGCGTGCAACACACTGTCCCCGATACTGTAGGGGGACATGTACCACCCCGCTATGACACACGCACGACAGAAATGTCAAGGGTGTTGACGCGAAGGGTGTTGCCTGTTGCTGCCCATGTCCCTGCGGGGGGGGGGGGGGAGGTCGCATCGGCTGCTACTACTGGGTACACTGCGTCGTCGTAAATGGACTCCTGGGCGCTTCGCAGTAAACCATGTGTGTGTGTGTGTGTGTGTGTGTGTGTGTAAGAGACTCCCGTGTTTCTCCCACGACCGGGGCCAGCAGCCGCAGCCCACAGCCCTTGGGGCCAAACAGGCAAATAGGCAGCGTACAAACAGGCATGGGAACGCACTTAGGGGCGCTGTGGTCATTTACTCGGGCACGTTGCTGTGCCCCCCGGGGGGCTCCCGACGACCCCCCGCGGCCAGCGCCGCACGCCCCCACTCCCTCGGCGGGGGCGTGGCGACATGACCGGAGGCGCGGCCGGCTGAGGTCGCCGTCGACGACGACCCCCGTTGACCGGCGGCCGGATCACGGACGTACCCCTTTGCCGGCCCCCTTCCGGCCCCTCCCCTCCCCCGGCCGGGCGTTGGCGACATGACGCCGGCGGCCGGCTGAGGTCGCCGCCGACGACCCCCGGTGACCGTCGGCGGCCTCACGGACACCCCTCCCCCGGGCCCTCCCCTCCCCACGCCTGCCCCGGCCGCGCGGACTGCCTGCAGACTGCCCTCAAGGTCGATTCGCATTCCCAGCTACTTTCTCCGCGGAGCACACCGACTCCGGCGTTTCCGCGCGCGTACGGCGGCCTGCGGCGGTCGGCCCCTCGGGCCCCCCCCCCCCCTCCGGCGCCACTGTTTGTGATTGATACTCCGTCAACAAGTTTGTGGAAACCGATAAGCGGCCTAGTCATGGGCAGAGCGCGTGTGTTTCCGATGAAGCCACCCCGACGACAACAGGCCGGGATCCGATACCGAAACTGGGCTGGGCTGGGCTGGCCGAGAGAACGGAGGCAGGCGCTGCAGTCGATGCGATTGGCGGTCTGAGCCCAAGTTGTGCACAACAGTCTACACAGGGTGCGAAGTACGAGATAATTTCCGAACACTTTGCGCCGGTGTCCGTGCGTCAGTTCATCTCACTTCCGTTCCGGTGTGGCAGTGATGGAGTGCCCCCAGTACACCACCCCTAGGGACCATGTACCGGGGGTACACCACCCCTAGGGACCATGTACCGGGGGAACACCACCCCTAGGGACCATGTACCGGGGGTACACTATCGTTAGGGACGATGTACCGGGGGTACACCACCCCTAGGGACCATGTACCGGGGGTACACTATCGCTAGGGACCATGAGCTGGGGGTACACCACCCCTATGGACCATGTACCGGGGAACCAACCCCGCAGGGACCATGTACTGGGGGAACCAACCCTAGGGATCATATGGCCCTCTTCACGGCCGACTAGGGGCACACCACCCCTAAGGACCATGTACCCCCATTTGGTCAAAGGGGTACACAATTCCTTGGGCCTGTGCGCCCCCCGCTGATTGACTTGGGGGTACACCATCCCTAGGGACAGTGTACCCCCCGGGGGCTACATGGAAGGTTCCCTCCTCGGAACCTGAAGCTCCAGCCGGTCACGGAGTATTCGCCTGCCGGACCTGACGGGGGCGACACTGGGCTGTGCCGCGCCGTGCCGGGCCCGTTGGCGGTACCGGGGCGCATTACCATACAATGGCCCCTAACCGGGAGGGGGGACATGCATAGACGGACAGGACAAACTGCGCCTCAGCCACAGCCGCTCACAGATATGCATTTCCATATTTTTCATATCCCGTCAACAAAAAGGGAGACCCGCTCCAATGTCCCACGACGACGACGGGGCCCTTGGATAATCGATTTTACATCCAGGAAAAATTACACACACGCACACACACACACACACACACACACACACACACACACACACACGTGCACACAAAGTCATCATGCGCACGGATGTGTCGCGTTGCCGAAATCAAGAAGAAGAACAGTGGGCTTATGCAACGCGACGGGGAGGGCATCGGGGTCAACAAACTGTGCGGTACGGGGGTTCGCGGTTCAGCCGCTGGAGGCGCTAGAGGGCGCTGGTGGGGAGGATCCGGTGCCAAAACGCGGCCGGCGTCCGTCTTTCCCTTTGGTCGTGATTTTCCGAGAATGCACCTCCTGTGGGTGTGTGGCGGCGGCCCCCTCCCCTCCCCTCCCTCTACCGGGGCACCAACGCCACTCCTTACATCATCGCTTCACCGCTCGTCCCAAACAATTGCATCACGACGATGAATGGAAACCGGCTGCTGCCGCCGCTGCTGCTGCCGCCGCTGCAGCCACCGCTGCCGCTGCTGCTGCCGCCGCTGTGCCGGGCTCCGGGGGCTCCGGGCCGAGCGCCCATAGCGGCCCGGACGCAACTCCGGCGACAGCCCCGTTCAGTTACGGCCGTCGCACGAGGCGGGGCCGGCGGAGGAGGCGGCGGTGGCCGTGCGGCAGCGGGGGTGGTCTACTCGCACCGGACCCGGACCATGCCACGGTCCGGGTGCGTTCAGGTTTCCGCCGCACCGGCAGCCTGGCCGACCGGCCGTGACCAACAGAGACTGCCGGCGAGGGCGGCCCGAGTAGAGGCCCGTGGCGGACGCAGCCGGCGGGGGCTGGCGGGGGCCGAGCACGGGGAACTGGCCGTCCGCATGCAGGGCGCGGACCTCTTCGGCCTAATTCCGTTCGGGAAACCGGAGCGTGATGACAACATGGGAGACGGACATGTCCGACTAGAGGAGGAAAATAATATAGGTTGGGGCGCAGAAGCGGAAGCTGAACGATAAAAACACTCCCATTTACCGTAAACTTTCGAGGAGGTATGGGAAATATCGATGCACAGGGGCCGCGCCAAACATGGGAACGAACCTCCACATTCGCTCAAAACACCGTTCTAGTTTCTCGTTCCTACCCTTGAGAGTTTCGAGTCTAGAAGAGTTTTTGTTCTTCAACTTCCGTTTTCCAGGTCTCATTGGAAACCTCTACTATACCGGCCACGAGAAACAGGGCTGGAGTTGATACACCCGCCAACCATTTATTGGCTCGGGATCTTCACAGACGATCGTGATTGAGACACAGATGACAAACTTTGGCACGATTTTGCACACAACATCCGCTTTTGCGGGATTCTTCGTGACATCACTTTTTTTTTTTAAATTTATATCTCTAAAGTAGTAAAGTGTGAGAGTGCGTCCAGCTGGGGTCAGCTTCCCCTACTTCCGTTTTTGGCCGTTGCTCCGATTCTGCCGCGGTGACATTGCCTCTGGGACACTGGAACCGGCTCGATGGCGGCTCGGTGACCTGGTGATATTAGGCAAGCTGACAGCGGCGGCGATGTTTAGCCGGGGTATTTGGCGGCGTTGCTCATTTCAGTTGGCAACACTGGGAGGCTCGAGCCGGCGCACCCGAGTGCGGCGCGCGATGTTGGCGGCAGCTGCTGAGACTGTGGTCGGGTCCACGTCGTTGCCTACCCTGGCAGAAATAGGTGATTCGCCGCAACGGCGAGCTGCTCTGCGCGAACCAAATACCTCAAACATAAAGTACCGGTTGAATCTCTGCGTTTTTTGACATCTTTATTACGCAAGTGATGTCCCTCCACTTTTACCTTTTTTTTTTTTTTTTTCTCCCTCGTGGTGGTCATTCTGACGGGCCCCATGTTGTCATGCGGGGCTTCACTTTCGTTCAGAAGAAAAGGAGAGTCCTCCTCGTGGGCCGGGATTCGGGCGTGGCTCATGCTGGTCCCCGCCGGTCCCCGCCGGTCCCCGCCGTCCCAGATCTGAGTGGAGGCGGGAGAGGAGATGCGGGCTCTGACCTTCAGAAGCACTCTTACTTTTCTTCCTGCCCACCGCTGTGAGCTTCTGGAAAATGACGGTCGGGACAGACGAGTCCAGTGATGATGCTCCCGGGAGTGCGTAGATGTGGCGGTCGTTTGCGCCATGAACATTATTCATAGCCGGTTTGAGTTTTGGGGTGCGTGAGGTCGCGTGCTGATCACGATGTGTAACATGCGTTTTTTTTTCTTTGTTTCTCTTTTCAAAAAAATAAAATAAAAAACGGTTAATCGGTGCGCTGTGTTGGCAATACCAGCAGCACGCACAACCCTTTCCGGATCTCAGGAAGCAGAATCAGAATTAGGGAAACAAGAGCGGCAGCGTGAGCGATGCTGCACTGCTGCCAACTGGCCGCCGTTACGTGGTTCTGTTTTTGTTGTTGTGGTGGTGGTCTTCCTGCACGCCTAATGCCCGGCCCCATTTGAGCGCGTCCGCCGCACTTCCCATTCTTCGATTTCCCTTCGAAGCGTTTTCGTATCCCGCAGAAGGCGCCGCGCCGCCAGCCCGCGCTATCCGTCCGCCCGCCCCGAGCGACCGAGGCGGCCGAAGCCCGCGCAGCCCGGCGCAGCCCGGCGCAGCCCCCTATCCCATCGCGTAACTTTCTCGCTGGAGCCATGTGCAGTGCGAGCGCGGCCAGGGCACGGCCAGGGGGCACCGCCGCCACGACACGCAAGCCCTGTTTTGTTTTTCCCTGCGCTAGCCAATCAGGGGTCAGCAGCTCGGCGCGGGTGAAAGAAGAAGAAGAAGAAAAAAAGAGGGATTTATGGCTGTTTTCGAACGCGTCCGCAGCAGCTGCAGCAGCGTTTCTCGAGCCCGAATTAGCACGCGTGCAGATGACAGAGTGTGAGAGAGAGAGAGAGAGAGAGAGAGAGAGAGAGAGAGAGAGAGAGAGAGAGAGAGAGAGAGAGAGAGAGAGAGAGAGAGAGAGAGAAGGAAAATGCAAAAGGAAGCGGTGGCCACTTCCGGTCAAAACGAAGAAAGGGCAGGATAACGGCGGTGCCTTATGGAGTGCACCCACCGCCGGCACGCCGCGTTCACAGCGATGGCCGTGTTCCGCAACGCCAGAGTTTCCCGCTAAACAAACACGGTCCGGGAAGGGGATGTGGGCGCAAGTGCAGGGAAAGTTTTTTTTCTTTAATTTTTGATAGTGAAGAACCTGGTGGAGGTTTCCTGTCCATTGTGCTCCTCTGCCTGCACAGCTCTGTAGCGGCTGCAACACTACCGACTTCTTGTTGATACGGCGGGCACGGGGGAAAAAATCGCTCTTAAAAAAAAGATATACTGCAACCTTTTTTTTTAACCGACACACACATTTTGGAAGATCCTCGTATTTTCCGGGGTCCAGGCCCGCCCCGGCCGGCGGTGGTGGCCTAGTTCGGCGGGCGGACACACGGCGGCGCTGCCGGCGCCAGTGACCCATATCCTTCACCGTTTTATCTGATCCCCTGTCACGATTAGTACGCGTGCCGGCCGCCGGCCGGTGCTGCCATCGGGGGGTATCGATACGTCGATCATGGTGGTGGTTGTGATATTATAAGAACATCGCGTCTTCGCAATTTTTTTCTTCCCTTTCTAAAGCGTTGATGGCAAAAGAGTTAATAGGAAATGAAAAAACAACAGAGATACGTTGTTGGTGCCGCTGTCACTGGCAGGTGACAGGTGACATCCTAGCGAGCCTAGCAGAGGGGCGGGCGCGATCTACTGCCGGTTTCATCTTCCGAAATGCTTTTCTGACCGCTTCTGACCTTGCGCGCGGAGAAGATGATTATACCGCTGAGACGTTACGTAATATTTGTGAACGGCATCTTTGGCACCCGAAATAGCGGCGTCTCTGACCGCTGCGGACGGTAATGTCACAGCGGGGGCGCGTTCCAAACGGCCACCACGTGTAACGCAATGGGTGTGCCGCCAGGAAGAGCTGGGCTGCCGGTATCTGGACGTCCTTGGTGACCCGCGGCAGGGGCCGCAGGGGCCGCAGGGGCCGCAGGGGCCGCAGGGCCTCACGGGCATTCGCGCACAGCCGACGGATGTTTCTTCACGCCTCCTCTCCTGCTAGGGGTCAGGTCGGACCCGGCCGGACCAGACCGGTATGCGAACCGGGAGGGAGGAGAACACCATGTTCGCCCCGACCAATTTCAATATGATTTTTTTTCGTGTCTCACGATGACGATATGGTGGTTGGTCGGCCTCCCCTCGTATGCATTATATTTTCCACCACGAAAGGTCACGTGCACGTGGCCCCCATTTTTGAGACCCTGGGGCCAAGTCGAGTCCGACTCGGGTCTCAAATCCCAAGTGTAATAGGGCGTCTTCGAAACACCCTCTCCAACCCAGTCAAAACCAGACTGTCGAATTTGCTTCGATAACCGAAATTGTAAGTCGATTCGACTTCGATTCGTGGTTCTCAAAACGAGGTCGAACTGATATCGATTTCAATTTCGAGATGGATTCGCTGGTCATGGCGCTTTTGTTATCACAGTAAATGCTGTCAACGCCCTCAGAGTGTGCTTCTAAAAGGCCCCGCTGAGACGGTTCCCAGCCCAGCGCTGCTCGCTGAAGCCGCCCAGGCAATCGGCGCGCCCTCCATCGCCCTTCGCCAGCGAGGCTGCTCTAAGCAGGTGCTGGTTGGGTTCGGGACTATCATCTCGATGGGTGCTTTCCCTCGCGCCAGTTGGCAGCGCTGAAGTAGTGTAATTGGCGGACGCTGTGTGGCGCGGTAGCCCTGGTACCGTCACCGCTCTCTCCTTATGATGTCATATCAATACAATAAGTTTGGAGGGCTCGTGACACACGGCTGTGTGTGTGTGTGTGTGTGTGTGTGTGGTTTGACGAGGAACAGGAAGTGGAGTACAGCAGGGCAGTGGGTTGGCAGGCGTGGCTGCCGGCCGGATACACGGCTGCCAACTGTGCGCGGCCAAACCCACGTGGCTGCGCGGAATTTCTCATAGTAGATCCAGGGGGCGGTGTGTGGCGGCTCGGAGACCCGCGCCCTCTGGATCGGAGTGGTCCGCAGATAACGCCAGCACAGTGTCCGTGTAAACGCGGCGCTATGAGAAATTGCGGCGTCGGTGTGTCATGTGTTGTTGCAGCAGGTTCGAGCCGGGGTTGGTGCCTGGGTGCGGAGGCCGTCGCAGGCACTGGAAGAAATAGACTACTCCGGAGAAGACCTATAACGGAAGTAAGAAGAACGAAGAAGAACGCTGGGGGATATATATATATATATACTGTGGAACGCCGCTGGTACTTCGAAAATCACGCGATTTCTGACATTTTCCTTCTCGTTATGATACTTCTTCCGTTTCGGGCTGCTTTCGAAGTACTGTCTTCCATATTCAGCCTGTCCGCCTCCAAGCTTCCATTCCACGGTGTAATAACTGACCCCAGCTCATACGAAGGGGGCTGTCTCAGTCACAATTTCTCATACCGCCGCCCCTAGCCGGTGGGCCGCCTGTCGCTCGCAGCCCGTGAATAACAAAAAGGTTAGGGGTCTCTAGACCATAAACTGATAGCTATCGGCTGAGCTGCTTGTCGGGCCGACGGAGGACCGGGGGTCGCGCCGCGCCGACCGCAAACGCCTGCGAGTGCGTTCCCGTTCCGAACCGCACTGCACACCTCCGGCAAAACTAAACACTCCGCGTCAGTAGAATAATTTAAATACAGAATGTGCGATAGTCAAATATTGGAACGAGCACTCGGAAGGGAAGAGCTTGTTGCATCTGCGGACCGCAGCAGCCATCGATATCTCGAACATGGGCAATGAGAGAGCGGCGAGCGCCACGGTCGGTTCAATTGCCAGGCCGACCGAGCGATAGCGCCAATGGTCCGCATATCGCGTCCTCCTAAGGGGCGGTTCAGTTTGCGGAAACCAGTCGGCGCGTCGCCGCTGGTATCATGACGTCACACGACGCTACGCTGCCGCCTCCCCGTTCGGTTCGAGTGCAGAAACCTCTGAATTTGGATGCGCACGCGCGTCTACAGCGGTCCGGTGCAGCAGCAGCCCGGCGGAGATCGACCCATCGATCGACGCTCCGTTCGATACATCGAAGGGCGCGCGATTTAAACAGTGGCCGTGACTCCCCCGCGCGAACAGCGACAATGACGTCACCAGGCGTAACGGGCGCTGGCTGTGACGCGCCGATAACGGATAGCGGTAACGGCACACGCCGGGCGCGTGACCTCATGCAAGGTGTTGTGTGTGTGTGTGTGTGTGTGTGTGTGTGTGTGTGTGTGTGTGTGTGTGGCCCACGCCCCGCTAGGCGCACGCCAGCCCCTGCTCCGCCAATGGCGTCGGACGGTCACGTGACGAGGTGTGCGCGCGCCTTGTACGGCACTGCAGCACAGCAGCAGCAGCAGCAGCGGCAGCAGCAGCAGCAGCAGCAGCAGCAGCAGCAGCAGCAGCAGCAGCAGCAGCAGCAGCAGCAGCAGCAGCAGCAGCAGCAGCAGCAGCAGCAGCAGCAGCGGTCACTCCCTGGTGGCCGCGCGCCGTCAGCGCGACGCAGCACTTCTCACCTCGATGTATCGAACCTTCGACACGGCGGCGCGGAAGCCAAAGACACGGCGCGACTCCGGCAGGCTGGGCACAAACCTTGCAGGTTAGGTGCAGGTAAATAAATCGCGCTAGGGGGAAAAAAATCACACAGCAAAATAATAATAACAGTTTTTAAAAATCAGCAAAATTGCTATTTTTCTAAAAAATATTTTTTAGGGTGTTTTTGTTTTTACCTTCTGCGATTTTCCCCCTGATGTGATTATTTAACGCTATGCTTCGTTTTGTCCAAATTTTCGCTGCGTGGCAGGGCGTGAGGGAGCATCTCTTAGCTGTCGTCCTTTAAGTACGTCCGAATTTCCCATATCCGCACGAGGCGTCGTACGGCCGGCTTCTCACCCCCACCCGGAACGACCTGTGGCGGAGGGAGGGGCAGGGAGGGAGGTGTCGACCGGTAGCTTTACAACGTCCGTGAACCTCGCGACGTCGATCTGGTATGAATCAATATCAGGCTCTGTTAAGCGCCGTAGATTTCTCATACTTTTTTTCCCGCTGCGTTTTGCGGCGGCGCGGTGTCGTGCACGGGGCCACGTGAATGGCCGTCGACATCGATTGGTTGGCATCATCGCGGGCAGGCTGCTGGCCGGCTCCACCCACCGGGGCTGGTTATGGGTGACGTCACAGGACCGATTAATGAGAATTTCAGCAGCGGCATCAGGGACCGGTCAGAGGCAGTGCCCGATGGTGGACCCCTCGCGGCTTCCACTTGACTCTGAGGCTCAGCGGCCATCCTGGCGGACATGCGGCGTGCGACTCAACTCAGACTCCAAATCAAACTCACGTGGTCGTCTTCAAACTACGCAACGCGCATCTCCACGCGGCTGTGTCGGTCTGCAAGAGCACCACGGTCGCTACCCCGCGCTCGAGCGCCCCGGACCGGGGTCGGGGCTGAGGACGGGGTATCAACCACCGAGGTTTTGACCGCGGAGACCAGTTTGTGGGGTGTTACATAATTTGAGAACGGTCCCCGGGCCGTGCCGTGGACGACATAAGCGCTTGGTGGTCGCCCCGCCCTGCCCCGCCACGCCCCGCCACGCCACGCCCTGCCACGCCTTGCACCCACCGCATTCCTGGCTAACGTGTTTCCGGTTGCGATTTGTGAGGTAAAACGTTAAGTCGAGCCAAAGGGAAGGAGGGAGGGGTCGAGCGGGCCGGGCACAGGCAGGAGGCACAGGCGAACATGCACGGGAGAGCGCCATTCATTCATTCATTCATTCATTCATTCATTCATTCATTCATTCATTCATTCATTCATTCATTCATTCATTCATTCATTCATTCATTCATTCATTCATTCATTCATTCATTCATTCATTCATTCATTCATTCATTCATTCATTCATTCATTCATCGTTTATCTGACAAATTATTAATTCGACGGATTATACATTCATTCACTCATTCAACGCATTCTGAAACCTTGGCCCTCGCCAACGAATTCAACCCTTTATCCGTCCACTTGCGCTCACTGTCCAGCGCTGTCCAGTTCACTCTAACCGCACTCCATAATAAAAATTGGGCCAGTCATTCACTCCTTACGTCACTCGCCGGGTGTCACTTTATTTCGGCGCCGCTATTGTCGGCGCAGCCGGCTGAGCGCTGGCCGAGTGAAGCTGCTGAGTAGTGCTGAGCGGTTGCTCTGATTAGCTCGGGCGCAGCCCTTGACGGAGTCCCTTTTGCCCTCCCCCCCCCCTTCCCACTTTCCCTTTCTCTTCGTCCCCCTTCCCCCCGCGCGTCATGCCCCTTCCCTTCTCTTCCCTTTCACCCCGGAATCCAGTCTGGACAGTCCACACACACACACACACACTCACAATCTCACACACAATCACACACACACACACACACACACACACACGCGTGCGGGCGCGCGCAGACTGTGAACCGACATTGCACAAGTCGGTGAATGGGCCGAAAGAGAGCATTCCTGGACCAGGACGCGGTTCGGGAAAAAAGGCGTCCACTCCACTCAGCGGCCGCCCATTCATCCCAGGAACACCGCCGCCGGTCCACACACAACGCACCTATCTCGATGGGTGCGCAGACGACTGACTGCTCCCTGCAAGGTCAGTGACAAGTCACACCCGGAAGACACGACCCGCGCTCGAGCGCGGGGTACCGACCGAGAAGCAGAACGCGCCTTCCTCCCTCTCCGCCACTGACCAGATGTCCCTGCGCCTTGTCACGTAAAGAAGAAGAAGAAGAAGAAGTTGGTGTTGGTTTTCGAATTGCGGATGCGCCGGTCTCTGGCGTGGGGCGTGGCGGCGGCGGTGGCTGGGGTGAATACCCCGCGCGGGGAAGGGTCCGGCCGGCGCGGGGTATGTCCCGTCCCGGTCCTGGCAGTGGTGGCCGCGGGGCGGCGACGCTGACAGACTTGCCTCCGGCCGGCCCCGGCGGCATGGCGGCCAGTGCCACGGGGGTTGGAGGGGGAGGGGGAGGGGGCTGACCGTGGCGTGTCGCCGGCCCCTGTCCGCCGTGCGCTACCGATGACCGGAGGTGTTGCGTCACACGCACGTCCCCTCGCGGCCACAGGGCCTCGGCCGCTGGCCCCACACCGCCGCCTCGGCCTGCTTCGCCTCGCCGCAGATGCTCCCCGACCCCACATACGGAGGCGGTCAGATTTACGACTCGGACCCCAACAAGTGGAGCGGCTCATGCGCACTGCACGAGTACACTGCGCGTGCGATTTCAGTTGTGTATGCCGGGTTAGCGCGGCTGCCACGGCAGTATAGTTCTCTGCATCGGCCGGGCTCGGCTCGGTCATGGCCCATAACCGGACTCTTCTGTCTCTGTCTACTTGTGAGAACCTAGTGAGTGCGAGAGAGACAGACGAAGCTCGGTCATAGCCTTGCCGTGCCATGTCCGGCCGATGCAGGAAACTACACACTAAATTCTTATGAAGAATTTTATTCAGAAGTTACAGACGCTTTTGCACATGCGCTGAGCTCGGCATAATATTGTGCAGAGCTCGCCGCACGTGCAAAAGCGTCTGTAACTTCTGAATAAAATTCTTCATAAGAATTTAGTGTGTACACGGCGGGGGTCGGGTCGGGGACCGGCCGGGGCGAGCGTGTATCGTGCCCGGCTGTGCAGCGATAATTAGGTGTCCGGGCCGGGGGCGGCCGGGGGCGGCCGGGGGCAGTTGGGAGACACGCTGACGCAAAGAAGACGGCGTGAAAATCACACGATGCACTCTCGAAATCTCGGGGAGTGACTGGCCGTTCGAAGCCCCCGCCCGGGGCGGCGGGGGCAAGATCACACGCTGGCCGCCGTTTTGTGTGCGTGTGTGTGTGCGTGTCCAGAGGCTGTCCAGGCTGGGAGCCTTGAGGGGGAAAAAGAGGAAAAACTGAGGGAAGGTCGACGCGCAAGTGTTTCGACACGGCGGCGGTGGTCGGCGACGTCCAGGGCGATGGTCCTCCGGCCCCACCGCCGCCGCTGCACCTCCACGTTCTGCAACACCTGCTGCAGCGAGCGTCGCTCGCTTTCGGGTTCTTTCCTCTCCCTGGGCCGCCGCAGCCGTCCTCTTAATGTGATACACCCCGGTCGGCGGCACGACTGTGTGCACTGGCGGAAGTGATCCAATTAATGTATGCAAATGCGGCCGGAGCAATGTCACGGCGGGGCTAGTTCAGTTAGGGCCCGCGCACAAACTACGATTGGCGGACCGGCGGTGCCCGGAACGTGACGTCGTCCCCGCGGAAACTGGCGAGGCCGCCGAGCGCCTGCGAATGCCAGGGTAGGCCAGCCCGCCGGGCACGCGTGCACGCACCAAACGGGATTGCCTACCTACCAGGCGCCCAGCTCGTTGAGGAGTTGTCAGTTACAACTCGGCCCGCGTCGCAAACCTTCTAGATTTGCATAACAAATGGCGGGCGGCCGCTGTGCATTCCAGCCGGGCTGAGCTGAGCTGCCTCGGCCGGAATGTGAACGGAGTCACTCGGCGGGGAGGGCGCGGCGACCTCCGGACCGGACCGGACCTCCGGGGGTCAGTTCAGTTAGCTCCAGACTCTGCCCCCTGCGGACTGTCAGTGGCGCAGAGCCCCGTATCGCGGCCCTGATTGGTCGGCCGGCCTCACGCGGCGGGCACGTTACGCAGCAGGGGGTAGAGACGGGCCGAAAGAAGGTGAACAGGGACGGGTCTCTTCGGTAGCGACGACTCCCAAGGCCGGCGTAGGCAGGCCGACCATTGTCTAAAACGGATGGGGGAAATTAACGAAGACTCCACCCGCCACCGCCGCTGCCGGGAGCCGAACCCACGCCCTCCTCCGCGCTCCCCGACCCTCCGCGCCAACACTCGTTACACGGCGCTCCCGGCCCACCATGGACCTCAGGCTCGAGATGGGGTCGATGCCATTAACGAGAACTACCAATCTCTGCCAAAGTGTCAGTAAAGTTGGTACCACCACAAAGTGCGCGGGTGCAATAACCACTCGCTTCCCAGGTAAATGGGGTTATGTATGGCTCACCTGCTGATGTGTGTCTGCATGTATAATTATACATGGCCGTATTTACATTCATTAGTATATGGAAGAATATGAGGATACATGCCACATTTCATGTGTTCTGCCATACATGATTTCAAGTAACGTCACATGTCAGCGACACACACCTCTTTATTTACCTGCGGTGGTGCTTAACGCACCTACGCCACTGGCCCGCGAGGCACACCTCTTTCACGGGTTGAGCAACGCGCGGCACCAGTGGCGTGTTCGGGCGGAGGAGTGGTGGTGGTGGTGGTGGTGGTAGTAGTAGTAGTAGTAGCGGCGGCTGAAGTGGTGGCAAACAGGGTAGTAAGTCTCGCTCCATTTCGTCAACCGAAACCGCGGCACGGTGGGTCTAGTTCTTCTTCTTCTTCTTCTTCTTCTTCTTCTTCTTCTTTTTGCTCCTCCCTCTCACTCTTGGTAAGGGACGAGGTTATGTTAACAGGGGTTTTCTCACCAGGTCCTGCACCCGGCGTCAGGTTCAACGTGGTGGCCAGGACAGGAAGGAGAATGTGGGAGGGGGGGGGGGGAGTCCCTCCTGCGCTGCCGAGAGCTTGTCAGGATGACTTCCCAGCCGGTATGTTGGTATGGTCACCCGTCTGACGGATCTTGTGAAATGGATTGAGGGACGAGCCTCCGCGCTGGTGCCACTGGTGCCGCTGGCCGGAGCCTGGCCGAGCCCGACCCGGACCATGTAACTTTTGCCACCATAAATCATGGTGGCCACGCCTATGCACCGCCATGTCCGCCTGCACCGCGCGGGGCCGCGTGAGAAGCAGGCCGCGCGCCTAGCTTCTGTCCCCGTCTGTTCCCGGGCCGGGGGGCGCGCACAGCGAAAGGGACGTCTGCGAACGCAGCCCGAGGAGGAAGAATCAATCAAGAGCGTAGTTCAGCTAGCAGCGTGCACTGCACAGCACAGCACGCCGAAGGCCAGGACGCGGTAGAGGCGGCCGGCTGCTGCAGCAGCCCCTGCCCGCCCCGTTCAAGGTAGGGTACGGAGTCAATGACCAGTGCAGAGCCTGTCCGAGCCGGACACCCAGGACAGCCCAGACCAGACCTGTTAGTACAGTAGTAGTCCGTTATGGCGCTGCTCGGGGTTCGCTGTGATTGGCCCGCGGGGCGCGATGCACCGACCAATGGCCAGCGCGCGCGGACATTTAAAGCGCTGTGACGGCTTGGCACGCTTGGGTATCCGGCCGCGGAGTTTCTCATAACGGCAAGCGTGTGCGTTCGGCGGCGGTCGTCGTCGGCTTCGCGGGGGACTCCGGGGTGACGGCGGGGAGCTGGGGGGCGTCTGACAAGGGAGTGGCGGCGGCGGTAACCCCCGCGGACCCCGGCCCGGGAGGCGGCAGCACGTGAGCCGCGGCCGCGTTCGAAACGGACGAGTTTTGGATTCCAGTGTGGGAGCGGCGGGAGCCGGGGGTGGGGGACGACGGGGGCCTGGGCGGGCCGCCGGGACCACGACGACGGGGTGCTTGCGACACACGTCCAGTCCGGCCGCCGATCAGCTCGGGGCGGAACCCAGCGGCCGATGCCGGCCGGGCCGGGGAGCAGCGCGCCGGCGGCGGCTGCGTCCGCGCCGTCGTCGACGGGGGAGTGCCGGCCGCGGCGGCGGGCCGCGGGGCGCTGGCGTTGGCCGGCTGCTTCGGACGCGCACCCCCGCCGCGCGCCCCCGCCGCGCCCGCGCCCTGGCCGCCGTAGCTGCCGGGGGCCCGCGGTGCAGATGGGGGGGTCTGTGACCGGCCGGGCACGGCCACGGGGACCTTTCAGTGGCTCAACACCATGCACCACGTTCTGCTGAACTGCCGTGTTGCTTCTGCTGCTTCATCTTTCGACACACTCGACGGGACAACACCTCATTTTGTCCTGTGGGTCGCCGCCGCCACCGCAGCAGCAGCAGCGACTCCCTGCGCCTTCCTGAACACCTTGTTACACTAGTTCAATGCCCGTGGTAATAACAGGTCATGAGAAACAAGAAAGTGTAAACGATGACATCGAGCGATATCGATAGTCTGCAGGTACGAAAAATGCAGTGGTTAACAGTCACCTCGCTGTGAAGATTCACCCTCACAAACTGTAAAAAAATGCGCACTGATTCGAACTGTGAGTGCTTCGAGGGACACCTTTGGCGCTCCGGTCGGTGGTCCAAGCCTCTGAGCAGGTGAGGAGGGGGAGGGGGGGGGGGGGGACTGACAGGGGGTATTGCCGGCCGGCTGGCGGCCATGTATGGCGCCCGCCGGACAGCACCTGCGCGGCACGCAGCCCAACTGCCGTCCGTGTTCTCTGGTAGCCCACCTCCCGGGCGCAGGCGGAGCGGAGCGGTCCGTCTCAGCGCCTGCCGGGTAGGCAACATCAGCTCGAGCGTGCATGTGTGTCGTGCGGGCTGGCCTACCCCGCGGGCGCTCCCGCTCATTCAGTGTCTTTGGACACAGAGATATTTCAGTCCCCCCCCCCCCCCCCCCCCAACAAAAAAGTATTTTAAGAGCCGATCATAAATTTGTTGAAAATGGAATGTTTACAAACGACTTGACACTTTCCGGGCCCTTTTTTTTCTTTTCTTGTTTTCAAATCCCGCCCCCGTCACGCGGTTCTCTGTGCTTCAACAAACTGTTGTTCTTGTTTATCATTATAAATTGTGTTTAGGTTTTGTGTCTTTTTTTATCACTTTTGTGGCGTTCTGTGAATCAGAGAGGTGAAGGAGGATTAAAACTTCACTTGAGTAAGTAGACAACCATCATTTATTTCCTTAAATTCGCATATTCCTAGAGATTCGAAGACCGCACTTGGCACTTGGCAATCCGTTTAGAGGGAAAACAACCCGGCCAAGGCGACATAAAAGACGAAGAAATAAAACAGACGGCACAAGCAGTAGTTTGAGAATAAATTATGTTAGCATCACAACACGGACAGCACACATTGTAAGTAAAAATACGTCTTCTACTCGTGAAAAAACACTACACTCCCACTCACCCATGTACATACACACACGCACGCACACACGCACGATCACACACACGCACACACACGCACAGTCCACGTCTCTCCCTTGTTCCACCGGCAGCCGCTTCCGCCGCCGAGTCTCTCCGTCTCACTCGCACCCGCCGACAGCTCGGACGCGGCAGAGACGTTGAGAGGCCGTCCGTGGTGTGCATCTCCACGCACTTCTTGGACAGCCCCTGAGCGCGCAGGGCGGCGGAAGCAGGGCGCGTCACTTAACACCTACACGTCTAATGGCACCTTATCGCGGGCCCCGTGTCGCGGGCCGGCGGGGCGTCCGGGACGGGGCGGCCTCCTGCTCGAGGCCCCCGACGAACACCTCGCCGGCGACGAGGCGGGGCGGTTCCATCTGGCGCGGCGGCGGGGCCCCGGCGATCACCGAGGCCGTCATCCTCTTGGGGCTCCGTCCGCCGTGAGATGGGTCAGTCCAGCCGGAGGCGGCCCTCAGTAGGGGACTGCGGGCACAGAGACAGTCGGTTACTGCGAATAATGAACCGGCCGCTTATCGGCACGATCGGATTGGACTACTCGTCCTCTGGCCATATCTCGTAGGGGCGGGCGCTCCGCATTGGCTAGAGCAGCGAAGGCGCGTTCAGCTGACAGTTCAAAAATTGCATTTTCACGATCGCGGTCTGCGATCAGTGCGACAAATTGAGGTGCTCACCGTACTGGGCCGGCTGGTTGAAGGCGTAGTAGAACCTCTGCGGGTAGCCAACGGGGGGCCGGGGGGGCTTGGGGTACGCCGGCGGGGAGGTGGCCGGGGGGCTGGGGTAGGCCGGTGGGCTGGGGTAGGCCGGGGGCTGGGGTAGCCTGGGGCGGGGACGCTGGGGGGGTAGCCCGGGGGGGAGGGTGGGGGCACGGGGTTGCCGTCGCCGCCGTCGCCACCGTTGCCGCCGTCGCCGCCCTCACCACCGTCACCACCATCACCGCCGTCCGTGCCTTCCTCGGTGGGCGGGGCGGGGGTGTTGGAGGAGGACTCAGCACCGCCACACTGGACGTTGGCGGGCCAGTCACACACGTTCAGCTCCTGCAACAGTCGGGAGCACATCAGCGGTGTCACCACCCAGACCCGCCTCACACCATCACGTCGTCGACCCGCAGAAGACACCAACCGCGCTGTAGTCGAGGCCGGGAGGGCACTGGAACTCGACGGGGTTGCCGTTGTCACAGACGTAGAAGGTGCCGCACTTCTTGTCCGAGCGCCAGCGGTCGCCGACCTTGCAGGAGCCCTCGGGGGTGGGCGGCGTGGGCTGCGTGGGCTCCGTGGGCGGGGTGGGGGTCGCGGTCGGGGGGTAGGTGGCTGGAAACGAAAATTTTCGGTCAGAATCCGAAAATTTCATTGGACAATTTTTTTAATTTTTTTTTTTAGAGAATTTGTGATATACTCACGCTGCGGCGCGGGCCTGTCTCCGCAGGGGACGTTCTCGGCGAAGTCGCAGTAGCTCTTCTCGGCGTTGAACAGCAGGTCGCCGGGGCACTCCTGCTCGATGGCGTCGCCGTCCCAGCAGTTGATGAACTTGTTGCAGCCGTTGGGGCTGGGGAACTGGCCGCGGGGATACTTGCAGTACGGGGCCAGGGGGTTCTCGGTGGTGGGCGCAGGCAGCGGCGCGGGCGTAGTCTCGGGCTGGGGCTGGGGCTGAGGCTGGGGCTGGGGCTCGACGGGGGGGTACTCCGGGATGCCGCCCGGGGGTCGCTGGGGGTAGCCGCCCGGGGGGGTCGGCGGCAGGGTCGGCGGGGGGTTGGCGGGGCCCTCGGGCTCGTTGGGCAGGATGACGGGGCCGCCGGGGCTGGGCTGGCCCGGGTACTGGTACAGCGACGGGACGAGCCGGTCGACGGGCACCTGCACCCAGATGGTGGGCACCGAGCTGAGGGGGTTGTTGGGGCCGCGTGCGATCGGCTGGTGCAGCAGCGCGAACTGGCGCGCCTCCCGGACGTCAGCCGACACCGCGTCTCCTGCAACACAATAGGGAGGCCGTGGTGCATTACAGAGGAGGCCGTCACAACGACAATTGTCTTCCTGCGCCGAGCCGCCGCCGCCGCCGGCCCAGACACTCGGCAGATGTCGGCGGGCGGCGCTTTGAGGGATTAAAACTCTTCTTCGTTTTGAGGATACAAAGTGTAACGCCCTTCTCGGCACCGCCTTGTGCTCAGCTCCGCACTCCGTGTCGGCGGCGCCTTTAAAAACTGATTATTCACCCGATCAACGCGCCCGCCAGAGTGCGCCACTCAAGTTTTATAGCTCAATTTCCAGTAATTTGCTCTCTAGTTGTCTACACTCTGCGCTGCAGAAACTCCGGCCGAGGTGTGTCCCGGCATATAACCCCTCAGCGTGTAACCGACATAACTCGTATGTCGTCGGCGCCGACTTGCGGCGCTCGCCGCCAGGGCGCGCCACGGTCGGACGCATGTCTTCCCCGGCCAGCACACGTCGGCGCGACAAATTCCTGCAGTCACTCGAAGCGCGGGTAATTTAACGTCAGGCCGCGGTCCACACGCACGGCGAGCAGACGAGACGCGACCGTCATTTGTCCGCAGGAGATTGTTGCAGTGCTGCCAACTGTTTGAAAATATCGCATGGCGTGATCTCTGCCGGCTGCCGGCGCGGGGGGAGGTTGGCCAGCCCGGCTGTAGTCCCGCATGCCCGCCAGGCTCACCGCCCGTACACATGTCACCGCGCAACACTAATCAGAGCGCGACATAAGATAACACGGTTCGAATATCTTCGGAAACGAGTTATTTGTTTACGAGCAGTGTCATCCCTGCCGGCGGCAGCCACATCACCGCATTTTTATATCTTTTTAGAAAACAAAAGCGGCGCGGGGGAAAAAAGACGACAAGTGCGGCTCCCTGCACCGCCACCCGATACCCGGGTTACTTTCCCTGCGGTTCTCTGTCCGGCCGACGAGTCTGACAGGTCGCATCAGCCGGTCAGCCGTCGGCGGCTCCACCGGGATTCGAACCCACGACACGAGAGACACTTGTCACGGGACCGCGGACCGAAGCCGAGGGGACAGTTTCCGTAACGGTTTGCCAACCGGCCGCCGCCGCCGCGCCCCCAGCCCGGTATGGTGGCCAAGGACCCCTTGTCAGCTTTGGTGGGGCGTCAGCGCGGCGGATCCGAGGTCTGTTCAGTTACGGCCCCACGTATCTCCCGCACAGCGCCCGCCAGTTCCAAGCACCGGTCCCGAATCCGCCACGGTCGACGCGGCGCGCGACCTGGGACGATTTCGCCAAAATGATGCTGCTAACGGGATGCCCCCCGACACAGACACACGAAATGTGGCCCACTGGTCCAGTGGTATTCAGCCTCGACACATTCATTTCAAAACACATGGCACCGCTGGCACGACACCCATTCACGGTTGTTATTTTTCTCGACGCCCTGTTTCGTCGGGCGTCTGTCGTCGTCTTCTTTGGGCCGCGACAGTGGACCAAAGAAACTGACCAAATCGCGTGAGAAATTCAGCCAGAGTCGTAACAGAAAACGGTGCAAATTACATGACGCGTTCCCAACCTCCATACAGTTGGTATTACCAGCCTTTTCTGCAAATAAACGCATCGACTGCGAAGAACAGCAGGAAGTAATAAAGCCCTCCCCCGGCCAAATGAGCCGCCACTAATCCGCCAAATCGTGGAGAATTACAGGCCTCGGCTATGCACCGCCCTCTGCGAATAACAACAGGCCGGCAACACACCGCCACTTAAACGCTCGCCTGCCAGGGCGGGAGTCCTTATTTCCAGGAAGGGCTCCTGCGAATAGTGCGGTGAAGTAGTAATTGGGGACGGTGTTGCTCATGCAATTAATGCAGGCGACGCTTTTGCGGGAGCTGTGGCCGCAATACTGAAACTGCGAATACCGCAGCCGCTGCCAGGGCGCAGGTACGTGGGTCGTAGCGGCACGACCACTGTCGCCAGACCGTGTCTTCATTAGTATAGTGTGCCTGCGCGGCCGCGTACGGGGGAAGAAGAAGAAGAAGAGTCTAGTTGTTCTCTCTGTCTCTCTCTATGTCTCTGCGCCTCTCTGCCACTCTCCTTCTCTCTCTCCCTCCCCCGGCCCTTTTATTCCAGACAGCAGAAGCAGCGGCGTCGGCGGCGGCGGACACTAACTGCGGCAGACGGCGGCGCATAACTTGCTGCTGCAGGAGAGGCTGTCCGGCCGAGGTGGAGTCGCAGCCTCCCAGCGGGGCAAAACGAGGCGGCGGTGGCGACGCCCGGTCACGCAGCGGCAGCAGCAGCAGCAGATCTAGAGACTTGTCGTCTGCGGGGAGCGGGGAGAGACAGAGCGGACGACAGGGAATTGGCACAACATCGACGGGGATGAATTAGGAGCCGATATATCACCTTACACCGGGTATTTACCCAGGCGGGCTGCTCATCTCCGCCGCCTGCTTTGAATTGCAGAAACGGCTGGCCCTTGGAGAGGCCGGCATCCCCGGCAGAGATAACTTCCGATTCCGCCGCCCACTGCTGTGGAGACTTGAACGCACGACCACAACGAGAGCACTGGTCGCATATCACGGCAGTACTTCAACCAGCGACACACGGACTCAGTCATCGCCCAGTTTTTGGACGATGAGAAATCTGAAGAGGCTGTTTTTGAAAGTCATCACTCTGAATGAAACCTCATTATCGTTCACAAAGGAGGTTATGTGACCCCAATTTCTTTGATCCCAAAGTCTTTGGCGCTAAGCCGGACCTAACTTTAGGTCTTAAATATAGTGACAAACGTTCTAAACCAGCCTCGTCAAGTCGCTTACCGGCCGAGACTGGGTGATGATCTTGACTTTGATGTCCTCAGTGTCCTCACGAACGGCTGCGTTCGGAAGCGCAGACGTCGACCGTGTGAGGACGACGGAGCTCTAGCCAGTGTCACCACCCTCAGATATGACGTCAGCCGAAACCGGTCCAGGCCGACGCATTCTGGGAAAGACGCCGCCGCCGTGCGCTCCTTCGTCGCGTGACACTCGGTTGCGCTTTTCACGCTCAAGCTCATGGCCAGTTTCGTCACGTATATGCCAGGGGGGGATTCACGAATTTCGAGAACTCCGCCAATTAGGTAGGATTGTCTACGTACTGATTTTCGTCTCATGGACGTAGATGGAGTGCGGGAACTGGCCTAGAAGGCAACGACTCAGAATAGAGGTTTCCAATGAGGGTTGGGAACGAAAGCTGAAGAACAAAAACTTTTCCAGAACGGAAACTCTCGAGAGCCAGTCTGAGAAATCTTGATGTTCAAGCGCCGTGCCAAATATGCGGCCTTACCTCCAAATCCACTCAAAACACCATTCAACTTTCTCATACCTGCCCTCGGGAGTGTCTGGTCTGGAAGTGTTTCTTTTCTTCAACTTCCGTTTCCACGTCTCATCGGAAACCTCTATTCTGATGCAGCACCACAATAATTCAAAGAGCATTCTCCTTCGGGAGAAGTAACAAGCATTTCCTACTCGCTAGATATGAATCGATCTGATAGCCACGCGGGCGATCCCTTGATTCGTCCCGACACCTCGCTCCCCCTCTAGGTCCCCCCAGCCTGATCCCTGCGTCCCAGTCGATCCCTGCTCCCAGTCTCAGACCGCGAGGCCGCCGCCCATAACTTACCCATGACTGACATAGTTGGCGTGTTAGCGAGCCTTAAATGCATTTATTTTTCACCGCCAACAATACAGCACGCCTCTCTTCCTCCTCGCAACGCTTCCTCCTTTTGCTGCCTCCGCCGTTCTCGTTGTTTTCTCCGTCTCTCTCTTGTTCTACTATCCCTCCCCATGCCCGGATCTGCTCCAGAGTCAATAAACGTTCACCAGGACGGAGATCCAGAAGCTGCGGGCAGCGAGGGGTCCCTCCCAGATCTGGATCACATCTGGACCAGGTCCAGAAAGAGGTTATCTACACGGAGGATAATGATCTCGTGTTGCGAAAGGTAAAACAAACCGCAGAAAAAAAAATTAAATTCTTTTTTAAAAATTAGTTTCAATTAGTTCATAAGTAAAAGCTTCAGTTCGTTAGATTTCACAGAATTACACGGTTCTTTGCATTGTGTTCATGATAGCAAGTCGAGGAGGAGGCAGTAACCTTAAAAAAAAAAAAACAATACCGCGAAACAGGAAAGGCAACTGAAGACGCTCCCACTGCTTTTTCTAATCCCCTCGCGAACCCACATTTGCATGCGATCTGATAAATAGAATCACATGCAGCGCACGCGCAGGTGAGTAATGGAGGAGAGGCAGGAGGAGGACACATGTCGACTAGAGACTTTTTGGGGCGAGGCAGCCAAGAACCTGACGGCTGGAGGCAGACGGGACGCGAGTCCCACGAGAGAACAGCAGAGGCAGGAGTGGGAGGCGGATCATGAGCATACAGCGAGTCCCAAGAGCAGCTCACACGAAATTATTAGACCGTTCTACAACTCCACTTTGTGCTCGACGCAAAAAAAAAAAAAAACTCACAACAAATGAATGCAAATTATTTATGAAGCCCTACGCGGACATCACACGGACCGCCACCGCCGTGCAATGGAACGAAATTAACCGGATTTCATGAACAGTTTTCGCACACGGCGCGTCGAGACCACGTGATCAATGCACTGGCTGCAATAATAGACCACGGCCTAACACACACACACACACACATGATCGCAGTGAATCCTGGCCAACTCATTACATTCAATTATATCGGTTTCACTCATGTTCCGCTTTGGGGTCGGTGTTGGTGGCCTCATCGCTATTACGTGCAAACGAAGCTCATCGCTCTCTTTCTCTCTCTCTCTTTCTCTCTCTCTCTCTCTCTCTCTCTCTCTCTCTCTCTCTCTCTCTCTCTCTCTCACACACACACACACACACGCGCGCAACTCTGCGTCGGCTGTCAGAGCTTTCAAAGAGGTATACGGGTGCGGGGTTTCAAATTCATTATTTCTCTCCTCCCGGGCAGGGAGCTCCCGAAGCAGCAGCAGCAGCAGGCTCGCCCCGCCGTGCGTGGAATTTCCGTCGGGCAGAGAGATGAGCCACCTCGCTCATTTCGGAACTCGACGTTCTCTGCCCGGTAGGACCCTGCCGCCACCGATCCAGATACGCCCGTCCAATCAGATCGGTATTGTGCTGACACAATCAGGGGCGCCCGAACCCCAAATTAGCGGCTTCAAAGTAAGTACACCGAAAACAATTAGTGCGGATGAATAAATCACCTCTCGTACTTGATTGTTTTTACACTCCAGCAAAGTTTAACTAAGTAATTTATCCCGCTCGGGCGACGCAAGCGCTCCTCTATTTACAGCAGACAATCTGGCTATAATACTATGCGTGGGTCGTGAACTGGTTTGGCATTGCTGCGCGAATGCTGCATGTGCGGTCATCTATCATGAAATGGACAGATTGCGAAGATAACCCAGATTCAAAAAAAAAAGTTTTTTTTTGTCTGCTTCCTGCGCTCTGAGATCCACGCGAACGTGACCGCGCTGGCTGGCGGTGAGCGCCGCGGTGCGGTGTGCGCTTCGGCAACATGAAAGAAGATAGTGCCGCTCGCTGCCCCAATGTCTGCCCGACTGCGGCCCCCGAGGTCGGCTCGGCTCGGCTCGCCGTGATGTGTATGAAGTGCCCCGCGGACAAATCGGGCAAGCCGCGTAAATACTCATCCCGTCGTGTGATTGCGGCTGTAAACTTTCAGCAGGCCGAACACATACAGTACAAAGGGAGCGCCCGCGCAAACATGACGTGCTCTGGACTCTTACATCCTGCCCGAGGGAGGGATGGTGCTGGGAGCAAACTGTCCTCTTTGGTACGGGCTGGAGTCCCCCGCGACTCCAGGTCCGGTGGGTTCGAATCCCACAGGCGGTCCCCAAAGCACTCTTGCCCCCACGAGGCGAGGCTTCAGATCGGAAACGAATCGTTTCCATCGACACTCACTCACAAAACCGCCTCAAAAGGGCACCCTTCGGGTAGAAAAGTGTTTTCTTTTAAGCGGTATGAAGTGGTGCGAAAATCTCGGGGATGACGCACACGCACGCACGCACACACACACACACACACACACACACACACACACACACACGCACACACACTTGCAAACGCATTCCGATTCGTGATCGGTCGGTGAGCAATGGACCTGCACATGCATTGGGGCAGAGCGGGGCAGAGCGGACAGGCGAACACGGTAAACACCGCACAGCTCTCTCTCTCTCTCTCTCTCTCTCTCTCTCTCTCTCTCTCTCTCTCTCTCTCTCTGTTCCTCCCATACCCAGATTCACAAGCCCGACTCACGGCGCGTAAAGTTTAAAACTGATAAATGTCCCGTTGTCGTTCTCCGTCATCCCTTCGAACCCCTCCGCACGCAGATGCATCGCATCTCTCTGCTCGATTCATTTGTCTAACCCTAACCTCACTTTTGCCATTCCCCCCGTTTGACACTCCATTCATCTCTCCCTCTTGCAGTCGCTATGCATTTATATTGCGCGCTGCGCTGCCGCCCCTCCCCGGACAATGTGGTATCGGCGGCGGAGATCTTGGCGGTGTCCGAACGGCGCTGCCGAGCCGTGCGGAGCCATGCGGAGCTCCGCCTCCTAATGTAGACGTCTCTAGCGCGGCGTATTAGATGTTAGAACACCGCTTAATGCGGGACGTTAGGGTCGGATGTCTTGTTGACAAGCCACCGCTAGCAGACGACACGCTAGCAGACGACGCCGCCGCCGCCATTTGGAAACGTCAACCCGTACCGCGGCGGGCTGCCAAGACACGTTTCACGTTCATATTCGCATTTTTCTCGCGCCGGTACCCGTCGCCGCGCCCCGCGCCGGCATAAGTATGTGAGCGTTCTGACAATGGGATCACATATGATCACCGAGGATGAAAAAGTCATGATTGTGGGGGCTGTGTCTAGCGGAAGGGGTTAGGGTCTCCGACAGAAATGCTGCGTATACGAGTTTTTCGTCAATTTTCAAAATTTAATCTGAGCAAATTTTACTCGAGTATAGGCCATAAAATAAAATCAACTGAACCAAAAGCCTGAAAAAAAAAAAAGTCGGCAACATTTTTTGTGGTCTGATTTTACTGCTCTGAGTGTACAGTAACCGATCCAGGGGGCGCGGCTGCTGGTGAGTCAGCCTCATCGAAACCGTGAAGCGATTTTTAGTGACCGCGGGTCAGATCTTTTCGGTGGTCCCCTGTGTGTGTGGAGCCGAATATTATAATGCGGTGCGGAGGTGGATCACGGGAGATCATTGCCACCCAAGCCGATACCACAACACGGCCACGGGGGCGTCACACACACACACACACACACACACACACATAATGATTCATATCGCGATAACAATCGCACCGGACCGTGCCTAGCTCTGTGATTGAGACGTTCGCTTGCTCGGTTTGCCTTTACCGGCTGCGGCTAACGAAGGAAAAATGTAAAACAAGCGACCGAACCGCCGCGCCTGGGGCGGACAGCAGCTCAAATGGGGCACAACAACTGCTGCCCACACCTCGCCCCGAAAATTACGATGTGTTGGAGCGCATTACCTATGCGCACGGGCACCCGGTCGTGGCGCCCCCTGGCGGCAGACACGGACAACAAGTGCTCGAAGCGACAGCGCCAGCAGAAGCGAGAGCGAGTTCGATAGCATCGACAGCTGTTGTGACGACCCTGCGCTGCGGGTACTGACACCGGCGTCGTGCGAAGCGGTGCGAAGCCACTGGTCAGCAATTAACGCGCGGCAGCCGCGCGGAACTCGGCTAGATAGACGGGCAGATAGATTGATCTCCAGAGGTTGGCATTGCTGGTGCAGTCTCAGTCGCCACCGGATGTGCACAGCCTGCATGTGTGCTGCAAATGGATCACTCGCTGCCCGGCATGTTCCGTCCAGCAGCAGCAGCAGCATCAGTGACAACAGCGCAGACACACTGGAAGGGGATGTTTAGATAAGGCGCAGTGGTGCCAACACGCAGCGCGCCGGGCTCTGTTGGCAGCACTGCTGTAGCCCCCCAGCGAAAAGGAAATAACGAAATCGAGAAGAACGGTAATAATGCGCCATAAAACGGCGTTGTTACACCGACTGGAAGTCGTCGTCGTTCGATAGCCATCAATTTTGACGAGCGGCGCACCGCGGGATGAAGTTGTATGCGCCGAAATAATGGAGCGAGTACCCGGGGGTGCCCGGCGTGCATGCATCGGAAGCACCAACGCACGAAAAATATTAAAACAAAGGAGCGGCGTGAATAAAGCTTGGGGTCGAAAAAAAAAATTACAAAACAGGGAGTGCGGGAGGAATGTGGTCGGGTGGGCGAAGCAGCGGGGCTCCCCGGCCCGGCGCACAGCCCGCTGCAGCACACGCGAATTTGGCCGCCCGGCTGCAGCACGCCGGCCTCGACCGCGAAAACGGGACGAAGCCCCCCCCCCCCCCCCCCCCCCCCGGCTGGTCGGCCATGGCCGCCACCCGACTTGGCAACCCGCCGATATTTTAGTAGGGAAAAGTGTGACCGGGCCAACGGCCCCGCAGAGGAGACAATAACAATAATGGGGATTTAGAGGCGGCGAGTGGGACAGTGGGGACCCAGCTGGGCCCGGGCAGAAAGTGACACGGAACAGGCGTGGTCTGTGCCCAATTTGGGGTGACCAGGGACTGAAAGGGGGACTTTTTTGAAAATTTAGCCTCACATTCCAGATCTGAGACCGGAATGAGACTCAGCTTGGCGCCTGGATTCCCATACTCGACACTTTATATCGAGCGCGTGGAGGGCGTAACTGGGCGGGAAACACGAACTGATACGTGGGTCTGACTGGGACTGCGGAAATGGGACGAACGGTTATTATTGTGGTGACACCCCCCCCCCCTTCTCTCTTTCTCTCTGACACGCGCACACACACATACACACACACACACACAAATGAACTGCTTTTTCTCTCCGTGGGCGGATGCCACAGGACGCCAAACTACGCGGCACATTCACATTCACATTGAAATGACACTCTCTGCGGAGACCTTTCGCGACGTTCCAGCCATCTATATCCTCGCCTCTCCCCCTTCTCCAGACCAGACAGAACGGTCCGGCGCAGCGCCGACAGAGCGACAGCGTCGTGGATGAAAAATTCAGCGCATCCACGCCGAACACGACTCCGCACTCCTCTTGCTCCTCGATCGGTCAAATTTTGATTGCACCCCAATAAACTAATGCGCGCACGCAGCAGCACTTGGCGCTGCAATCGACCCATCGAGCCGCCGACCAATCGACTCATCGAGTCGTCGTCGACCAATCGACTCCCACACAGACGCCGCCGCGCCGTCGCTTTACCGCTACCCGCGGTAGCAGCAGCAGCAGCGGCAGCAGCAACCGGTTGCCGGAGCGCGCCGCCGGATTTGTCATCCCCCGGCAGCGAGACGGGTGCGCGCGCGTTTTGAAAGCCAAGAGCCTCCCTCAATGCTCCCGCAATTAAGAATTCAAATGAGGCGCACGGTTCATAATATGAGTTCCGGATTTAAAAAAAAAGAGAAAAAAAAAGATCAGAAAAAGAAAACCACCCCCAAGGTGGTGGGGGAAAGGCAGTCAGTCTAATTTTGGGCAATTCTCCGAAACGATAAATCCAAGTTTTATTCTGAAGACCCTGGATGCAAAAGTCGACTGCTACCACGTGCATCGGCCACGGAAACGGGTCGGCCGTTTGCGAATGCAGGCCGTTACCGCCGCCGCCGGGACGCATGCCGCCGCTCCCTACTGCCAACATTTTTTTACAGCCCTGCAGTGCATGCGTCACTTGGTGCCAAACCGGAGGGACAGAGACAGAAAGAGAGAATGTGTGTGTGTGTGTGTGTGAGAGAGAGAGAGAGAGAGAGAGAGAGAGAGAGAGAGAGAGAGAGAGAGAGAGAGCTCAAATTCCCGTAGGTGTCCGGGGCGTATCCGGCACTTGCTGCGACGTTTATATTTGCCCAGAAATAGTCCCGAATACATCTGCCGCCATAAAGTTGGCAGTAAAAACGGATATTTCCTTTTTTTTAACGGAGCTTCGTGGTATAAGTGGATAATGTTCTCGCCGAGAGAAGATTGAAACGTATCGGAAGGTGTAAAATAATGATAATAATAAAAAGGAGATTATGGCGTAGAAGTGACCGCTCCCGAGCGACCGATCCACCCGCAGGGCGGTCCGGGAAAACACGAGCCGAATCGTCCCGCGTAAATCGTAACAACCTCTCTGACCGTGCGTGGGTCCTGTTCCTGCCTCCTGCCGGTGTGTCCGACGGCAGAGACACTAGCGAAAGGCCGTGAATTTCGGACAGGGCTTCGGGGAGGGTTCCGTTAGGAGACCCGGACCGGATCGGCCCCTTCGGTGATGCTGGTCCGGGATGCAGCGGCCGAAACTCGAGACGCAACTCAGAGTCGTCTCCTGAGCGCAAATTCGAGTTGTATTTTTATTTTTTGAAAAGTCGTGTGACTTGAAAGTGAGTGATGAGTGCCCTCCCGGATCAGATCGTAACATTTAAAAAAAAATCATCCCTGCAAAGGCATTTTAAAAATGAAGGAGCTGTCTCTCAAGTACCCGTATATATAAAAATCGCGAATTATAAACGCCTTCTACCCGCACGTCGTCACTCGAAATTTCTCATACACACAGCCGAGAGGTCGGGATGCGCCAAAGTCTGCCGGGTGGCTGTGCTCTTAATTGAGTGGGGACACAAGGCAGGGCAAGAGGGGGCGACCCGCCGACAACAGGTTTTTATCAAACGGTCGTGACACTCAAATTATTCAGCGCTCGGTCCGAGAGGGAGAGAGATAGAGAGAGAAAGAGAGGGAGGGAGACACAGAGAGGGAGAGAGAGAGATCCATCAGATGCGCTTATGAAGTGTCATGTCCCGTCACACACCTGTCCCGCCCGGAGCACCGTACTGCAACCGGCCTTCGTGAAAATAAGAAAGCAACTAACCTCATTACTGACTAAAAAAAAAAATGACCCGCAATTTCCCTGCCCCGTTATCTTTCGGAGTCGGTCGCCGAGCTATTTTGGGAGGTTACCGAGAACCTGCTGCAGATTCCGTGCAGTGTAAGTTTGACGACTTCGGAGCAGGCGATTGTCCGTGTCGAACTGATTGCTCGCCAGCGGAGAAAGGTAAGTGCCCCGCACTCTTGGAAATGAAATCCGAAAAATTCGAGGTGTCTTTTTCGGTTCCGTTTCCTCTATTCCGGCGCCTTCTCCAAACGACGCGGAGCCAAAAAAGATTCCACGACGGCTCCGCCCCGTGCCTCGACCCCTTTGCCATAAATTTTGGGCACCCCGAAAATAACCCGATGGGTACCAGGTACCAGAGGCTGTGAGCCGGAGGGCCGGGGCCAGCGGCTTTGACAATAGCGGCGGACAGGACCGGGGGAGAGGATCACGGTCCACATGGAGCGGATCGGGAGGGGATCGGGAGAGGACCCGAACCATCCCGGCGGGGACGACAACCGAGTCGTTGAACTCTGGGGAAACGACGTCGGCTCCGGGGGCCTCCTCAGATAGAGGAGGGGGTGGGGGAGGGAGGGGAGGTGGGGGGGGGGGGGGGTCACCGAATGAATGCGAAAACAAGCTGGACACGGGTCGGCACGCACGCACCTCGCACGCACGCACACGCGCATGCCCACGCACAGACGAGCCCCCGCTTATCTGTGCTAGCGATCGGTGGCATGCCCCCCTGCGATGTCGCGCTATGGGTTCGAACGGCCACCCCACACGCGGCTGCCGCTGGCACGCGGCAAGGCGGGGACATTTTTCGGCGAGGTCAGTCTCTCTCTGAGCTCCTGGCCCATATCGAGGAGGTGGAGAGAGAGAGAGAGAGAGACAGACAGACAGACAGAGACAGGCAGACAGAGAAATACTGTGACGGGCCCCGCGCACTGCACTGCACACTAGGACAACCTGATGACACAGCCGCCGCCGGCTTGGGCTAGAGCGCCTGCGGGTGTTAGGGTAGGCCAGCCCGCACGACACGCGTGCTATGCACACGTCGGGATTGCCTACGCGGCAGGCGCCTCTTCCTGCCCACGGTTTACCACCACAGAAACTTTTATTTTATTTTATTTTTTTACTGCGTGCGAGCGCCCGGATGTCATTCCTGCGGCGAGCGGACGGAGGCACTGACCACCCCGCTGCACTGGTTGCATGCGTTATCTGTCCTTGTCTATACCCGTCGGCACGCACCGCGGGAGCGACAGAGACGGAGAGTGCTATCAGCGACTGTCCGCGGTGCGAATGTTGCACCGGGCGGGGCGGAGCCGGCCACTGACCGCCGGCCCGAAAAAACATTTCGCACACTTTGTTTGTGATGCTTGAGCCGAGCCATCCATCTCACCGCGTCTCGTTTCTCTCTCGCACACCATGCCATCCCCCACTCGCCAGCTCACTCACTCTGCCCCCCTCTCAAAAAATAAAATAAAAATTGCAAAGAAATAAGGAAAATAAACGGAAAAATGGCATTAATAATTCAGGTATGCCGGAGTGGCTATCTACTTAGTTCTGTCCACTGGCCAACAGATCCCACCTTTCCTCTCTCTCTCCCTCTTGATGCCTCTCCCCTGCGCTCTCCGTCTCACTCCTACTCTTTGCCGGTAAATGACGAATGCATGTAATGGCTTATCAGAGTCCGCCACAGCGGGTTTTGAATACTCGGGCTGACGTGAGTGGGAAGAACGCATCCGAGCGTTTTTCGCACCCAGGAGGACGTGCACTCAGAAAAATTACGAGTTGTGACAACGAATTTGTCCCTTGATTTTGGGACGAGCAACATATTTAGCTGTGAGAACTAAGAGTTCGTTGAGACAACTAGAAGTCCGTTGCGTATGCAAAAAGTGAAAAATTGTACTTTTTGCTGGAGGCACGGACTTTTAGTTGTCCCAACGAAATCTCAGTTCTCACAACTAAATATGCTGCTTGTCCCAAAATCAACGAACAAAGTCGTTGTGGCAACAAATCAATTTACTGCGTGTGCGTGGAAGTATCAGAACCTCCGGCGTGAAATGCCAGCATTGGCGAAGTGCTCCCCAGGCAAACATTGGGCTCCCTAGCAAATTTTCTCTGCTGAATCCTTTTGCAACGGGCTTAATTGGTTTTCGGGTTCTCTGTGTTGCTGCTTAACAGAGAATCGGACCCAGTCCTGGCTAGCTTTCAAGGGGACTCAAGTTGGCATCTACTCATCGTTCCGTTTTCAGTCACTTTCCGGTCACTTTTCGGTCACTTACCGTCTGCGACGGGCCTCCTCTGTATCCTCTGCAGCACCCTCCTGTCGGCGGTCACGGCCACGACTAGCGCGGCCAGGCACGCCGCCACCCACGCTGTCCTCATGCTGGCTGTGTTGGTCGTCGGCGACCTGGCGGTACCCTGGTGGTACCCTGGCGGCACTGCTTGCTTCAAGGACACTCTGTGCACCACCGCGGGGACGGTCTGGACGGTGCGGAGTCAGGGTCGGGATTAGCCAATGTCATGGCCAACCGCCAAGGTTTTAAGTGTGCAGAAACAGTCCCCCACCACCCTGGCCGGTCAACACCCCTGTTGCCCCCCCCCCTCCCCTCCTGCCGCCGGGTCCGGGGCTCCGTGTGCGGACCCCCCTCGGACCCCCCTGCCCCCCCCCCCCCCCGCACCCCTTGCCCCTCCGGAGCAGGGCAGCCCCGGTCCTGTCTCAGTGCGTTGTTCCCTTACTTCTCATGTCCTCTTCGCGTATTCTTTTCGATCTCCTTCTCCCCTCCATTCTTCCCGTCGCCTTCCTCCTGCTCCTCCCCAGTCCCCTGTCTCTCTCGCTCCCCACGCCTCCTTTCTCCGCGTCTCCGTCCCACCTCCGTCCGCCAAACAGACGTCCTTGACTGGAGCCCCTCTCCCTCGGCCCTCCACAGGGACGCTGTGGCCGCGGACACCAGGGACTTCCCCGACAGGGCTGCTGAGTTTTTCATACCGGGCGTCAAATAATCACTGAGGAACGGCCGGTGTCTGCGACACCCAGCCTCTATGTAAAGCAGGCCATTTCTCCGGCGAGATTCCATCTCTGACGGGCGTTGTCTGCCGAGGCCCGATCAGATCAGTGTTGCCACTGTTTGGAAACTATCCGACACGGTTTGTATTCAGGTCAGAGTGACACCGAAGCCAGATATTAAATCCATTCGAAGATAGTGAAAGGCGTTGAGAGGAAGGTTATGGAAATTGTGAGAAAAATGTAAAATTGCCATCCCCACTAAAAAAAAAATTGTTGATGGAAGTTTTTCTTGTTTTGCATCTTTGCATCATTGATCGACGGTATGCACGAAATTTCCGCCAAAAAATCCAGTTTCGTTCCCAACACTGGAATACAATGACACACACCTTTCTTCGCCTTATCTTCTCCTTTCCCTGCATTCGCGCACGCATCCACTATCGCGTGGGCGACGCGCTGGCGCCGTGCTCGCGCCCTGAGGGACCCTGATTGTGGCTATCGCTGCCCGCTCGTTAGACCACGACCCGGAGGAGGCCGCCGTCAGAGGCCGCCGTCAGAGGCCGCCGTCAGAGGCCGCCGTCAGAGGCCGCCGTCAGAGGGTAGCGACATGACTCCGCGTCTTACAGGCGTTTTCACACGTGCGCCGTGTACGCTGGCAGCCCTGTCAGCAAACAGATCCGCGTAATTTGGAATTTTTCGCGAGCAACGCTGGGTTGGGTCCCCTACAATCTCAGATAACTCACAAAACTTCCAAAAGTTCGTAAATATTTGTGCCTTTAAAAAAAAATATACAAAAAAAGTTCACGGCCCACCGCCTTGTCCACTTTGTGCACCGCCTTCCTGCTGCCATATCCGGGTCTTAGTAACCTCCCTCTCTTTGCGCAGGGGAACGGTAGATCTCTACCCCATCGTCTTCACCCCCAGGCTGGAGGGGGCGGAAGATTCCCCAGCGCTCATTATTGACAGAAAGAGTCTTGCCTTGCGAGAAATGCATACTTCTTATCGCAGCTCATTACGCGGTGAATCATGCACTTGATTGCGCACGTAGCGCCTGTCGCGGGTTCAAATACCCGCGGACGCAGCGGAGATATTTCCCCCGGCCGTCTGACGTCAGTGCCCCCTCGCGGCTTATACAAATGCTCTGCCCCACTTACGACTTCCTCCGACGCCAAAAGCGCCGCGGAATTTCTCATACCGCCGGGAGGATGCACACACCTGCTCTGCGTATATTTCCCCGGGCCGGGACCAGACCCACGCCGCTGGGGTTGGCAGGCCTGCGACCGTCGGCGGTGCGCCTTGTCCGACAAGACAATACGGACCGACTTGGCACGTACGCGGCGTAATGTTGGTACGCCTTCGCGCGCCAAGAGACAAACGTCCGATCGGCGGTCTCGTATGAGAAATTCGAGCAGCTACGGCGTTTTTTCCCAGTGAGGGTTGGTGGCGGCGGCGGCGGCGGCGGCGAGAGAGAGAGAGAGAGAGAGAGAGAGAGAGAGAGAGAGAGAGAGAGAGAGAGAGAGAGAGAGAGAGAGAGAGAGAGAGAGAGAGAGAGAGAGAGAGAGAGAGAGAGGCGAAAGGGATTAAGTCGTGCGACGCCTTGGTAAAAATTATACTTTGTCACGTGCGGGTGATGGATGATAGGTTGGTACCCATGCCGCCATACATCAAACACAAGGATAATATTATCCTCGTTACATCGTCGGCTGCCGTGGATTAGAGGATCGATGCAGAAAAACGAGAGGAAGAAGAAATGAAAAAAAAATCGAATAAAAATTCTAGGAGGGTCGTGGGGTGGAGAGGCCACGCACAGCACATTGCCAGCGAGGGAGTGTCACTGATTGGTTATTTGGAGCGGCCGGTCGCAGCACACCATTGATATGAGTGCGGCCATCATGGCTGTCTGCGATGGCCAGGCGTACCAACCGCTACGACTCTTAACCGTCGCTAACCCGTGTGTAATTATTTCGCAAGTAATTAACCATCGCGTAGTGTGTTTGGAACCCGAAGGCAATCGTCGGGCGCACGATGCGCTCCGGTCGCGGCGGTGTCGGCTGTCTCTCTCCCTCAGCCGACTGCCCCGCTGGCGCCTTCTCTCTCTCTCTCTCTCTCTGTCTCTCTCTCTGTCTCTGTCTCTCTGTCTGTCTCTCTCTCTCTCTCTCTCTCTCTCTCTCTCTCTCTCTCTCTCTCTCTCTCTCTCTCTCTCTGCGCATATAAGCGTGTTTACAAGTTCGGATCGCGTTAATAACTCGCGCATTGTCACTCGGACTGCTGGATGCGCCTGCCGGCGTCCAGCAGAATAAATTCGTGATAAAAACGCAGTGATAGCGAAAGCGAGCGAAGGGGTTTACGGCGAGCGCGGACGAAAGGCGCCCCTCTAATCTGAATAACGATTTCGGTTCTTTTTAATTGCGTTTGACGAAGGCCGTGTTAATTCCTGCGAGCAAAGTGCGAAGAGTGCGAGCAAAGTGCGAGGAGTAAAGTGTAGAAATGTGAGGAGCACGCTGGCTGAACAACGTAATAAAAAATTTGTCTCCGAATATCGGTGTGGGACTGAGATTTAAAAGGGACCAACTGAAACAAGAGCTCATCATTGGAGTGTCAGAGGTGTCGGAAATGGGGGCCACCCGTGCCGATCAATCATCTTCATCAACATGGCCGGGTCAAAGTCAACACCGATTGGGACGGCCGACGGGCACGCGCCCACCACAGCGGCTTTCGGCTGCGTCAAAAAAAAAAAAATTATAATCATAATAATTATGTTTGTAATGGAGGCATTTAATGTGTGATTTGCGGGTGACGAGAAGGGGGCTGGGCCGGGGGCTGGGCACGGAGTGTCTCGGCCGAATGCTGACTGACGGATTGACTCAAAGAGAAGCAGAGGCGGAACAGCCGTGTAACACACGTCAGGCCCGGCAGAGCGGTACTACCCCAAGGTAAGGTATGGAGGTTGTCAGAAATGCGGCAACATGGCGGAGGGCAATCCAGGCGATTCCATTGTTTTTCTTTTTGTTCCGCTCTCAACGGTTGTCAAAAGTGCATTAAAGTATCCCCGGTAATCAACCATTACAATTGCAAATTTGAGAGGCAGCCATTATGATAACTTTTCTTGCGCAGCCCCGGGAGGCGCCTCTGGTCTTCGGCCCCGTTTTTCGGCAGCCTTCGGCCGCGCGCGATGCTCTGTGACGTCAGCAGCGCCTCGCTCTGACCCCCTTGCAGCCGCCCGGTGCACGCAGACAGGCCGGCAGACAGACAGACGGACAGACAGACAGACGTCCGAAAAGTATCCCGGGATGCCAGGGTGAACTAAAGACTGCGCTGCGCTTTGTGGGGACGGGGTAATGGCGGGGAGACATGGACTCTACGGAGGACGACGGGGGCCTTGCTGCCCTGGCCGTCGTGGACGCGCCGACCGCCGCCCAGCAGGGGGGTAACCTAACAGGCGTTGCAACATTTACAAGAATTCATATTTTAGTCCCGCGGTCATGCCACGGGGAGAGGTATGGGCTGCTGGACCCCCTCGAAAGAGGAAACGAATGTGGAAATTAAAACAAACCTGCTGCATCAGTTTCATTGAGAACATTAGTGGCCAGCAAGTTGATGACCCGAATTTCACCTTCGTATTCCTAGGAAGGAAAAACCTCCAATTCCACAGCCTTCATCAACAATTAAATTTCTTAAAGTCTATCTACCATGTTCCAAAAAGAAAGTTTATCGACAAAGGTTCCCAGCAGATGATTCAAAGAGACTTCCTGATGCCGACACGCGTATAAACGCCGCGAATAAATGTAAAGAGTACACCCGTGTTGCTGAAAAACACACACACACACACCTACACACACACACACACTCACACACACACTGCGGGGCCTGCTTCGTTAGGCGCGAGTGCATGGGTTTGTCCCGTCAAAAATTATCGGCCGGGGTCGGCATCAGTTACCCGCACGCTGGTTGGCCAGCCTGTCAGGGTGCATGACGGCGGGCCGTCATGAACACGGAGGCAAAGCGGCTAGTGCTGCCAACCTCCAGCGGCAAAAAAAAAGGAAAAAAGGACACTGAACTGCTTTAACAAGTCATCTCTAGTAGAGAAGGCAAAAAAGAACAACGCAAAGATTTTCGGTGGAAAAACACGCGATTTCTCATACTTCCATCACGACCTGTTACTTCCATTTTGGTCCTCTCCGGAGCACTCTATTTTTCGTCTTCGCCCTCACAATAAGAATGCAGCCGTACGCCGGCGGCCAGCGGGGAGGCTCAGTATGCTCGGCGCCGGCGTATTGAAATACATACATGCCGGTGGAAGTCTGCAAAACAAAAACGGTTTGCTTCTTATTCTTCGATCAGCCGAGCGCATGCTAACTCCACATCTAGCAGCAGCAGCAGCAGCAGCAGCCCAGCTCTCTTGTTTCACTGAAGGACGACCAGCAAAAGGGGTATCCCTACATGCAGACGGAAAGAAATCAAAACACGCGGCCGCGTCTGTAAAACTATTTTGCGATGTCAACAGATTTTGCCGCGGTGATGCTCGTAGGCTGCGGATGAAATATGGCATGGGGGAGGGCGTCTCAGGTATGTACTGTTCCGGAAAATCGGCCAAAAAGGTTGAGAACAATAAAATGAAAAGGTGACTAAGAAGGTCGACATGACATGGTAGTTTTTAATCGATTTTATCATGTTTTTTTGTGTTCTTTTTCTGAGAGTAGAGGATAAGGAAATATTTCCATCTCTTCCAATATTTACTCGTTTGAGTTATTTTTATTTTTATTTTTCGTTTTCCGGATAGAATTTCAAAGCACACGGCGCTTCTGATTTATTCCCCCTGCACTTCTTTTACCTATCGAACTCGGCACTCCAATGTGTCAATATATCGAACAGCAAAAGCACATTAGTTTCCCCCGTTTTTTCCTTTTTCTTTGCCTCTCCGGAACAGCTCGCGCAACGGGATCCCGTGGGATGACTTAGGTTGCCGCAAACCGTTGGCCTCCGCTGTCGCGTGTTCTGGTTCAGAGCGGACGGTGTAACCAAACCTCGCGGGGGTTCGTGTGTGGCGCCGTGCGTGCGTGTGTGGCCCGCTCGTGTCAATTATAAGTTGGCGCCGAGCGCCGCCTTCTCATAAACCACGCCGGAATCATACACGACATTATCGACGCCGAGGACTACCGGACGCCTTTCCCACTAATGGACGCGCCCGATTAGCGCGCGGAGGCGCCAGCGCGAGTACGACAGAGAGGGAGAGGGCGGCCCGATGCGTGCGTGTGACAAAGATGAAGAGAGCAGGTTGAGTGACGACCTGCAACTTCTCCACTATAGCTCTGTGAGAATATTTTTTTTAAACGATGCCCCCGTCCGATTTCCCATACCGATTTCAATTGTTTGCCCTGAAGAATTCCGATGGGTTCGACATTTTGCGTTCTAACTTGTTCCGAAAAAAGGAAAGCAAAAAAAAAAAAAAAACTTCGATCGGAGCCTTTGCATACGGCTGGTCCGGGTCCCTGGATCCGAATCGGCACAACTCTGCCGTCGCTTCATTCATTCCACTTTTTAAAGGATGCGCGAAAAAAAAAGAGAAAAAAAGAGGTGTGTGACACAGAAGAAAGGGAACGCGGGGGAAACTCTGGTGACGCGTGCGTGTCCGAGGTGTGACTGTGTGTGTGAGTGTGTGTGTGTATATTTATATGACTGTGTGCGTGTGTCTCCGTTTCCGAGAAGTGGCGCACAGGCTGCTGCTGCGGTGCCATACGGGTCAACAGGCGCGGCCGCTGGAATCGGATTAAAATTTGCGTGCCGGTCTGCCATGGTCTGCCATGGGCTGCCATGGTCTGCCATGGTCTGCCATGGTCTGCCATGGGCTGCCATGGGCTGCCACGGGCTGTCGCCACACATTCTCGTATCTCCCCGCCAGACTTTGCGGCGTGATTCGTAACGGTACAGCCCCCTTAATGTGTGCAGCAGCCGACACGCGTCGTCTGCTGGCGCGTCGTCTGCTACTGGCGCTTCCGGCAGGTCAGTTGACGCGCGCCTGACCCCCCTCGAGCCTCGGATTTACAGCAGCGTGGCAATGTCCACCCAAAAGCCGCATCGTTGGGTATTCGCTTACGCTGTGCTTCATCAGGGATTTTCTTCCGGCGTGTTTTAATGTAATGCCTACGGTGTTATTGTTGGTAGCAGCTGGGTGGGGGTGTCCAAACAAGCTCCGAACATCTTCGCTCTAAACAGAAGCGTAGTTTTGAGTGCATTTCAAGCGTGTTCAGGATGGCAAGATGCTCAAGCAAAGGTATACATTATCCAAAAATTAAATGCACCCTGTCAAATAAATTTTTAAAAAAGGTCAGAAAAAGCAGTAAAAATTTCGAAAATTGAAAAACAGAAAAACAAATACAAGCCAGAAAAGGGGGTCAGAAAAAAAAATCAAGAAAAATCAAAACTTCAATTTTGATTTTGAATCATGGTACGCTTGCACCACTAGTTGGACCCCTCCAGGACTGCGCGCTACGCCGGCCCGTTCACACCATTACCATATGTCACCGTGGGGGTCCCCCTGGAGCGGCGGCTGGAGCGGCTGGAGCCGAGGCTCTGGAGCGCCGCCGCTGGACAGCCTGCTGGCTGGAGTGCCCGATGCGATTGCCACTGCGGTGCGAGCGTCACCGAAATTATGACAAAGAGGGCCGGCGGCCACACAAGACCTCTCTGCAGCTCTGCTCACCCGGACGCGGTCGACGAGGGTGCGAAAAACCCACACAGTGGCATGCAGCACGCGCCGGGGGCCGGGGTGGCAGGCCGACTTATTTTTGGCGGTTCGAATCGGCTTGCACTACCATTGCGGTTTTGAGTGATAAGATAACGCTCGTGAAACATTAAAAAAAAGGAATATTTGTTTTGGAGTAGCGCACTTGTTTGCAACAGATATTTCTTTAGTCAATTAATTTTTCTGACCATGAACCCTTAGCCATCTGCACGCATGCGTGTGAAGACCAGAATAATGCATATTCACATTGCAATTCTCCCGGGCGGCAGTGGCGGGGTCGTTGCCCCGTATACGTCACCACGAAGCTCCACATTCACATTGGCCCATCTCTGCCCGCCGCCGCCCACATTCCGTGTAGTTTGGGACGTGGGCGTTGGCTTTGGGCTGCGCGAACCGCGCGGTCCGGCACCAAATTTATAGAAGTAGTCTTTCGCACCGTGGGTGACGTCCCCCCTGCCCCCTCCCCCCTCCACCTCCCTCCTCCTTCCTTCCTGGACAGGCGGCGTCTGAAAGCAAGATAATTGATTTGAGGATACTTTTCCCCCAGTCCGTGTTCCGACCGCCGCGCGAAAAAATTAAATAAAAATGAACTCCCGAGTCCAGGTAAAACCTGGCATCACCGTGTCGGCTAAAGAGTGTAACGGAGCGCCTGCGAGCAGTAGGGTAGGCCGTCCCGCACGACGCGCATGCACTGCAGAGATCGTATTTGCCTGCCTAGCAAGGCGTCTCGGCCACACTATCAGCGAATTAGAGAAAAACGTGTGGAGGTTAAATCCAATAAGTCCAGTAAGAACGCAAGTTTGACACGATAAATGCATTTCCTCCCTCGGAGCGGAGCACCGAACCGAACGAAAAGCATTTGTTTGAGAGGCACCCCAAAAAGTGCAACAAGTTATTTTTGTGTTTCCTCCGTGCGTGTGTGTGTGTCTGTGACGCCTGGACCTCCCTCGCGTGTTATCTGAGAAACAAGGACGCGTTTGTGTGTGTGTGTGTGTGTGTGTGTGTGTGTGTGTGTGTGTGTGTGTGTGTGTGTGTGTGTGTGTACGTGTTGTTTCCGGCGTTGTGTCCAGAGTGGTTATCGCTGTATCGTCAGTCAAACTGGCAGAAATTATTACATCGCGTCTGGAGTGGGCTGCCTGCCGCTCATACACACCTATGCGCCGGGTGATTCACAGTCTAGAATGAGAACGTGTGTGTGTGTGTGTGTGTGTGTGTGTGTGTGTGTGACTGTGCGTGTGTGAGTGTGCGGCTGTCGCGGCAGATTGAGAATTATTTGACGTACGACTTCTTGTGGCACGCGTGTCCCGCCGCCGCCACCGCCGCCGCCGCTAAACGACTTTCCTGGTCTCGGAGGAACGAAGAAAGAAAGTATATAAAGCGGAGGACGCACCATTATATTTTCCGGAAGCGTCGTCGCCGCGCGGCAAATTCAAACAAACAAATTTTTATTTTCCGGGATAAAACAATCTGAGCGCCATAAACATCCTCTCTGTCCGTGAGGTGCGCGACCACGCTGCCGGTTTCATTTAGCACAATCCTTTCGACACACACGCTCACACAACCAAAGCGGAATATTGACGAAAGTAGCTTATTTTGACTTTAATTTCGTACAGTCACGCAAACTATACCGGTCATCCCATTGGCGCCGTCGCGTCCCTTGTCGACTGCTCCGATTGGTGGCCGCCAGGCGGCGCATCCAATTAGAAACCGCCCCTATTCATTAGGCGTATTATTGGGGGAGATAGTGTCAACGCCTTGTGCGAAGAGAGGCACGTAACTGCGAACAGCGCCGAGTGCGAATAGTGCGTGGCGGCGGAGTGCGAATAGTGCGGGAACCGGATAGCGAGGGACAGGGAGCAGAACCCGTGCGAAGCAAGATTTATCGGCGGTTCGAAGCTGCCGGGGTGGATAGACTGTGTGCTGATTAAAATTTGCCATAAGTCAACACCGCCGAGTGGTCCCGGTGCGCGCGCCCAGGACGGTGCGGGCCGCCGGCCGTATTCGGGGACCCCGACGACGACCGCGCTGACAACCGCGGTGGGCTCGATACCGTTCACGAGAGGAATGGTCTCGGATTTATCGGGAAAAAGCATCCAGTGTTCGATAAAGGTCCAGTATGCTTCTTGGAGGAATTGTTTTTGTGCGGACCAGGCGAGTTGGGGTCCGTTCGTTGGACCCGGACCCATGGGCCGCTACGCAGTAGAGAAATTCCGTTGGATAGGGCACTCTGCGGACACAACTGAAGTTGAACAGAAAAACGCCTTCGAGGTCGCCAGCGCAACCGAGACCGGGGATGAGAAATTTAACCCACGATATTTTTCGCTCTGACATGGCTTCAGGACATCGTTATAGAGATCTCTATTCAGGCTAGACGATGATGATTCATGTTCGATGTGTGTTTTTCATTCTCTGCCGCATATCGAGGGAGGAGATGGAATAATTGATTCAAACTCTGGCCGCAGGTCCCTGCCGGTCCCTCTGCTGACGAGTCCAGGACTTGTGGGTGGACGGGGTTTCATAACTCCCTAACGAGCGCAGGATCGGGATCGTGCAGCTCCTGATTATAAACTCAGCGTTTCTGCGTTCCCGGAGGCCGGAGGCCCCCCACAAAAGGCGGTCCAGTTGCGACAGTCCGAGAGGTGTGTTCCAGTCGAGTCTGTCGGATCCGTTCGCGTCGGCGGCACTTGTCAGCTCATGAACTGGAGCGATAATATGACCGGCCGAACAAAAAAGCAGATCGTGCACCTAACGTGACGCCCCCCGTACGCGAGGCGCTGTACGTTCTAAGCGAAGATGTTTTTTCTCTTATCCCTGTATACATGTAAGATGCTAATGAGACCCATCTCTAAAAGTGAAGATGAAAGACGATCAAAAAAAAAATCTAGTAACATTTTCCTGTTTAAGCTGCTTTTTATCTTGTCGCGTACCGATCAAAATTGAAGTATGAATCACAGCAACGCCTCGACACAAAATCAACAGATCGCTAAAAATAGCCTTCGCTTTGAACGCTTTAAACCGCCTTGACGCGCAAATTGAAATTGATTCATCCCTTGTGATTACCTTTCCCCCGACAGAGCTTGCGATTAATCATAGGGTCCTCCCGTGGGGCTCTCCAGGGATTCCGCAGACAGGGCGCCCCTATTATGCTAATTGAAAGCGAGCAGCACAAGTTTGTAGAGCGTGATGGACAGTGTGCCGGCGGGCCGCTCGCATATACGGCAATAATTTCCCACCTTCCTTCTTTCCCTTCAGCGAAATTTTTTAATTACGCTTCCCCTGGCAGAGAAACGTCCGCGCACGGCGTGTTTCGGGTGTCTTCCCCTCTTTTCCATTACCTGCTGACAGACAAGGGGTTGACACACGTCTTCGCCCCGGGATCTACCCTAAGGGCGGGGCGCACGACGGCGGGTACGTTCGAAACCAACTCAACTGCTGCGGCGGCGCAGGTTCCGAATTTTTCGGGCAGTCGCGACCGCTCGCTCCACCGCTCGTCTTGTGGTGACGTCACGCCACCACCGAAGGGGGGGTGTGCCGTTGGCAGAGAAGATCTGGCAGCACGAAAATAAGAATAATGTATGGACGGCATCACTCTCAATGAGTCACAATCGGGATTATTCTCTCATTCTGTACTCCACGCGCCTTAATATTGGCGCTCGCCGTCGTCTGTACCACTGTCCACTGACCAGTGGCGGCCGATTATCTCTCTCTCTCTCTCTCTCTCTCTCTCTCTCTCTCTCTCTCTCTCTCTGTCTGTCTGTCTCTCTCTCTCTTTCTCTCTCTCTCTCTCTCTGTCTCTCTCTCTCTCTCTCTCTCTGTCTCTCTCTCTCTCTCTGGCTGGACACGGAGATGATCTTCGGAAATCTCTCTCTCAGACATCTTCCCCACCGACCCTGCAGCGGCGTGTCAGCCGTGGTGATCGCCGGCCTCAAGCGGTGGCGGCGGCGGTGGCGGTTGCTGCGGTGGCGGCGGCAGAGGCGGCGGCGGCGGCAGCGGTGGCGGCGGTGGCGGCCAGTAAGCTCCTGGAGATGAAGAGGCAGTGGGAGAGGATCCCTCCTAATGATCGCACCATATCTCGCACAGTGGCACACACGGCTCGCATGTGTCCGCCGCCACAGCCGCCCAGCGGGGACCCGGCGGGGTTCCGGCCATATGACCCCGCGTCACCAGGCACCACGGCCACCACGGGTACCACGGGTACCACGGCCACCACGGGTACCACGGGTACCAACGGGTACGCGCGCTGCAGCACAGCAGGTGACGTGCGACCGGTACAGAAAAATAAAAAGATGCACTCACAAAAAAAACAAGAAACGAAAAAAAAAAAAATAGATTTGTCAGAACATTGCATTAAAATGTCTACAGAGTCCACTACCCGTGACAATTCAAATTTAATGAGAGGCACTACACATATATCATGAATGTCAGAAAAAAAAAACTATTTTTTTCTGCGACCCTTGACAAATGAAGACGAGTTTGGAAAGGGTGGACATGGCATTGCGTGGATCGTGCGATTTGGGGCGTTTTCTGATCCATCCAACAGGGGGTTCCTTTGCTAAATAAATACGTGTTTGTGAATTCCTTAATGAAATATGTTATGCAGAAGGAAAGGGACAGGGCTCGCGGCTGGCGGGAGGGAGATGGAAGCCAGATCTGCTACCGCTCATCCCACTTGTCCTATTAATGACTTTGCAGTCCGTCGCGGGCGGGAGTGGCGTCGGCCACTGCGAGAAGAATCTCCCAAATGTAAACACGTGTGTTTTAAACGGCTTCTTTTTTTGTTATTCCCTCCCTGTTATGAGTCTTAATTTGACACGTGCATGACAAACCTTCACAAAAGGCATAAATCGCCCCAGTCCACGGGGGGGACAATGTCCCCGAGCTCGCTAAGCTCTCAGGTGGGGCCGGCCCGGAGGAAAGGCCAGACAACGCGTACCTGTGACTGGAGCAGGCCGAGTGTGTAATGTATGTACTGTTTATACGACATCAATCGAAAAGAAACGCATAGGGATACGTGACCGCCATTCCCAAGTGAGCCATCCCTGGGCTGTGGGCTGTGCGCACCTCCTCCCGACCCATCCTGGTTCCTTTGGACCCGGAGGACCCCGAGGACCCTCCGACTTTGAAGCCGGAGCAGCTCACGAAAATCACTGACGAAATGTTTTATTTATGTTTTTGTCGTCTAGCCCTGGAGGGAAGAGAATACCTCTTGGTTCACGACTAGAATGTATGTATAGTTTGAGACATAAAAAAATATAATTATAGTGAGTTTACAACATGTTCAGAAATTGCCTTTCTTTCACATTCGAATTTTGTTTTTATTTTTCCTTGATGGCAAAATATTGCAAAAATATAACTCGAGTTCTTCTAGCTCGCCATTTGCTCGCCATTTATTGCACCGCGTCAGTAAAAAAATTGTCACATCGGAAGCAAGTGTGCAGGAGACGTTGGAGAATTATGAGAAATTAGCGGTACGCATCGAGCCGTCCCGCACAAAAAGCGGTGAATGGCGGCGGCCGGAAGATTAACAGGTGCGGCCGCGAATTAATCCGTCCGGACAGCGAGAGCTCTATACCCGTCCTGCTCGCACGCGGGGCGGAGGGCGGGCCGCCGTGTGGGAGCGAGCGAGACGGAGCGAGGCCGCTGCTGATTCTCTGTCTTCGTCGCCCCCGCTGCAGGGGTACGCCGTGTGCGACAGAGAGGGAGAGAGAGACGGAGAGGGCGGCTGGTTTATGCTGTCGCGCACCGAACCTATTAGCTTATCTTGCGAAGTTGGTTAGTCGCTCTCTGGGCTGCACCATCGCCGTCGTCCGTCGGGTACCCGGGTACCCTCGGCCGGGAGACGATGTAAGAGGGCCTTGGCATTCGATCCCCCCTCCCCCCTCTCTCTCTCTCCTCCTTTCCACACCCTTCCCCCATCCCGGCCCATACCACGCATGCTCCACCTTCCGCCACGACGCAGCACACCTACCAGTAAAGGAAATCACCCCAGCAGACCAATGAGGAGCGTTGCTGTCTCTGGAAATCCGAGTGCCATGTCTTCACATTCATATTGTTACGATTTCTAGGAGTTGGTCCAGACAAATTGCGCCCCCAAAAAGACAGAATTTTGGTTTTCGTGAAAATCGTGTAGTTGGCCATGCCATTACCCTTCCCAGCTTTTAGTGTAGAAAACGTTTAGGTTTTGGATGTTGCTTAAACTGACTCAGACTGATAGAGGAAGTCCGAATGGGTGTTGGAGCTTGTATGCCAGTGCTGCAGTGGCAGCGGAGGCGTTTCTGCGTGGCGATACCCCTCGCGGCAGGGCCGGCGGCCGGCGGCGGCTGGAGTCGCGACTGGCGCCATCTGTCGGCGGGCCGCTGCGGCCCGGAGGCCGCGCGGAGGCCGGAGTCCGGGCCGGAGAGCTTCCCGGAGGCTCCGGTGCGCTTCCAGAGCGAGCCAGCGTGCGGCCCGGGGGCTCCAGGGGGCTCCAGGGGGCTCCAGCACCGCTCCAGCACCGGCAGCAGCCGCTCCGTCTTGTGAAAGGGATATCGACTTTCGCCAATAAACGGCGGCGCGGCGGCGCTGCGCACGGATATCGGATCGATATCGGATCGATACCGGATAGACTCCGCGTCTATATCGGATCGATACCGGATCGACACCGGATCGATACCGGATCGTTCAACAAAAGGGGGAAAATGAGCGCGTCCGCAAATGTTCGACTTTTGTCTTTCTGTCTGTCTCACGACTTGCGTGTGTGTGTGTGTGTGTGTGTGTGTGTGTGTATTCTTTCAGTTTCAGCTGCATGGGTCTCCCGTGGCGCACTCAAGAAGGTGTGAAGGAAGACGTGTCAGGGGGTGATGGAGGAGGAGAAGGAGGAGAAGGAGGGAGAGGAGAAGCAGAGGGGGGGGGGGGACGGCAGCACCCCCCGTAGAAATGTCATCTCTAAGGCACAGGCAAGCTTTACGTAACACCAGAACGACGGCCTGCCCTCCCCCCCCCCCCTCACAGCCCGCCCCCTCCCCCTCCCCTCCCACCTTGCATCACGACCACATCGTTCCCTCTCGTGGTCCCAAGTTCAACAATCTTCCGACATTCCACGTCATCAATTACAATACCTCCCTCCGTGTGTGTGTGTGTGTGTGTGTGTGTCTGCGTCTGCTCCCCGGAACGAGACTCGCTCACGAAAACCGAAAATATGGAGCAGGCCACGGCGGCGCACTCGAGGGCCTCGGTCACGACGCCGCTGCAGCCGCTGCACGATGATGTGGTGGTAGAGGGAGCGCGGGGCGGACGTCGGCGGACCACGGCTCACAGCGTGTCGATATTGTTCACATTACTGCACGGAAAAGTGACAACGTGTCTCAAACAAGGAAGAATAAACTTCTAAACGCGCAGGGTAAGTGCAGGTATGTAAACTGCGTTGGGAAAACAATCACAGGCAGGTAAAGTAAAACAGCGAGAATGAACAGCCGTCTCAAAAGAGGGCGCATTTTAGGCGAAACTCGATACTATGCCATTTTTCGGAGGGTATTTTTTTGCCTGCTTTATTTTTTCTGCATTGTGGAATTTTTTCGGACCTGACTCTCAAGGAAAGAAAATAATAATAATAAAAAAAAGATAATTGTGGCTCGAGCGCCTGTCAGGATAGACAAGCCCGCTAGTCACGGGTGCGCTGCACTCGGAGGCTTTGGCCTACCCTCCAGGCGCGCCATGCATAGCAGCAAAACACGGAGTATAGTCCCGAACCCGAGTATTCGAACCCGCGACAGCTGCGTCGTCGCGCTGTTTGCATGTCGGCGTGTGATGCGATTGGGCGGAGAGCGCGCGCGCGCGCCCGCGCGCTTTAAATGGCATTGCACGCACGCTGGGGGTCATTACTCGAAAGGAACAATGCGCCC